>CM061493.1:10965000-11565000 GCA_030867185.1 Tagetes erecta
GTTACAACCTGCACCTGTATCATGAGCTAAGAGACGTCAACAACAACGTTGTTGGTGAGTCATAACCATATATAAAACCTTCATCATAAATACATACATATTATTATTTCCATGTAAATTAAGTAAATAAAATAATTAATCATAATACAAGTCAACTCTTCACTCCATGCTCCACGTGGCAGTGCCTGTTAACATATATGCCACTAGAGGTATAACAAGGCACCGGGACTGACTCCCGCATAAATAGCCCTCAGGGCTAACATAATGATCATCATGGTCTAACAGGTCCTCAAGACCCAACATGTGTGCCATACCTGACTAGTGAGACTTTCTACTTAGATGGATCCAACTAAGCGCATATACATCCCGAGGTAAACATCATTGGTCCCTCAAGGACCTTACCTTAATGACTTGTCCTGTGGTGTAACATATGTCCCTCTTGGACTTGCCCATCATGGGCTGGTTCCTCGAGAACCCACCACGTGATTAACATAACCATGAGTCGGACGAACCTGAACTATGGCATGTCTCTCACCAGGAATATCACATCAAAATTATACATAAATCATCGTCATTCATAAAACATAAACATGTATAACTATCATTCATATAACATATATATAGTAGCTCAGATACAGCCCCAAAGCATAAAACATATAAAAGAGGGGCGGTTAGACTCACCTTAATTTTCGAGTGCTATTTAAAAATACAGAGAGTTTTTGGTATTATTCTTTCTTATAGCCGAGAGAATATGTGTTGAAATGAATATTGGTCATAAAATTATAAGCTAAAGGTTGTTATTAATAATAATTTTCACCGACTTCAATATGTCGGTTTTAAACTTTCTTGTGCGTAAAGTCTTCAATTTGAAACCAAAGATCTAGACATTTTTTTTTCTCTTAATCGACACGTGTAGCTTCATATACTTTTGGTTAAGTTTACTTTATTTTATAACACTAAATATGTGCCGGTTTATGAACATGAGCTAGTTTTATAAATGATCTTCATAGTTGAGATTGTATATGCATTCACATGCGTATATATATATTCTTCATGCATAAATTTACACTTATATGTATCATAATTAATTTAGCTAACATATTGTGTTTATCTTATAACTTCAACAATATAGTGTTTTATAAAATTATAAATATGCCGTTAGGACGAGCTCATCACTCTCTATGTATCGACCTAGAAGTAGGGTCGAATATAATAACTATTTTATTATAGATAGATGGTTTGTCTAAACATCTCATATTCTACTTATTATATTACCTGTTACTTACTCATATAATAATAGATGAAATATAAATCTCATATATTTCTTGTATATAATTATTACCTCCATGAGCGGGGTGTTACAATACATGAGTGGTTCCTCATGTTAAAATGGCTAAACGAAATGTTGTGGATATTTAAGAGGTTGTGTTCTATTCTAGGGGTCATGGTTGAGTAATATATACGAAATGGTTATACATGTAAGATTGCGCAACATATTTATGATGATCTCGGATTTCTATACTATTATTTACTAACGGTGGTTTACTCACTAGCTTCAATAGCTAACTTTATTTTCACATATTTCAGGTGGTGGATGAGATTGATGTTATTGCTAATTATTCAAGACATATGATGTCTTGGACCTATAATAATAATAATGGCTTTGTATTTACTGTTTCGTATTTAATCTTTTGTCGTTTCCATTTAAGTCTTATGTTCCAAAACTTATGTGATCATTATTAGACTTAAATAAATGAATACCATGTGCTTAGTTTACTATTGATATCCAACTTTTATGACACCCCGGTGTTTTCGCTATCGGGTGGGGTGTCACACCACCCCTTTGTGGCCTCGAAAATCGGGGTGGAACTTGGTATCCTCACCCCGCGATACACCCCGAATAAAACAAACGTTGAGAAGGCGGGGCTCCTTCCAACGTCTCTTCAACGACTATTTGGTTGGATTTGAAGTCTTGAAGAATATGGGAAATGATGTGATGGGATTAGGGTTAGGGTGAGCTGTAGTGAGGTGGAAGAAGAAGATGAAGTGAGGTGGAAGATGGAGATGAAAGAGAGAATGATGAATTTTTAAGAAGATAAAGTAAAAATTTTTTAAATTGTAGTGAGGTTTTATTCTTTATGAGTTTATAATTATTTTTTGTTTATTATTAGTTTAAAATAATTAAACAGATAAAATTTAATTTCACTATTAATTTTAGTTAGTTTTATGTTTTTAAATCATTAGTTTCATATTTTTTAATTTTTTTTCTTTTTTAGTTGTTTTTTTATAAATTTACCAGTTTTTTTAATTTTATTTTAGTTGTTTAGTTTTATTTATTAGTTGTAATTTGTGTTTTATTATTAACAAAATATTAAGTGAAGACATATATCCATTAATATCTTTCAAAGAATTTACAATAAAGTGGCAGGTAAACGGGCAACAAGTTGCGCCACCACCCCCTTTTGAATAGCAAAACCTAGCCTACTGAAGACGTAACCTTGGCCCTTAGGTGTCGAAACATTGCTATGAATGACCCGCTGAACCCTAGTCAAGAAGTTCACTGCCTCAGTGGCTAGGAAGCCAAATGTGTCAAAAGCTAATGGAATAAAAACATGTTGATTGGCCAGGCAGGCTTTCTCGTGTTTGGCGATCTTGCATGATTCCGCCTTTGACGCTGCCTGTCGTGCAACAAATCCATTGTCCTTAAGCGCAACCAAGGGAGACACTCCCGTAAGGTCCACACAAGCGTGTTTCCCACCCGACCAACCAAACACTAAAATATCAGCCGGCCTTAAGGTAGATCTCCCTTCTAGCGGATCTGTCAGAAAGTTCACAGGAGCCTCCTTTTTAACCGAAATTCCTGCTCGCTTAAGGATATCACATAGGACGTCCCTAACCAAATCATGTCTGTATTTGAAGCCAGGTAACTCCTTGCAATGGACCGCATGATCACCAAAAGCATCTAAGCAAACCTTGCGGCAAACGGGACAAGGCTCATCAACCGGGAACAAAGGAATCATTAACCGATACTTAAGGATAGCCCGGTATTCCAAAGGTGACATATGTTGCCCTAGGCCTTCAATGGGTATGACAGTCAAAAAATCTTGGGCCCGAGGAGCCTGGAGACATGCAACCACTGCTTTCTGACGGGGTGAAAGATCATACCTCACTTCCAAACTTTGACCGATCCTACTAAATAAAGCACTCGCCAAAACATGTTGTGCTTTAGGGGGGGCGGTGTCCTTTTTAGAGAACCCGCTGATATCAAAATCGGGAAGAGAAGTCTGTAAGCGTTCTAACGCACACCCATAATCAGAATCTAAGCCGACCAAACCACATATGCGAAGAATATGGTCTTGCAAAGCCCATGATTGAGCCCTAGAGGCCACAAAAGCATAAGTGGATACATCCTCAGTAGAACACAGACCGAGCCCCCCAAACCGAGTCGGAAGCGAAGCCAAGCGCCACTGAAGATCCCCAAAAAAAGGTCCCCCACAAACTACGATATCCTCTATCGCCTGTGTGGTGAGGGGTGGGCTCCAAGTAATATGGGTTGGAATTTAGGGTGGATGTGAGGTACAGTAAAAAGTGAAAAAATGTGTATATCAACAGTTATTTAGATGGTCTATTTTGAACAGCACATTTAAAATATCGATAGTGAATTCATCATTTTTGTTCGATCAACTCTTCAGTTGTAACTTGTAAGTACAAAAGTTTCCTATTTAAGCACCAAATTATGACTAGTTTCACAAGTTAGGAGGAAAACTTTTCATCTTCAAGCAACAAGTATTGCCTAACTGCCATTTTAAGCCTTTATAAAATAACATAACAACGGACTCAACCACCTAAGATTACAAGTCATCATACTTCAACTTGACATTCTATCGAACGATTGATGTGCATAAATTATAAAAATTAAAAATAAGCCACATATATAATATTCATTGCATTCTTTACGTCTTAGTCTACAAATTATAAAAGTTATATGTCACACCTCTTCATTTGCTATTACTAGAAGTCATGACACCATACAATTTTAACTTTTTGAAGAGTTTGAATCACCTATGATTCTAAATGTCGTTATATCTTAATCCCAAAAGCCTGATAAATCTGGTGTTGCTTCCCTTGAATCACCTATATTACTCTTCCTAGAAATAAGTCCTACTTATGTATGTGGAATTCCACCAAGAGGTGTGCCTCAATGAACGAAAGGGTACATAACCCCCGTATGCACGTATTCATTAGATTCCCAATTTTTATCAAACTCCTAAAGGTGATGATTGAGTTGGGAATCAATGGACGCTTCCCCTCTAATAACAATGATAGCTTTGCCTAGGATTATCAGCATGTAATGAAAACCCGCTAAAGTCACTATGCCAATTGTGTGGAAGTTGCAATGTGGTTAATGTCGTTCTTACATTCTTCTCAAAAGTTTCGCGCGCCCGGTTACATTGAAGCAAGATAGTTATAAAGCGATCTTCAACAGCATGTACCTACCAAATATTCATTTCAAATATTATTATTATTATTATTATTATTATATAGGAAAATTGGATTTTAAAAATCCCAACTGCCACATGTTGGCCGGGAAAAATCCCAACTGAGAAAATTCTTTCTAGAGATCCCAATTTTCAAACATATTTTTTTAAAGAGCCAAAGTCAAAAAATACCTAACGCCGTTATTTTATTTTTCAAATTTGAAACTAACTTTTAGGGCTTTTAATCGGAAGTGGGATACAAAATGACTAATGTAAAATTTACCCCGAACCGATGCTCCAAATGATTAAACAGGTTGACGATACGTTTAATGTTACATCAATTGAAGCATCGTTTCATCATTTGAAGCACCTGTTCAAGGTAACTTTTACATCAAATGATTCGTACCCTCCACCATCTCAAATGATTCATATTTGTAACATAAATAGACTACACCCACCACCTCAGAGCATTAAGACTACTTACTATGGTGAATCCTCAAACCATCCTAACATTAAAAAAATAATTTCTCTGTCTTTAACCTACAGATCACAACCTAACTTATTTTTTCACACACTATCACAGCCCAACCCAACTTAACCCAACTTTTTAATAAATAAATATGTTTTATTATTATTTTTTTAATATTAGAGGATAAATTTTGTTAAAAAAATAGGCCGAAACAATAGTATAATGAAACATAGCTAATAAGATAAATAAATAACTTTTTATACTAATATTATATGAAAATACATTTTTCGAAAAAAACTCGTGTTTAATAAATATTATACCGGTATGTCCGCAAGAAAAAACTAAACAAGATGGTGCATTTAAATTTATTTATAAAGTTAAATATTATACTTTAGTAGGGACATCTTCATTTGAAAACTCATTTTTAGGAAAGAACTGAGTGAGAACCGATTTAACTGTTAAATTTTTTATTATCTAAATTGACAAAAATCCTTGTAAACTTACCAATTATAAGATGTATTTATAAAAAACATGATTTGCATCGTTTTTTTGTTGAAATGCATATATGTACCCACATTATATATGCAAATATGCACACGTTTTAGTTTCTAAAAAAAACCAAGGAGAAAGGTGATAAAATTCAAGAAATAATGAACAATGGTAATAAAACAATACCTTTTTACTTTACCATTGTTATTGAAGCGATAGGTGCACATCTTATATGGTTCTCACTGGTTCTTTCCAAATATTTGGTTTTCATTTGAAGGTAACACTACTTTAGTAAAGGAAAACTAAAATAATTGTGTAACTAATTGTTAAAAAAAGAAAAGAAGAAATAAAATTTAAATTCAACCAATAGTTAATTGACATGTGACATCAGACCCACATATTTTTGGGTTGTGAATTACTTCTCCAAAACAACCGGGTTGTTTGTTTTATACCATTTTTTTAATAACAATCACAACCTAACTACCCACAAGTTCATCATAGTGGGTAGTCTAAGGAGTTGTTTGGTAAAACCTGACTTATTAAGTGCTGGATGGTTAAAAAGTTTGAAACATTAAGAGACTCTATCACTTAGCGGGATGTTGGGTTAAAACTTCAGATGAAGGTAAAATTGGTATATGCATCATTCAGTTCCATTCATCAGCTCTCTGTTTCTTAATCATTCAGCACTTAAGTGAACTATTTAAATGTTTTTTTATGAAACAAAAACTTTAAATGCTAAATACTAAATGGTTAAACACTAAAAAACAATTAATAGATGAAACGAACAACGCACCATTAAAACATTAAAACAAGAGTTAACTGCCATTTTAATCCCTGACGTTTTTCTGTTTTTGTCATTTTCATCCATTTAAGTTTTTTTGCCTACACTACACTATTGTTTTTATTTTTGCCATTTTCATCCACTTGATTAACTCCGTTAGCCTACACCGTTAACCAAGCTCATGTTCATATTTTTAAAGGGGGTAAGTTTTTTATTTTATTTTAAATCCCTTTAAAACATATTTTAATATCGAACTATAAAATTCTAACACACCCACTTTTGTTCTCTTCATCCACGTACTTATACAAATAACTTCTTATTATTACTACGCACAACACAAACCACTATATATATATATATATATATATATATATATATTCATATTCTAATTCTTTTCCACCATACTTCTTAGAGGTTAAAATAATAATTAAGTCAAAGTTAATGGTAAAGTAAAAAAGAATTGTTAAGGGAAAGTCGAGTGGTGACACATGCCCGGCAGCGAGTGGTCATCAGTGGCCAACGGTAACAATGATTACGATAATAATAATATTGATTACGATATTGATTTATGATAACGATAACGATAATATCAATATTAACTACAACAAAAACAATATATAATAATAATAATAATAATAATAATAATAATAATAATAATAATAATAATAATAATAATAATGGTAAATTACTATTTTGGTCATTGGGGTTTAGTCAAAATAACTATTTTGGTTCAGGGGTACTACTGTCTTTTCATACAAATTTACCTGGATATATGGATGACCATTAGTGGTGTGGATTGAAATATCAAATTTGTGTGAAAACAGTGAATTAAAATAGTAGAAAACAAACTATTAGACAAAATCCGTGATTTTAATCAAACATCGGGGACAAAAATAGTAATTTGCCTTAATTTAAAATATGTTTTGAAGGGATTTAAATCTTAAAAAAACCAACTAACCTCCTTTAAAAACATGAACATGAGTTTGGTTAACGGTTACACTAACGAAGTTAAGCAAATGGATGAAAATGACATAAAATTAAAAAACAATAGAGTTGTGTAGACAATATTTTCTTAAATAAATGAAAATGACAAAAACATGAAAAACTTAAGGACTAAAATGGCATTTAACTCTTAAAACAAAGAATCAATCTTAGTAAATTGTAATATGATGCCTCTTTGTTTAGTAAAGTTAAGATGTCTATTGTTATTATTATATATATTGCTATAAATCTGAAATCTCTCCTTGAGAAAACTCAAATAACTAAATCACAAGCTCGGCATCATCCATACAACGTCACCGCCATCTTTCGTCCTAATCTCCCCCTTCTATCGAGATCGCTAACAACACATCTCTTCCGTACGACCTAAACTTGATTTAAAAAAAATCAACAACTTTCATCACAGGGGGCAATTTCAAGGGTTTAAGCCACTTGGAGACTTTTAAAATTTGCTTATTCATTCACATTCGCCCCATCTCTGCTGTTATCAGGTATCAATTTTCATCAGCAATTTAATGTCTGCATCATCTGATCTTTATTACTGAACTTTAGGTTATGCTGGTTAAATGCTTAGGCTTATTTTTTTTATTTATTTATTTTTTTTACTTTTTAGACTGAAGTAGATGTTTATGTGCAAGTGCAAGTGTATGTGTATATATTATATATTATATATTTCAACTTGGATCAGGTCATGTGTAGAGAGTTGGTGAAATCAGTTTGGGTTTTTTAAGCTTTTTTAAGCAAATTAAGATTGATTTAGGGGTTTCAGTAAAAGTTAAAAGAGGTTGTTTGTTGGTATATTAAGTTAGGTTATGTTTTAGGGATGGTTTAATTTGATCTTTAAAGTTCATAATTGGTTGTTTGTTTATATATAACTTCCATTATAAGCATTATGATGCTTTTAGAAGAAAGAAAAAGTTAATATGATTCCGCTTTCGGATTTTATAACCACCGCTAGTATTAGGAGTTGGTATCAATATTTTAAAGAATTGGCTATTAATAACAAATAGCACCCTAGCTGAATTCAGCAATTATGGAAATGTGTTAATTAAAGAATGTTAGTTGATTATTGATGTCGTGGAAGTAATGCCTACGATGCATAATTTATTCAACTATATGAAGTTCAATGATGTACTGATCTCGTGATTTGGTTGAGTGCCAGATGTTTCGTGTGGTAACGTCATTGAAGGAAAAAAAGTGTCAATTAATATTATTAAATTTTTCTTTTTGCTCTTTCTTGGTTACTATATAAGCTCTTTAGTGATCCCAAATTTGATGGGATTGGTGAGAAAACATAGTCATATATTTCATAATATGGATATATGGCTACAACAAGAATTACTTTGTGTGGTTTCTTTAGGGGTTTTAAGTCAAATTGAATTATCAAGAGCACTTCTCTGCATGACCTTATACATAGAGAATAGGGTTTACTTGATTTGATTATGGAAGTAACGTCTTGTCTGTTTATGTATGCACTTGAAATCCTCTATTTCCGTTATTTTCAAAGATCTCATATGTTGAACGTAAGAATAGGGTTTTTTTAAAACAAATTTTTGTTAACTGAAAGTAGTATTATATATTTATATGTGCAGGTTAAGATTTCTTTTACTGTAAGCTCCGACGGATTTCAGCAACATTAATTTGTGTCTGAGAATTAAAGATGACATCCAAATCAAGACCTAGAACAATAAGCGTGTACCTTTACATCCCCAACATCATTGGTGGGTTACTAAGTTTCCTATTATATGCCAGCTGTGAATTATATGTCCCATTATAATGAGTTTGACTGCTTATGACTGTGTATAGGGTACATTAGAGTTCTGCTGAACTGCTATGCCTTTGCGATTTGCTTTAGCAATAAAGAGCTTTTTTCCATCCTCTATTTCATCAGGTGAGGAGTAAATACTAAAAGAGGTTTTTAATTAGCCTGATTCTGGGTGTTACTAACATTTATGTGGGAGATTGTAATAACATATTAAATGGTTGGTCTTGCTATTTCAGCTTTGTTTGTGATGCCTTGGATGGTTGGTTTGCTCGCAAATTTAATCAAGGTAAGGAGTTTTCCGTAATAGAAATATCAAGACGTTTTAGATGCATTTTCCTTTTAATACTCTTCAGCTATTTGTATTTACACAAGGCTTGCCCTTTTGATTTCTAATCATTATTATTGTTTGTCGGAACTTTTTTTATTCATTTGTGTAAGTTACGCTTTTTTTTTTGTAGTTTCAACCTTCGGGGCTGTTCTGGACATGGTCACAGATAGGTGATTTTAATAAGTTCTTGCTCAATTCTTTACAAATTTGTTATGTTTATCGTATCTGTTTATCCACCTCATTTATCCTGATCATCACTTTATTCCATATTTGTAACTGGAATTTTGCGTATCTCAGGATAAGCACCGCATGTCTTCTAGTCATTCTATCTCAAGTCTATAGGTTCTTATTTCTTACTTCTTGCTCTCCTATTTTAGTTTTTTCTATTTCATATTTGTATATGAACTTGTTTATCATCTACAGGCCTAGCTTTGTTTTTC
The DNA here is from genome assembly GCA_030867185.1 of Tagetes erecta. NCBI lineage: Eukaryota > Viridiplantae > Streptophyta > Magnoliopsida > Asterales > Asteraceae > Tagetes > Tagetes erecta. The sequence goes on from CM061493.1 coordinate 10,974,750, forward strand.
TGTCATTGCTTGCTTTGGACATTGCAAGCCACTGGTTGCAAATGTACAGGTATGTAGAGGTGGAAAAATGAGCTTGTGGGGTGGCTGGGCTGGGTAACGTGTGAAAGTGATTAATTTTTGAGTTAGGTAAACCGGGTCCACATGGGTTGACGTTAGACATTTTTGTACCAAATTTTCAAGCTTGTGCAATATGGTATATGATTTTTTAGGATTTAAACGAGCACTTTGGATGAGTTTTAACCTATGTGATTTGTTTTCAAGCTCATTTAGTTGATTTTACATGTTAGACTTGTGAGATAAAACATAACTTAAATTGGTCAAATCATAAGTAATAGGGGTCAAAATTGCATATGTAGCTGTATGGGATAAGATATCTCTAAGTTTCTAGATCATTTTCTTTATGCAGCACTTTCTTGGTCGGAAAATCTAATCATAAAGACGTGAAGGATAGTACCAGTTGGTTATTTAAGTTATACTATGGAAACAGGATGTTTATGGGATACTGTTGCATAGCTTGTGAGGTAAAAGCTTACTGATATCTTTGCTTCTGATTCTTAACGTTTCCTATCATTCAAAGTTTATCAGTTGAATGTGTACTCTTATGAACTGAATTTATGATTCTACAGGTTCTTTATATAACTTTGTTTCTTCTAGCAAAGGAGTCAGAAAAGATGACCAATGTAAGCCTAAAATTCTTATAAAGATTTTACACTTGTTTAATATTTTGGAGTTACACATGTAATTTTTTTGTATGAAAATTAAGGTTTTGCTGGGTGCTGCAAAACAAAGTATAATATATTCTGCGTTACTTGCTTTTTTACTCTTTGGATGGGCAACCAAGCAACTAGTCAATATTATACAGGTATCATGTTCATATCATTTACTATTTGTCTAGTATATAACTCAATATCTTTATCTACCGATACAGAGTTTGTGCTACAATACTTGGTTTTTAATGTTTTTCTTACCCATGATTGAGATGTTTTCAAATGTATTCAATAATTTTAGGGTTTCGGCTTGCATAGTATACCTCATTGTCCCTGCATCCCTTCCTCAAGAAACTTTAAATTAACTAATAACGTTCTTTTGAGTACAAATTTGTTACAACATAGGGCAATCTCTCAACTATTTTTCTATAAACTATGACATTTTGCAATTTCTAAGACATATTTGAATGCTTAGATAGTAATAAGTTTACAAACAAACAAACATATCCATCAAAACTCCCACTTATAAAGTGGGTGAAATTAGGCAAAGCTTGCCTCTATCCCATCAGATAAAGAACTTGTTTTCAGAGAGATCCTCGGTTTAGGCAGGCCTCATTATTAACAAAACAATGATATCTAAAAATATATACATCTTTACCTTTCTTCACTGGCTAGAAAACTCAAAAGAGGGAGTCATTCTCTACTCAATTTCATCATATTCTACTTATTTTGGATATATAGGGAATAACTGTTTACACATATGGAGCAAAGAGTTACTGTCTTCTTATATATTTGTTACCTACGTTTTTCTTTGTCTTACGACTTGACTGTGTTAAGCAACTCATCTCGTTAATAAGTATTTTGTGAAACTAAGTAGACTTCTGAACCGAAAGACTAAGCGAATTATCCTTACTATTTTTTGACTATAGCCACTTTTATACCTTCATTTAGCAAATCTGATCTTTATGCTTACATTGCAATAAGTTTGTTGTTCCAAAAATATATCTCACTAAAACAACCTAAGAAAGTTTCGGTCGCTTGAGCTTGTTTGAAAACGAAAACATAAAGCTTACTGATGATCTTTAAATTTTTCGCAAATGGGGTTCTTGAAAATTCAGCACGCTTCTAGAGCTGGTTCCTAAGGGAACTATCATCGTTATCCTTACTTGATGGTCAATGTGTTACTTATAAGCCTCTATGTTATTTTCAATTCTGGTGAAATGCCAGTCAATGAAGGACTAGTGTCGTAGTTCTTATGTATACGAACAAATGAGATGCCTAATGTTGTGGGAGTTACAGAGGGATTAAGCTACTAGGCCATACTATGAATTTATGGGTGAGAGTAATCTAGACCAGAATAAGAAGAGAGGCTTAGGTTACGATAAACCGATTTAGATTCATGTCAGGGCGGTCAACTACGTAAACAATACACATCCTAAGGAGGTCGATGGAAAAGTATAGGGAGAAGAAATGAGGTCTGCGTATGGTGTTTATTGATCTAGAAAAGACATAATAGTGTACCACGTACATTGATTTTGGAGAGCCTGGAGGGTAGAGGAGTCACTGGAAAATATATAGACATCACTAGGGATGTGTATGATAGGACTGAAACTAGGGTATGTGCGCCGGTCGGGAATAGCGATTCTCTCTCTATGTAGGTAGAGGCCTACCGCCTACACCAAGGGTTCGCTTTGAGCCTGTTTCTTTTTACGATGATCTTGGATGACCTATTAAAGTCAATTCATGAAACAATTTCACAGTGCATGCTTTTTTCGGATAATATTGCATTAAGTGCAAAGAACAAACAAAGTCTAAATACACATTAGAAGAGTGCCATGCAACATTAGAGGGCAAAGGTTTAAGTAGTAGTCACTCGAAGACTAAGTACCTTTACTACGACTTTAGTAGAGCAAACGACAACCAGATCACCACCGAAGGTCGTAGTAAACTAAGTTTAAGTACCTAGAGTCGCTTGTGCATAGTGATGGAGATATAGATAGTTACGTAGCACACTATGTTAAGGAAGGATGGTGTAGGTAGAGTCAGGCCTCCAGGGTACTTTGTGACAAGAACTTCCCAACTAGGTTAAAGGGGAAGTTTTATATAAGGTTGCAGTTTAACCAATTGTGTTATATGGTACAGGCCCTTGGGCCATCAAGAAGACACACACACACATAAGATGACAATGGCAGAGATGAGGATGTTGAGATGGATGTTTGGACACATGATTAGACCGGACTAGAAATGGGGTCCTTAGAGATAGGTTAAGAGTAGCTAGTAGCCTAGTATTGCGGATAAGATAAGAAAGGAGAGATTGAGTCGATTTGGGCATGTGAAGAGGAGGAAGACAATATTAGTTAGATTAGTAGAACCCCTTATTGTGAAGGGAAGGAGTCAAGGCATGCCCAAACTGACTTGGGATGAACCTATTAGACATGACTTGCTAGAGTTGCACCTCTTTGAGGACATAGTTTAGGGGAGTTTGTGGAGATGTAAGAAAAACCTTAGACCGAAAAGATACTTTTTAGGGTGAACTTGACTAGAAGACATATGAAGTCCTAGTTACATTTATAGCTTCACATATATAAACCTTCCGTTTGTTTGTATTTTGTTACTTTCAAGGTTGTTTTTGTTGATTTCTTTACATGCAAGGATTTTCGATACATTAGTTTTCATCAACATTTACATAGGGTGCCCTTTTTCATTTTAGCTTTGATCTATATTGGAACTAATCTTGGAATCATTTTCGTTAATATGCCTTCCCCCATCTTTTACCATTCTCTTTATGTTTCAAATTATCGTGGACTGAGTTGGGTTTACTGCTAAATGCCTTTTCAATCCCTTGAGTTTATTTAATATTCAGCACGTTAATACTAAAACAATAGTATTGCAGTTATTTTTAATAAACTGATTGAGGAGATTTTTGTACATTTAAATACATCTTCAGCTAGTTTCACCCATTTGACCCCTCAGAAATATTGTCAAATACATCTTCAGCGAGTTGACCACTCAGAAATATTGTCAATTCAAATATATCCATTTTAAGTTTTTTTGGCAAAACTGTAGTTAACTGTACAAGTGCCGTTCAAAAACAAGTGTGCAAATGCGTATCAATCCTTTTTCCATCACAATGTTCCTAGTTTCCTTAAACTTGTTTGTGAATTGTTTCAGATGAAGACAGCAGCAGATTTATGTGTGCTATACGACCTTAACAAGAAACACAAAACCTAGTTACTGATTCTCAGTGCGGTATCCATGACAAGTACATGAGCTGTTTGATAGCACAGTTTCTGTTTTGTTTACAACTGGGGATTTTGTCATTATCAACCTCAAATTAGCACAGTTCCTGTTCTATAGCAGAAAGAGAAATCTTTGAGGCCATCATGTACACTACTTCATAACTTTCATACTTTTCAAACTGTTCCTGTTTTGTTTTGTTTTGTTTTGTTTACAACAGGGGATTTAATTTAACTTCTAGCATCTTTTTCATAGTTGATGGTCAAAGAAAGATAGTTGAATATGTTTATTAATCTTGAAAGACGAACTTGTTCTTCAATGGCGTCTACGCTTGTAACACAAAAGGATGAACCAGAATATCGAAAAGTGGCATACATTGTGTTGGGGCTCATCATATAGCTTTAAGAGATGCTACCTGCTAAAACCAATGATGTGATGTGTTTTTGCCCATCACTTTCATTGAAGTGCATCTGATTCCTTTAAATCAATTTGCCATGGGTCATAAAGTCATCTTTGTCTTTTTTAACAGTTCGATAACTTCTGTGTCGGGTTGGCGAGTTGAAGGGCCGTGGGTTGAGGGGTTGAAGTATGCAACCCTAACCTTATCCATATTCATATTCGTGTGAAAATTTTCAATCCTAACCCGGGTAACATACATTCGGGTCAACCCGTGTATGATCCTTTTAACTGATTTATTAAAATGCTTTAAATAAATTTACGAAGTTGAAAGTGAGTTATTGTGTAAGTTAAGGGTAACATGTTTAATACGTGAGTTTGCATATGATAACAACGACCTGATTTTTAATTAAAAATATTATTATAATTATTTAAATTTAGATCATAAAGCATATTATTCAAATTAAATTCATTTATATCAAACAAAAAAAATTAATCCTTAGCTTTAAAAGTGTACAAGTAAAAACAAAATTTAAGTGGTAATGAATTTCTTTATTATGAATACTACTAGTAAACGTAAAATTAATTTAAGATTCATTTTTGGAAAAAAAAAATAATTAATTTTGAAAGCTAAACGGGTTGGCGGGTCAATTCGTTTTTTAAATTGTTCAACCTGAAAACGACATGTTTATGGGTCAAACATTCAACCCAAACATAACGGGTTATATTTTTGTCAACCCAAAACCTGATTACTTTCGTGTCGTGTTTGAGTCGTGTTTCGTGTCGTGTAAGAAATTCACACCCCTACAAAAACCTAAACCCCCTACCCTCAGAAAAGCCTAAAATCTAAAAACTAAACCCCAAGCAAAAGTAAACCTTAAAAGAGAAGATGATGAAGTTCGACGGGATGGTTTCAATGCCGTTTGAATGAGCTCAGTTGAAGTTCGTTTGACCCGGTTTAGATTTGAGTCACTTCTCACTTCTCATCCTTCTTAGACAAAATCTACTTTATTCGACCTTTCGTCTGTATACAACGGGTCTCATGATGATAATGTTTCTATTCAACGTATTTGATCTAATACATACACAGGTTATATAATTATAGTTTTTAAACAACATCATAAATCATTCTATATATTAGTTTTCATTGCTCCCAACTATCACTTGTTGTCTTCTACCGGTCCCAACTATTGAATTGGCTGTCAACGGTCCCAACTTTTATCACCTTGGTAACCACTGGTCTCGTCGTTAAATTTTTTTAACGCCGTTAAGTTTTTTCCAAATTCAATACCGATGTTATAAGCCTTTTGATCGGAACAATAATATAAGTCGATTGATGTAAAAGTTACCTCAAAACGGCGCTCCGAACAACGAAATAGTGCTTCAATCGGGTGTTTAAACCTAACGGTGCTTCAATCGGATGTAAAAATTTTATCGTTCAGAGAGCCTTTTCGATAAAACTTTTACATCAATCGACACGTATTATCCTTCCGATCAAAAGGTCTAAAACATCGGTATTGAATTTGGAAAAAACGTAACGGCATTAAAAAAAATTTAACGACGAGACCAGTGGTTACCAAAGGGATGAAAGTTGGGACCGTTGACAACCAATTTAATAGTTGGGACCGGTAGAAGACAAAAGGTGATAGTTGAGATCAGTAAAAACCAATATACCTTCTATATAAAGACATGCATTTATAAAAACATGAATTATATTCTATTTGATTGGTAATATATTTCTTCTAACAAATCTATTCTATTGAACAAATAGCCAATCATTTTAAAATTCCTTTTCATATGTGGACTTGTAAGTATTTGTAAAAACTTCTCTGTGTAACCAATAATGGAATAGTTAACATTTGTAAAAACCATTCATAAATAGGCAATAAAAGAATGAATCAAGTTCTTTCCTCTCCTTTGATCATCCATGTTGGAATAAATTCTCATTTTGTAATCAACTAAAATAAGTAAGTTGCATAAAGAATAATACAGGAGGATTATGTGATTATCACTAAGCTTTCAGCCTATAAATAGACACAAAAATACATTCCATCTTGTGACAAACCAAATGGAAACTCAAGAACGTTGTAAAGGTTGTTGGAACTACCTGACCGTGCCACCTGGCCAACCTTGTTCACTCTGCAATACCGTTTACAAGCCCAAAAAAAAGGCTAACCGCCTCGCTTCTCGAATACTCCAGCATATCGACAACTATGCAAACAGACTGTCAAGCAATAATCACTATAACACTAACACTGCTTATGGACAGCCAACAACATATGCAGGTTATCATGTCCCACTTGGGTATGGTTCTGGTTATAATAGTCCACAACCAACGGTGTCCGGTGGTAGTTATTATAGCCCACAACAACAGCCAACGGTGTATGGTGATAGTTATTACGGCCCAACGTCAACGTTGCCACCACCTAGAGCCTATGGTCCTGACTATTATAACCAATATTCCCAACAAGTGCATGAGCAGAAACGGGCAGTGTTGTGTGGGGTGACCTACAAAGGTCACCCAAAAACACTGCCTGCTAGTGTAAATAATGTTAGGAGTATGCACCGGTTGCTGCTCAAACTCGGCTTCCCAAATTCTTCTATTTGTATTCTTACAGGTTTTGACTCTCTCTCGCATTTATAGAAATTTATGGGTTATTGGATTTTAATACTCTCAATTATGAGGTATTTAACGCTGCCGCTCCCAACTAGGACCCTCATTCTCATCACTCTTAACTTAACATTACACTTGTTGTGTCACTCTGCTTTTATGCCAAATAAGCATGCCACGTAGGATAAAAAAGCCACGTGGATAAAAACGAAGTGACAAGACAAGTGAGTGTTAAGTTGAGAGTGATGATAGTGAGGGTATTAGTTGAGAGTGGCAGTGGACAATACCTAATAGTTGGGAATATGAAAATCCAACAACTTGAAAATTATTGATGAACAATGACAAAGAAAAAGCGGTATAAAATGGTAATGTTTAACGAGCAAAACTTACGTTAAACAAGTTGCAAAATTCATCTATATATGTATGCATGCTCAAACTACATATATCAGTTTTTTTCTTTCTAAATCAACTCTTAGATTTTCAAGGATAAATATTTGAACCCCTAACTATTTGGTCGTGGAAACACCAATTAACCATCAGGATATCTCTTAGTGACTACTAATATCAGTTAACCTTACAAAACTCGCACAAAGGGAAATTTTGAAAATATGGGAACGTGTTTTCTGCAGAAGAGGAATCAGACCCGACTAGGACCCCAACAAGACATAACATAACAATAGCGTTGGAGTGGCTTACTAAAGCAAGCCGATCAGGGGACTCGTTGGTGTTCTATTATGCGGGACATGGGTCCCATGTGCCAGATGTCAGTGGCGATGAAAAAGATGGGTTTGATGAAGCATTATGTCCTGTTGACTATAGTGTTTCCGGCAAGATACTAGACGATGAGATCAATCGCATCCTTGTAAAACCACTTCCTCATGGGGTAACACTTCATAGTATCATGGACACATGCTTTAGTGGAACACTTCTTGACCTGCCTTTTCTTTGCAGGGTTGATTGGTTAGTATTAGCAAACAATATTACAACACACATGCACCAAGCTTCAACTAACATAATTATTGAAAATTCAGCATAATGGGTTTGGGTCAAAATGGATAGTTTCAGTACGGGTCGGGCCAACAAGACACTCTTACTTTATTAAATAAGAATTTTATTGGTACAATGAAAATTAAATATTGACCGATCTATATAACAAATTAAGGTTTTTTGGGTTTTATTTTTTGGAGGGAAAAAAATCATTTGTTCTATAAAATGAATTTTGGGACGGAAAAATTGAGTGAGAAAATTGATAGAGCCAAAACATTGTGATTAATGATATTTCTACAAAAATATTTATAAATCCTTAAATTTTAAATATTTACAAATATTAAATATAATGGTTATAACATTTTTAAGTATTATTATTTAACTCGTGTGTAACACACGAGTGTTAAACCTAGTTTCTTATATGTTCCAAATTCGGCTAACTTTTAAACGTTATGGAAGAGGGATACAATACAGCCCAAATCAACGCGTTTTTGACGAATTAAGTAAACAAGTGTAATTTTGGTTGGATGCAGGGGAGGATTTTATAAGTGGGAAGATCAACATCCTTCACATGTTTCACAATATGGGGGAACAAGTGGTGGAAAAGCAATCTGTATTAGTGCTTGTGATGACCATCAAAACGCAGCGGATACACCGGTCAGTGTGCCAACATGTTATCTAAATATGTTCGCGCAAACTAATACTGTTCTAGCTTATTGTAACCTGTTGTGTACCAACATGCAGGCTTTCACAGGCAACGTGATTGGCGCATTGACCTATAGCTTCATTCAAGTTGTGGAAAAATCATGGAATTTGACATATGGAGACTTACTTGACAACATGCGAAAAATAGTTCGCGATGAGCAAAAAAGACAAGGCCTAGATGCTCCATTTGCATCTAATAAATCACAGGTAAATTTGATGTTTACAACAACTCTCATTTTGTAACATATATAATTAACTACAGTTGAGTACTACTAAAATTGATAGAGTAAACTGTAATTTTTGTTTTTGTGTTTTGACAACTCTAAGATGTTTAGTCTCACCATAATAGTTTAAGTCAATAATTCTTAACACCAATTATTCCAAGTCCTAAGTTTTTCCAATTTTCCGTTAAACTTTCCCGTACGTGAGTGGCAAAAAAATATTTTATAACAAGGGTTATTTTGAAGTAATTGTAGAAGTGTCTTTTTTGTCCCTCATGTGCAGGAAGGTTTAACGAAAAAGTGGACGGAGTTAAGGCTAAAGACCATTTGTATTATGAATAAAGCGAATGGTGTTAAGGCTCAGGACCAAAACTGTTAGAGTTGAACTGAGCCTGTTAATTAAAAGTATCAAAACACAGGAACCAAAACTGCAGTTTACTCAAATTGATATTATAGCTTTCTTTTTTGTTTTTGTGAACATTGTGTGAGATCTAAAACTTTATAGACAAAGTCTAAATATTTAAGACACTCTTATTTTCAACTGCATTTGTAGTCTGGCAATGCATCTGCTATATATATAATGAGATCTATGTGATCCTAGAATTTTGATTCATATGGTCACTTGTTGTATAAGATAACATTGATGATTGACGATTGCAGGAGCCTCAACTCTCTAGTTCAAAGAGATTCGAGATTTACTCGGAGGCTTTTACCTTATAGACTCGTGTCTTATGTATACAAGAAGAGAAAATAATGCATGCCGCGCGAGTTGCCCACGAGGTTGATAATAAGTTGAAATAACCCTTGTTTCCTTATGTAATTTTTCTATTCAGTGGTGTATTTTACATGCATATCAATGAAAATGTTTGACTATATAAATAACTTGGCAAAATGTGCACATATTGTAAATCTTTAAACCTATAAGCTAATTGTGCACAATCTTGTTTGCGGAACATGGTGCACCAACGATCATAGTAAAGATGAAGGTTGGGCCATAAATCTTGTTTGTGGAACAGAGAATTTTCGCTCAAGGGTATCATAAATTTTTTTCAGGGGTATCCCTATACTTAAAACCGTAAGAAAACCAGTGAAAATTGTACTTCGTAACGAAAGTTGAGGGGTAGCCCGAGATACCCTTAGGCTCTTCATAGCTACATCCCTGCGGGTAGTGAGTGAGATGGTGGAGCCACAAAGACAACACCTTTTCTTGCTCAACTTCATGTCTTAAGGACCCTCTTAATGCATTTTCTAGCTCATCTTCATCTTTTAAGCTCTCCTAATGCATTTTCTAGCTCGGTTTTCTCATTCAAACTTAGTACAGGCGAGTCTACACCGACGCTTGATCGACACAAAAATGGTAACCATGATGTTAACATTTTCATTTTGATTTTTCTTAGTTTCTCCATAGTGTCCTCTTCATTGTCTTCACTCTTCACCTCCCATACTTGCAGCTTGCTTGAACAAAACGCTGCATTGTGTTCAGTTTATCAAAATACTTTCTATGTTCACCATTCAAAAGGAATTTATCTATTATCGTATATCTAGGTTTAATACTCGTGTGTTACAAACGAGTTAAATAGAAATATTTGTTTAAAAAAGTTATAATAGTTATATTTAAGAATTTACAAATATTTAATATTTAAAGACTGAGCTCGCGTGTTGCACGAGCCATTTGTACATCGTTTATTAGTGGCTCAGATTGAAAAATTTACATCGTCACAACCGTTAAAACCATACACCGGCTAAAATCCATGAAAAAAACAAATGTCATTCAACTTCAAATAAAGCCAAACAAATAAACTGAAACATCCAAACTATCAAGACAGATCTATTTGCAAAAACGTTATTTCTTCAAATAAAATATCCCAAATTGAAATTTTTTTTTAAGCTAACCGCCACCTCACCAAACCAAACCAATAGCCATGCATCATATACCACCATCTCACCAAACTAAAACACATTACAACAATCACAAAACACTGTTCATGAAGTTTCTAATTCAATATATTAGTTAAATATTTAAATACTTATAAATACTTTTTTAAATAAAATATTAACCACAACTTTTGTCTCCAATAATTTTCACTCTAACTTTTCCACCTAAAGTTTTAATTTAAGAGGAAGAAAATTTTTGTTTAACAAAAAATAAGCCTAAAATACATTGATTTGTTATATGAAATGTAAATGTGCATGGTATATATAGCAAGACACCTACAAATGTAGACAAAAGTCAATGCGGAAAGAATTATTACCCTTAAGTTTGACAAACGATCCTTGAAGTTACGGATGAGCCGAAAGAGCCATATAAGCCAACTTAGAAGCCAAAGTGTCACACCCCCAAATCCGAGTCGGATTACCCGTGAGGGTCGTGACGTCATGGTATCTCTATCATTGGTTGACCACTATGAGTTTGAAAATCACACATCACATTACATAAATAAATACTTAGTTGTTTTATAAAATCAGAATGCGAAAGCTAAATGAGAGTTAAACTATTTGAGACACTTAGCTCAACAAAAAAAGTTTTCAAAACATGATAAGGTCCCTAGCAACGTGTGATGTCTTGATGTATTTCCCGAATGTATATCCTAATTACCTGAGAAAACATGCAAGTAAAATGGTCAACAAAAAATTTGTTAGTTCACATGGTTTAATGTATAATAGTAACTTGCTTGCAACGGTTTTCATTATTTATCATGATTTGATTGTTGTGCACACAATATGTCATATTATCCTAAGCACACCGAAACAAAAGCTGACGTGTGTGTTAAGTATAGTAATTCATATACTTGAATGCCCTTACCGTGTCTCCATGTACATGGGTGTGGATTAGGTCGATAATGCACCTGTTTAGACCTCCAGTCAAAGTTAGCGCAACTAACTCAGGTGGGGTTGCAAACATAATAGTACTATTCATGATCACCTTGCTTTGTGGTAAGAAATTAACGGCTCAATTTGGTAGGGACTTTCGTATGGTAACATCCACTTAGATAATATGTGAAATCATGAAATGAACAAAAATAGTAAATGTGCATGTATTCTTCCCCAAAAGAAAAACAAGTAAAATGGGGCCATGAGACTCACATAGATACATGCTTTTACCTAAACTTTCAACTTGCATAAGTCCACACAAATCAGTGTGAACTAAATCCAACTTGCTAGTTGCTCGCCATGAGCTAGATTGAAATGGTTGCCTTGTTTGCTTGCCTACAATACATGCCTCACAGACAATAGAAGTGTTGATTTTGGGCAGCCCCCTCACCATCTCTTTGTCATGTAGTTGTTTGAGTCCATCAAAGTGAAGGTGGCCGTATCTACAATGCCATCGAAGTGGTTCAGCATCATCTTTGTTAGGAGGTGTGTTTTGCAAAGAGAGCATGCATGTTGCATCAAGGACAAACATGTTGTTGCTTGCCACAGAGATCTCCATAAGATTCTTCCTTGTTTCTTTATTTTTTATTGTACATTTTCCATCATCAAAATGTACTGCATACCCTTTCTTCATTAGTTGGACAACATTGAGAAGATTATATTCAAGTTTGGGAGCATAATAGACATTGTCTAACAATTGGAAAGATTTACCACCAGTATGGATCTTCACCGTCCCTTTACCTTCAACTTCAAGTCTCCTTTTATTACCCAAGCAAACATGGATTTTGAAAGATTCATCCAAAGAGGTAAAACTAGCTTTGGAACCTGTCATGTGATTAGAACAACCAGAATCTATAAACCACAAGTGATTGGTATAACCAGATTGAGAGATATTGGTCATCAACATGAAGTGAGTATTGACTTCTAGTTCAGCAAGTAACACGTGCTGTTCTTCATTTTATGGATGTTCACCATCATCTTCATTTTCAGCCACATTAACTTATGCTTCATCATTATACCAACAATCCTTTTTTAGATGGCCATATTTTTTGCATACATAGCATTGAGGTACCTTGCTTCTATCAAGAGTACCCCTTCCACGACCAGCACCTCTTCCCCTGAATGGTGCACGTCCACGACCTCTCCCACGCATGGCTTTGTTTTGCTCTTGGAACACTTGAAGAGCTTGTTCATCTGAGTGCTCAACTGATTTGTTTTGTTTATTGAGAGCAATTCTACTATTGATTCTTTCTTCTTGAGATTGGAGAAGGCCCATTAGTTTCACCGGTGTAATGTCGGATAGATCATACACCACTTGTATTGATGGTATAACACACTACAAGAAAATAAGGCTATTGCAACTTTTTTTGTTAAAAAAAGATTGCATTAGGCGAAGTTGCATTAGATCTATTGCAACTTTTTTATTACATAATGCAACTGTTTTTATAAATAATGCAATTGTTTTTTAGATAATGCAACTTTTTTTCAAATGCAACCTTTTTTTAAATGCAACTCTTTAAAAAAGAGTTGCAATAGGCAACAAAAAAGTTGCATTAGATCTAATGCAACTGTTTCGAAAAAAAAAGGTTGCAAAAAAGTTATAAAAAGGTTGCAATAGGTTCATTTTTTAGTAGTGACATGATGCGTGTAATATATATATAAAATAAACACCTAAAAACACCTAGTTTTAAATTTATAAAAACCTAGACGAACTACTAAATCACACACAACCGGCAGTGGACCGGTCGAATGTAATATAGTGAAACGTAAGTCCGGGTGTCGACCCACAGACTCTATATACTACGCTAAATTAACTAACTAAGACTCGGTTAACTAAACACGGACTATAATTAAAGATTATTTGAAAATGGAGGTTTTTGCTAAAAATAGAAACTTACTAAAAAGGAAAACTTTCTGAAAATGGAAAGTTACTAAAAATGGAAACTAGAACGAAAGACGAATTAGAAACCAGATGAGAAGAGATAAACCACCTAGACCCGACTCACTAATGCTAAGTTATTAGTTTGGTAATTATCATTTTGACTATGGACTGGGATCGTAATATATTTACTTGACTCAAACACGAATAAGACCCTCGACCCTTTTCGAGAAGACACTTATGGCTTTCTATCAAGTTATTAAACCAACCAGTTAATTAGACTCTTTCACAATCGTCTAATAGTTATGAATTAGTACCTATTATGATTACCTACCTCATAGTACGGAAATCTAGGTAGTTTGGAAACACAAATTGATATTAGTAAACAAGACTGATTAAACCGAGCTTAATCTAGAATCCTCACAGATATCCAAACTAAAGATTCAACCAACTAGACTTACCAATTAACCTATCACCTCACAGTTACTAGGTTAGCATGCACGTTAATATCGACTTGTATTAAATTACAATTCCTATGAAAAGTATATATCCAATTCATAAACTAGTCAAAGAACACACAGTAAATTGACCTAACGAAACCCTATTATATGATATAGACACTCATCAAGGATCTCATGGAATTCATAATCATCAACAAGTCAATAAAAATATACACAATTGCATCAATTAAATAAAAACCAAACCTTTACTAAATCATAAACAATCCATAGTTCAAAACCGATTCACCAAACATTCAAAACATAAGCATTAGTTTATCATTAGCCTAGGCGGTCTAATGAAGCTTAGCCAACAATCATATTCACTAATAAAAACACAAGTTTAGAAGTAGCAAACATGGTAGTAATAAAGACAAAAATGAAGAAACAATGAAACCCGATTAAACCGAGAAGCAATCCACGATCCAATCCGCTTCTAGCACTTCGTTTCCGTCTTGCTAAGCTCAAAAACCCTTGAAATCTGCCCAAATTCATCCCTTAGTCGTCTCCAAAGTTGCATGGGAGGCTAGGGTTGAAGAATATGTCTTTATATAGCGAACCGGGCCAAAAAAACGAGAAAACAATCTGTTAAAAACGCGTCACGGCGTCACGCGGTGACGAAATGACTTTGTGGCCGCGCAGCGCGACCAAGACCTGACCAACATCCACACACGCTGCGTCACGCGGCCAGGGTTGCCCCTGTCACCGCGTGGCGTGGTGAGACCCATCCCGTGTCGCGTTGTTTCGGTTTCGTTCGTTTTCTTCGTTTATGCGTACCGGTCCGCTCGTAACTCCGTTTCGCGCCCCGTTTTGGCCTACGGATTTGATTTTTCACGATCTAACCGTTTCTTTATCAACATGGGACCTACGAAACACAAAAACATTAGTTATGCCAAAAATGATATATAAACCGTACCGAAACGACACAAAACGTAAACAAACTCAACTAGGGATATATGTATAATTTGTACTCTATCTTGACATAATCAAAATTAGGAGATAGACTCCTAAGATATTTTTCAACAACCTTCTGATCAGTTAATTCTTCGCTATATGATCTTTGTTGTCCAACATTGTTCATGACCCTAGAAAAGTAGTCACCTACTACTTTGTCATCCTTCATAGTTAGGTTTTCGAATGCCCTTCGTAGCCCTTGCAACTTGACTGACTGAACTTGAGAGTTACCTTGAAATTCAAGTTGTAGGATTTCCCATGTGTCTTTAGCAGATTAAGCAGCAGCCACTCGTGAAAAGAGACTGTCATGAACACCCTGTTGAATAATAGTCATAGCTTGAGCATCTTTCTTTTTCACCTCTCTATTGTCATGTGCTCCATCACCAGCCGCTGTGATGCCCAGATAAACCACATCCCATAGTTTTCGTGATCTTAGAATGGTTTTCATACGAAGACTCCAGTGTTCATAGCCTTCTCCCTTGAACAGAGGAAGAGGGATAGTAGAAGTAGTAGGGTTTATTGAAACATAACTTTCAACCATTTGGGCAAGATGGATTTACGAGATTAAAGTGGTGTATTAAGGGAGATAAATAACCAGGCTCTGATACCACAAATGTTGGTATTAGAACTTAATTATCAACAATCAAATAGCGAAAATAAGAAAGAATGAAACTCAATAATGCTTAAGACTTTTGTATTCACCAAAATACTTTATGAATGCATGAGATTACACAGGGGACTTCAAGACTTTAAATAGGAAAGAAACAAACTGAAAAAGCTGAACCTACCGATAGACTACTTCATCCTAACAACTTTAGCTGTTAGCTATTATTCAAATAAAAAACCAACTAAGAGCATTCACAGTGGATTCCCTATAAACATGTGAGTGAGGTTTTTATATTTTAAGGGGTGGTTGTGAGTTGTTGTGAGTGAAGGAAAGAGAAAATTTGATGGTGGAGGAGAGAGAAACTTTATATATGAAAAGTTACTGTTCACCCTCTATAATATTTCGTCCAACTATAGCTGAAGTTATCTCATACTTCGTCTTTGCATAGACTTTTCCATTTTTTGGAAATGTTCTGTTGAATGTGCCACCGACACAGGTTTTTGGTGGCTTTGGGGAATACGCTGTTACACGCGTTCATCAGGGCTAGATCCCTATCGGTAACGATCACACGTGGCTGAATGCAGTCATTTATGACATTTTTAAGCTGTTGAAGGACCCACGTGAAATCAGCCTCTCGTTCCCTAGAAATGAACGCGTGAGCGATCCAGAACGACTTCAGCGTGGAAGTCATACCAACAAACTGTAAAAAAGACCATCCATACATGTTTGTTTTGTAGGTTGCATCAATCAACAACACGTGAGGGAAGGCACACCACATTTTATACGAGGTGGAATGAATAAAAAATACTTGTTTTGTCCGTTTATTTTTACCGTCTTCGAATGTTTGAAACAAGAACCCATTTGTATCAAGAAAATTTTCAAATGCCTGCATCGGGATCTTGCCAATTTTTTCTTTATCTTTTAGAGATCGGACGTAATTATTTATGTCTTTCACCACGCATAAAATTTCGGGAAACTGATCTCGTAAAACATCCAAAATCTGTACCGGCCGCATGCCCTGACGGTGTAACCGCGCAACCACGTCTTTTTGCTCGTCATCCAACCTCCTAAGATACGGGTGCCCCTCCTTAAATACAATGGGACGGTGGTTATGAGTCTGGTTTTCTACATTTAACTCCCAGCAATCACTTCCCCTGTTGTATCTCCCTAAAAGTTTAAACGGACAGTTAGTTTTCGCACTACCCGTCCGCCTAACTGTGGCCTTGCTTTTGTATTCCCCGCCACGACTGCATCTAAGGTCCACAGCACCGTTCCTTGACCGATCAACCACAATAACACACCCATGCTCGTCTCCTCTCTTTTTCACTCATTCCTCTAACTCGGCTCGAGAAGAGAAGTAATAAATAAAATATAAAGTCAATAATAATATAATTACCTAGTTATAACTTATACATATAATATATGATTAACACATACGTTATCTGTTACATACGAAATGGTCGCCTCGCGTATGTAATCATCGTCAGACTCTTCGTCATCGTTTTCATCGTTGTCCTCTTTTTTATTGTTTTCCTCGTTGTCCTCGAACGTATTTCGAACGTTGTCTGGTGCGGAGTTTAAATCGTACGAGGCATATCTGCTGTAATTAGATGGTTCTGCTGAATAAACGGATGACGGCTACGTATCGTAATACGGGTCTTCTATAGGAATGTGGTAAGATGGTCCACTCTCGTGAAAATAATATTCCTAAATCAACAAAATGATTAAATATACAAAGAACGACATATATTTAAAGAAAAAATATCTTTTACCTGATTCAAGTTTATCTCTTCCTCGTTTACGTCTTGAAACGTTGGTCGTTTTCCAAAATCTTGACTCAAGACGGGTTGTTCGTAAAATTCCGGCGTCGGCATCTCGTTCAAATCAAACGTCGATTCTTCATCCTCCGGCAGTTCGAAAAAATTCCACCATGACATGTTTTTTCGTTTGTGAAGATTGTGAACATTGAGAAGCTTGGGATTGGTTAAATTACAATTCATCCGGAAACATATGCGCCGCGTATAAGCCTATACGCAGCGTATGTACCCGACCAACGTACGAAAACACCTGACGCAGGTCATTCCTTCTAAACCTCGTACCCTATCCGTCGCGTATAGAACTAAACACCACGGATAGAATGGATTTGTCGTATTATGTTTTTTGTTTTTTAGCTCCCGGTGTAAATAACTTTTATTTATTTCATGAAATAACTTTTACACAAACACACAAGAGAGAGAGAGGAGTGAAGTTGAAAGAATCAAAGGGCCAGAAAAGAAAGAAGACCAGTTTATTTAGTTTGATGATAAACTAAAATCCGATCAAACCGTTTCCTCACTCTTCGAAATATCCGTTTCCAAACCCTAATCAAATCAAATCAAATCTTCCATTTTTCATTTTTCATCATCGATCATAAACATACATAGATAACAACCTAGGCATTTGAAATTTATCTGATTTAGAGAGAAATAGAGGAATTTTGGTATCTGGTTGATGGTCTCATGGGCGCTGCAGGGTCTAAGCTTGAGAAAGCTCTAGGAGACCAATTTCCTGAAGGCGAACGCTATTTTGGTCTTGAAAACTTCGGCAACACTTGCTATTGTAACAGCGTCTTGCAGGTTCATCTTATTCATTTCATGCTTATTGTTATTTGCCGTTAATTCAGTTTAACTAGATTATGTTCATCTGCTTCAGTTTACATTTTTTACTGATTATGTAGCCTGCAAGTTTGGTTTTATTTTTCCTGTAACGTTTTTTGGTCATTTCATAGGGAAATTATAGGAATAGTGATCAGGAAATGTGATTGGAACATATTCTCAAATCGCTACGTGGCTAAGTGCTGATTTCTATATTTCTTGTGTATGTAACCTCTAAAATTGCATTGTGATGGCGGTTTGTGTTACTTTTGACTTTTTGTTTGCCTGTATAACAAAAAGCCATCCATTTTCTTCTTCTCTTAGTGTCACACACTGTACTTATATTTTTTTAGCTTTACGTTGAACATACTGTATATAATCCCCTGCTTATGTTAGATTAGCAATTGCGCAAGCAAACAAGCAAGTGATTGCTTTTGGTTTTATACTGAAGTTGCGTATGTTTTTAGCAAGAATTGGGGTTATCTTATTACGTATTGTTTGGAAATTTAATGCACATTAAGCTTGACTGTCTTTGAGCTATACTATATTGCTAGACTGTAACTGGTTATCATCTCAACTTACCAACCATTTTTGTGAATGTGAGAGGATCTGTTACATCTAACAGTAATGATTTGTGCTGGACAAAATGTTTTACTTTTTCAAAATGCCCAACATCATGGTTCTTGGAAACTACAGTGCTTTTTGGCAGTTTGCAAATATAATGGTTGGGAAAATTGTTTATAAACCTTTTTTTAAGATATTGGTTCTTGGACCTAATCTCAATTGCGTTTGCTTTATTAACTTTGCTTAGTAACTATGATGCTCACATATGGTTTGCTGATTTGCTCTTACTTTTCAGGCTCTATATTTTTGTGTTCCATTTCGTGAGCAATTACTTGAATATTTTGGAAATGTTAAAAACCCAGGGGACGTGGAAGAAAATCTCCTTACGTGTTTGGCAGAACTGTTTATGCAGGTACTTAATTCACTACATGCTTGGTGGTCTTTTTTTTGCTTGTTGTTAATTAAATAGCTTATTCTGCTTAACGGGACTGTTTATTTTTTTCTTCTCATGGCTCTGATATATGATGATATGTTGTTTTCTTTATCTTTTTTGACTAATGCTGAAGCGGCCCGTAATGCATTGAATTTCAGAAGTATGTGAAAAGCATTGCTATTGCAAAAGATTAAATCTAGTTCTCAATTTCAATGCTAAAGGACGATAGACTTTTGTTGTTTTGATATATAGTAGCTATCTGAATCCTATATTTCAGCTTCCAGATCTAACATTTCTAACTTACAGCTTGATGATATATCTCTAGACATGCCATATAACATTCATTAGCAAAAGATCTCGTTTTGTGACCATCACATATTCATTTTCTAAGAAGTAATGCATATAGAGGCGATTAAGTTTCATTAAGGACACCCACATGTTGAAACATCTTTGAAACCACTTGAGTAGGAGAGTATGTATGTGGCTTGACTTATACCAATTCTGGCAAAAAAATGCATGGCGTATAACGAACTATGAAGCTAAGCAGTTAATGCGGAAAAATAGCGGTTCGCGGTCGAGGACCGCTATTTGAGATATCGGTTTTCACGGTGGGATAGCGGTGAGATAGCGGTTGTTTTAATATCAGACATAAATTTATACTATATATGTATAATATTTATTTTATTAATAATACAAACAAAACCTAATTAATATTAATAATAAAACCAAAAGCAACCACACAAAAGTGACAACTTTTTGTAGTAGAAAGTAGAAATTAGAAAGTTAGAAACATCAAACACGATCTAATCATAAGTCATGAAGTGTTTCTCTAAGTCCACATCAACCAAACCATCCAATTGTTGATCAAGATCTTCCACTTCAACTACAATATCATCACCACCATCTAATTGTAATGGGCTAAATGTTTTAATGGGTTAAAAAAAGGTCCAACCGTGATAGCACCGCTATGACCGCTATAGCAGTATCAAAAATTCAAAATAGCGGTAAAATAGCACCGCTATTTCAACCGCTATTTTGACCGCTATTTTACCAGGGGACCGCGAACCGCTATAGCACTGCTATAGCACCGTGATTGACTGCATAGCTATGAAGATACCCTTAAACCTTTTTAAAAATACAAGTAGTTTAATCTAGAATATGCTAATACCTCATTAAAGGTAGTCCTGTATAAAGAAGTTAAAGGGCATTTTTGTTATCCATATGTTTTCCACCGGAATTGGTATTTGATAAAACTCTATACATATTATACTTGGCGGCCTATCAAGTGATTTCAATATACGGCTGTTCTTAATTTGTATAGTTGAATACTTGAGTGGGCTTCACATACATTATCTCTTCCTTTAATGGTATTAACACTGTGATTTAAATTTAAGCTGGGTCTGGTTTATGTTTTTTTTTTCCTGAAGTATGCATGCACATAAGAGAAAAGGATATGATTTAAAACATGGAAATTTTATTCTTTTGTCAAAGTTTGATATTATTTAGTGAAGATGAAAAAGTATATGTTTAACAAAGTTTTTAACCCAGAACCCATGTAAGAGAAAAGGATATGTGAAACCTCTCTTTTTATGAAGACCGTAGAGAGAACCAGGAAAGTTTAACATGGAGATTACGAAACCAACTCTGTGTTATCTGTATTCTAAGTTTTTCTTTTGCATGATAACTGTAATGCCAATATAACCTTTCTATCACCTCAAAACTATGCAGTTAACTCGGCCGAGATATCGGTGATATCTCGGTGATATATCGTATATCGGTACTTGGGTAAAATATCGGTACAAAATATCGGTAATAATATCGGTCACGGTATTATCGCCGATATTTAGCGATATTTTACCGATATTTTGGTTTTAAAATCTCGGTCATATCAATGATAATATCGGTTTGGGCTTTTTGATCACATTTAGCCTCATTTACTGATATTTGGTTACAAAATATCGGCCATATTATGTACTAGGAGCAAAATATCACACTATAGAGACGATCATGATGAAGATGATAATACAATTGAAGTAGAAAATCTAGATGACTTGATTGATGTGTACTCGGAGGAAGATTTCATAGCTTACAATTAGTATTAATATTATGAAATATTGAAAATTTTGAGTTTTGGACTTTTGACTTTTGATTCAGTATTAATAAGATGTAGGCTCTAGTGTTTTATGTTTTATCTTATATAAATTTATGCATTATATTAGAATTACCGATATCTCACCGATATCTCACCGCGATAACCGATATATCACATATCGGTCCTCGACCGATAACCGATATTTTTTCGCATTAACTGCATAGCCTCAAAATCATGGTGAGATGCTATTAGTAGCCAAAACTGTAGCTAATGTGATTTCTGGTACTTTGTATTAGATTAGTACACAAAAGAAGAAAACAGGTGTTATCGCGCCAAAACGCTTTGTTCAAAGAGTGAAAAAAGAAAATGAGCTTTTCCGTGGTTACATGCATCAGGTACATTGAATTTTTTAAATTCGTTTATTTCTGCAAATTGTATTTTCTAAAACAGTGATTTATGAATATGGTGTAGGATGCACATGAATTTTTGAATTTCTTGTTAAATGAACTAGTTGATATACTAGAGAAAGAAGCCAATTCAGCTAAAGGTTCCAAAGAAAATTCATCACCTTCTGAAAAGATTCCCAATGGGATACATGTTGGTCAGGCCAATGGTGTACGAAAAGAGCCCTTGGTGACCTGGGTTCACAAAAATTTTCAGGTGAGTATAAAATATGTACTGATCTTAATGGTGAAGGAAAAGACATTTAATCTCCTTTATAAATATATTTAAAAAAGGTAATTTGGAGTTAAAACACACAAGCAGTTGAATGACAAGTATGCTATCTAGGCTTAAATGACTTCAATTTTATTAGTTGACCTGCAATCTATTTTAAAGTTGTCTGCTATAATATGCTGAGGGTTTCCAGCTTTATTAACCTAAAAAACATCGGTTTTTGATAATCATGAGTCATGACTATTAGGTGCGCAAAAATCTCAGGATAGATTTTGGCAGCAATGAGCTATATTCGGATTGGTTTTTGGTTCCAGGGTTTAGAAAGCCTGTGTATGTTTCTGCGTTTGGAACTGGGTTTTAACAGGTCCTTAAACATGCCTTTTGGAAAGAATAAATAGTTTATACACTTGAAACGTCATTTTCTTTATATATACTTTTTAAAATTGAGAAGATCCAAATTCCCAAACTGAATGTTTCTATTTTTGGTTCTTTCTGATGTTACTTCGACCCATGAAACTATTGAGAACCAACCGAACAGAAGTGTGTCCAGCCCATAAGTTTGTGCTTATGCAGGAAACCTAGTTTCCACAATTTTACATCTTTTTTTTAATCACCATTTTGCTTCTTGTTTTTGCTAACTGGTTCTTATGGCTTAAAATATAGGGCATACTTACAAATGAAACAAAGTGTTTAAGATGTGAGACTGTGACTGCAAGGGATGAGACATTTTTAGATTTGAGCCTTGATATTGAGCAGAATAGTTCGATTACAAGTTGTCTAAAAAACTTCAGCTCCACCGAGACCTTAAATGCCGAGGATAAGTTTTTCTGTGATAAATGCTGCAGGTTCATACGTCTTCCCTCAAATTCAGTATATGTTTACATTTGAGCTCACAAATTATTATAAAGGCGCTCTCAAGAGTGAGATGTTTCCCGTTTTTTGAGAAACTTGGCCATGTTTACTTTAAGATATATTTGAAGTCACTAAAAAAATGAACCCTAGAAGTTTCATTCTCCGGAGAAATTCGTGCATGATGAGTCTGTTGAATATACATATTTTGTATAATGAGCCCTGAAAATCGTTGAGGGGAGGCTTTAGAACCCTTTATCCTTCAATGAGACTAGACACCGGCTTTAATTGTTTCATTTTCGTTTTCATTTTCATTTTCATTTTCATTTTTCAGTTTGCAGGAAGCACAAAAAAGGATGAAGATAAAGAAACCACCACATATTTTGGTTATACATCTAAAGCGTTTCAAGTACATGGAACAGCTGGGCAGGTACAAAAAGTTATCATATCGTGTTGTTTTCCCTCTCGAGCTGAAGCTGACAAACACAATGGAAGATGCGGATTGTGAGTACTCGTTATTTGCAGTGGTGGTTCATGTTGGGAGTGGGCCCAACCATGGGCATTACGTAAGTCTGGTCAAAAGCCACAACCACTGGTTATTCTTTGATGATGAAAATGTAGAAATAATCGACGAATCTGCTGTCCAAACCTCATTCGGGTCGGCTCAAGAGTATGCAAGCAACACAGATCATGGTTACATCCTGTTCTATGAGAGCCTTGCTACCAACAACGATCATTGATTGGTATTTTTCCAAGTCTTTTCTTCAGATTTGTGTTTCTTGGTTTTTCTGATATCATCATACAGAGCAATTTGTGTCATTAGATTGGAAGAAACTTGAGATGGGTTTGATGTACAGTTAATGCTGCTGCTATTTGAGTTCATCTGTTTTTAATAGAAACAATAAAGGTGCATATGATGATGACGAAAGCTTGTTTTAAGCACTAATATGATCATCATTTGATGATGTTAATTTAATGACTTGCATCTCGTTTGTGTTTAGCATTTTTGTTTCTTTATGTATGGAGAGCTAAGATGGTGCTGTATTTTTGTTTTGATTTGAGAAGAAATGAACCTGAAAATAGAGTTTGCATTTCGGTGTGATTTAAATTCTTAAATTATAAATGTGTGATCCTTATATATCGTTGAATGAGTTGCCTCTAATCATTAGAGGTGGCAAAATGAGTTGCCTCTAATTTGATTTCTGCACTCAAGGCCATGTTTAGCATACTACGCTTTCGCATCCAATTTAACTCGTTTTGCATCTTCTGGTGATTAAGTTTTGGTGTCAATCGGATTGTTCATAATATACAGCAGCTAGAGTTGTTGGTTTGAATGGTCCTTTAACTATTGAAGTCCACATATCTTAATAAATGAAATTGATATGGTTACCGAATTGTATTTTTTATTGTTTGAAATCAATTTGTTCTTAAGAATAGGTGGTCTAAATCCTCCATATTTTTTTATTTTTGTTCGTAATTGATTTTAATAGGTTACTTGTCTTGATTTTTCATGATCTAATAAGTTAAATAACGTCCAAATAGTCCACAAAAGTCAAAGTTAGTGAAACATGCGAAACGTGATTTCTTTGAAAATTCGAAGATTTGATTTTTTGATTATGGTAATTGGATTTCTCAACCTAGAATCGACTCTAGATGAAGATTTGACTCTGTGAATCCACAAGTATAAACTTGAATTGATTTTGAGTGATTTGAGTCAAATGAATGTTCAATTGAATGAACAGTTTGAAAATTTTGATACAGATCTGAAAGATTTTGAAATCAAGAGTGAATCTTAATGTTAGAATCGGCTCTAACACTTTATAATCAACACTCAACTAAAACAACTTTTACTAAAATCTATTTTTCAGAAAGCTGTTGTGAAGAACATTAAATCCGCTTTTGTCTTGTAGTTTGCCATTTTAAGTTGATTATAAGCTGAAATGGGAACAGAGCATGAATGCTTTTCAATGAAATGTCGTAGAAACCTTAGACCTGCAAACCTAAAGTAGACTTAAGCAACTAATCATAAAAACTTGGTACAGATATAAGATTTTGTACATGTTCGCATGAAGAACATCACGTAACAGGTCATATTCAAGTTTGAAAAATTTGAAATGTTTAAGTTCTAATATGCTTGAAAATGCAAGACAGATTCAGATCTAAGATGATTGTTCTTATATGTCTCACACAAAATCCCAATGGTGTTCGAATTCTCAGATGAATGAGTCTCAAGCTCTCATACCAATTGAAATCCCTTGTAAATTGGGATGCAAAGATCAATTTTACCAACAGTGATATTCTAATCCATAGGTATAGAATCCCTATTAGATTAGTTGTTTGAGATTTGATGAAATGAAAATGAAATGCAAGAACAATAATGATGACGGAATTTAGCTTTTGCTTTTTGATTCTCTGGGCTGTTCTTGGCAAGTTGTAATGTTTAGGGTTACAAAAATAAGAGCATGACTTTTCTATTTATAAGTCTACTCCTAGGTTTTGCATTCCTGACATGAACTAACTAAACTACCCTTACAGAGAGTATTTTATATGCACACAACTTTACATAGATTCTCCTAAGTGTCCTTATGACATCTGCCCCGAACCTGAATCCGAACGCCCAACTCGAACCCGAGATTATCTACATTCATTTTTATTCGTAATTATTCCTTTAAAATGTAACGTTCGTCATTATTATTATGAATAAATGTATCGAATTTCATGTGATTTCACGCCTTAGTTAATCGATCGTATTTATGTCACAAAACATCTACGTGTACCAAATAAATACTAATTGTAATACTAAATCTCAAAATATATAAATTTTGTTTTATAAAAGAAAATTTATTGAAATCATTACATAAAATTGGTTTTAAGTCTAAGTCTAACCTTCCAACGTCTTAAACGAGCTAAGAATACAAAAAAACGTCACTCATATAAACGTTACGTCTCAACGTAGTTAAGTTAGCTAATTTGTATAATTTAAAAACTGATTTTGGGTCAAAGTTGTAAATCTAGAAACTTGAATTAAAGGTTATTAACCTAAATTAAACAAAACTTAAAGTCGAGGGGCTGTTTGTGTAAAATTCATAAAATCCAAACCATTTCCCCCTGCCCTTGTCCCGTGATTCCGGTAACATGCTGGAATCCCTTTTCTGGCCAAATCTCGTTCTCCGGCGAGACCAATTTACGCGCCTACACCACTTTTAAACATTCAAAAACATTCCTAAACTATTCTGACCAATTTTCCAACCTTCCTTATCGATTATTATGCGGTTACAACAAGTGTTTAAGCCGAATTGATTGTGATTGACACTGTGTAATCGACCGTTGCGTAATTAGAATAAAAATTGCCGACAAAATCCTTTCCATGTCATCTCGAACCATCTTTTACCATCGACTAAGATATCCCAAACACTAAAACATCTCCATTTTCTTTACAAATTACCGAATCAATCAAAACAAAATCATATTCCGACGATCTTAGTGTTTTCTACTTTCCAGGCATCGTTACAGGTTAGTTTTGGTTTCGTTTTAATCCTTGTAATCATCTTAAACTCCCCAACTCATCAATTTGGTCCCATTTCTATTCCAGATCCATGAAAATTCTTCAAATCAATCGACTTCTAAGCCTCTACTGAATCCGTATCAAAACATCACCAACAAGTAAGTATAATAATCAAAATACTCGTGTTTCATTGTAGATCAAAAGCCCTAGGTTTATTTTGGTTTGGATTAACAGATTCGAATTCAATTTGTAGTCTCCTAAATTTAGGGTTTATAATGAAATGGGTTTTATTGGTTATTAAAACTTAAAACTATTTAAAATAAAGATGATTTACAAAAAACTAATTTGGTGCAGTGGTTTGTGCGTGGATACGTGTGGGTTTGGGTCGCTGGTTCAAAACTGGTTTATGCGTGGATACGTGTGGGTTTGGGTCGCTGCTTCAAAACCCACTGGCCCCATTTCTTTAATCTTCATATTTTTCACACTTTAAACATTTAAATCTACATCAAATAACCTAAATAATTTATTTAAAATAAATATATTTTTAAAAGGATTTAAAAACCTATAATTTCAAATACATATATATATATATATAAATAATAATTCATGTTTATAAGTATTTATTACAAATACTAATTCAAGAAAAACTAAAAATAAGTTCGTATAAAATATATTCAATACGAAAATACTATAACGCTTCGTATAAATTCCCAAATTGTATTTCAAAACCCTAATTCCCAATTCGTAAAACCCTAAATCCCTTATCCAAAGCCCTAGATTTTCTGATTTTGATTCTTGTTGCTATATTATTGTTTCGTTTCTAAATTAGGTTTTTCCCAATTAATTAGGTAGTACTAATATTTGAGAAACTCTCGGTTCTCTTTAGCTGTGTTTCTTGTGATTCGATATTATTGCATTTCAAGGTGAGTAAACTTACCCCCTTTTTTACTGTTTACGTTTTTGGGGCTGAAATACGTGTTTCTATAATAGTACGGTTCTTTTCTTTTGTTTCTATTTTCAAAATGAGATCATTAGATTTGTTAATCTTGTTTGGCCGCATGATGCAAAATTATGTGTTAGACAATAGTATTTATATTATCTTGTAATTTCCACTGGTACGATATTAGCGCTAATGGCCTGACAAGCCCACCTATACTAATGGGCTGATATGTGATTTGACCTGGCGATTCTGTGGTTGATTCTATGTGTTGGTTACTAGTTATTATTTGTGATGCTTGTTGCTATGTGGCTATGTCTCTTCGATGCTTAAACATTTACTGATAACTTATATATCGAGACGGTTAAATGACGGTTAAACGATAGTTATCAGTATTTGTAACATGAGTGGTTCCTCATGACTTGTTGCTAAAGGTTACCCTGCGGGGTTTATGATTCTTGTTTCTATGTGTTTCTATGGTCACGATTGAGATATATAATGCAATTGCTATACACATAAGATTGCGAAACATATTTATAATGATCTCGGATTTCATACTATGTACTATTAACTGTGTTTTACTCACTAGCTAATTCTTTAGCTAACTCATTTTACACGTATTTCAGGTGGAGTTTAAGACTTTTATGCTTCAAGACATTTAGGATGCTTTGGACCTAGAATAAATGGACAATAAACACTTTAAATTGTCGGCTTTTATTTCGGTTTTTAAGACTATTTATTGCTTCATTTATGTCACGACACTATTGCTTTAATGATATTAAAACATGTTTTTAGTGTGCCATGTGCTTTGTACTATTGATATCCAATTCGCTTGACAGCCTGGTGTTTCCGCCGCCGGGCGGGGTGTCAAAGTCTTAATAGCTAGTGTCATCGGTTATTACCTGGGTAGATTTGTTCTTCATGTCTTTTATTCTTTGACTTTGTGTGTTCTTGATCTTGAACTTGTATTCTAGATCTTCTTTATTGTCGGTTTGTTGTTTTTGCTTCATAGTTGATGTCATCGGCTATAACGATGCCGATGAATGGTAGCCAGTGTCATCGGTTGTGCATGATTACATTTGTTTTATCTAGAGTGATAGCTGACGACTAGGAAATTGATGCCATCCGCTATGCTTTGACTCTTGGTCTATAGTCGCTGTCATCGGCTGTTACTTGATACTTGTTCTTTATCTTGAATTGTAGTCGATGGTCGATAATCATTGAAATTGGCTATGACTCAACAATTGGGTTAGACATTTTACGATAGCCGATGACTTAAAGTCGATGTCATAAGCTATGCCTCGACATTTGGATTGTCAGGCTTGATCAATAGCTAATGATTGGGTCGATGACATCAGTGTGTCTTCGTGTTTACATAGCCGATGTAATTGGCTATGCTTTTAGAATTAGTATCTTTCTTCTTCATAGCCAATATCATCGGTTTTGGTATGGGACTTAGTCTATTTTCTTGCTCTATAGTTGATGAACATAGCTGATGTCATCCACTATGTCTTGACTTAGGTTGACATTGAGTAGGCATGATTGTCTTCCTTAGTCTTTGTTACAGTGCTAGTCGGTGTCATTAGCTATCATTGTTTCCTTCTGTTTTATCAAAGCCTTGGCTTGTGTGCTCTGGATCTTCACTTGATTATTTGGAGCTATAGTCCTAATATGCTACAACACTCTGCTTTCATGCTTGATCTGCAATCATGTTCTATAGCCGATGTCATCGGTTATGGTGCAACACTTGGTGATTTTCCTGTTTTATCACATTAGCTATAGTTCAAGTTAGAATCTTTTCTTGAAATCATTTATGTCATTTTTTATATTTTGATGATTACAAATTGACATTAGTATGCATAATCCTCATATCTTAAGGTCAACAATCTCAAACCCAAAACTCACAATCATAAAACAAAACTTGAAGCATATACACACAACCAAAGTAAAACCAAAGCATTACTTATATTAAAATAACAAACATAAACAAGTTATCTTACCCAAGTAGATCAAAGAATCTCAACCAAACACGACAAGGGTGACAACAAGAATCAAACTTAGACAATGTTTAGAAAACATCATCATAAGATTTGGTCACTGTTGAAGTAATTCAAACTACATGAAATGATCTAACATACTACCTACTAAGCTAAAAAGATGCTAAAGACATAAAACATGGTTGGAGTCTCTAGAGGTGCTCCATTTGTAAATGAGCCAATGCTGATATTTATAGGCTGGTCTGGCATGAACACACAAGCGTGTACAGAGAGCACTTGGGTGTGTACTCATCCAACTTCTGCTCCATGATTTTGTGTCAGTACGGATCTAACTCGTTCATTATACGGGGTATAGCTCCCAGCGTTTGCTGCTCCATGATCTTGTGTTATTGCAGACCTAAAATGTTATCCACAAACGGGGGAGTGTGTTTGAGACATGGGGGCGTGTACTCACTACGATCTTGGTCTCTTCTGATTTGGCCATCACACGGGGCGTGTGATGGAGGTACAGAGCGTGTACTTGCCTCTGACCCATATTTCTTCTATTTTGAACACATGCGGGGCATGTTGGGCACTGTAACTTCAATATCTTCAAGTGTTGACCCGTTTCCTTGTCCTACTATACGTGGATTCGTCAGTCTTCTTCCTTATGCTAGTTTTCTTTCGTTTTTGCCTTGTTTTTGCTCCTTTTTTTATTTTCTTCTATTTCGAGGTTGAAAAGGTAAAAGAAGACAAATAAGGGTGTATTTGCGTTTTAGTTGCATAATTAGCAAGGAAATGGAAATAATTTGACACAAAATACATGCTAATATTTTCCCACATAAATCCTTTAAATCCTAAGACATCACATGTGAGACATGATTATGTTTCGGACATGATCGTGATACCTCAACGAGATTCAATGGCGCCTTCATCCTCTTAGCAGATAGGATTCTATACCGGTACGTCTTTAACTTAATAATTATCATCGTATAAACATGATTTTAATCCGACAGGTGTTTTAAGATATAGATGTTGTGAATGCTTGCAAGTGATGTATCATATTTCTATAAGTTATAAGTGGTAGCGATTATTATCCATATACTAAAATATTAGTCGATTTAGGGCATGTTTTTATCTCTAATGAGTCAAATGGGTTAAGCTATATTTTTTGAAATATATTGTGAGTTTTTCAATTATTATGAACTAGTTATATGCGCATGCTCTCGCAACGCGCGGGCATTTTATTTGATGGCCTTACAAATACGTAAAGAAAACGAAATTAGCGATTGCATTGTGCCACAGCTCGATATCACTCTTCATAGCTCCAACAACAAAAAAATATAAAAAATCGAAAAAAACAAACCAACAACATTCACAATCGAACAGATCTAACCATTAAACCACCTACGAACACCATCGCAAGATGGGAATCTGAGATGAAACAGCCGACAACGCTACCATCCACCCTCGTAATGACCACTGAACATCATCAAAAAACGAAAACTGGAAAAAGGAGAAGTCAAAGGCAACATAATCGGCCGGAAATATGAAATTTTGGTGGTTCCGGTACAGAGACAATAGTGTTACCGTTTCTTCTCCGTTACAAAACCCATAAAAATGAAAAATCATCGGTTCTCATATTACAAATACACATATATCATAAACCTACGGATGTCCAACAACACAATTACAAAAATAGTCTCACAACAAAAAGGGACAAAAGATGAAAAATAACAAAAACTTGTGTTAAAAATCTAAAACCTAAAAGTTTAATATTCATGAACTTTCTAAATTTTACATATTATGATATAATGTTTGCAAGTGATGTACCATCTTTCTTATAAGTAACAAGTGGTAGATATTTTGATCCATATACTAAAATTTTAGTAGATTTGGGGCATGTTTTGATATCTTAATTGCATGCGTTGTTTCAGGGATTTAGGAAAACCAGTACAAAAGTGATACAAGGTTGATTAACATTTGAAAGTGATGGGAGTTTGCAAAATAACATTAAAATCACCACTTACGTGTTGACGTGTTGTGTTCATAAGAGTAGCGCATACACTAAATCAATATCTTATATAAAAGTTAAATTTCTTATTATAATTATCAAACATCTAATTTAATACTTATATTTAATCTGTATAATACACGAGTATCTATAAAATATAATAAAGCAAACCTACTTTTGTCAAGTGTTAATCTCTTAGCATGCCTACCCCATAAATGCTTACTTGGCAAAATATTATTAATCCAATGATGAGGTGTCTTGATCTCCTTAATGTTTCACATTTATATAGCTATTTGAAACTAGTTTTCATTTTTTTTACTGCACATCTAAGGATATTTTCTTTCAGATTTAGTAATCGTTACCAGAGTTTCTATGATCAAGTATGCAATCGTTTCCATTGATGATTTCACCAAGTTCAAACCGTGTATCCATCATCTTCTATCACCTTTGTTTATCCATTAACACAATGACTATTAGGGTTCGTGTGTGAAGATGATGCCAGATTGAGCGATCGATGAAGATGGCAGCAGATTATCGATTAAGAGACTGTGGGTTTTCATATAACAGGTCGTAATTTTCCTTCTTTCTATTAAATTGATTCTCGTGTGTTTTTTCTCTAACCTAATTGGGTTTTTTTGCTTCTTTCGTCTTCATCGTCACTGGGTTTCAATCAGTTTCCATTGATGATTTCACCAAGTTCAAACCGTGTATCCACCATCTTCTATCACCTTTGTTTATCCATTAACACAATGACTATTAGGGTTCGCGTGTGAAGATGATGCCAGATTAAACGATCGGTGAAGATGGCAGCGGATTATCAATTAAGAGACTGTGGGTTTTCATATAACAGGTCGTAATTTTCCTTCTTTCTATTAAATTGATTCTCGTGTGTTTTTTCATAAACCTAATTGGGTTTTATTGCTTGTTTCGTCTTCATCGTCACTGGTTTTGTTAAAAAAACCCACTAAGCCATTGGAATCGTAGGCAAGAGAGTTTGGAATTAAAGATATGGCTTCGTTGAGAATCCATAGGAAAATTTAATCAGTTCTTACAACTTGTGACTCACTTCTTATGGACAATCTAAACTCTAGAAGCAATGTCATGTCTGTTCTGTTGTCAAATGCAAATGGTTATGCATCCAAGAATCAACACATGCACCTTCATTCACTATCTTGTGGTAATTTTTATTATTCATATATTATATGTTTAATTTATACATTTTCTACAATTCTTCATAACTTATTCTTATTTTAGTAGATTTTTTATTGTTTCTTTGAACATCTAAAGAAGCAAAAAAGACTGATTTTATTTTGAAATAAACTTATGTTTTTTCTTGATTTAGTTTCTACAAAAATATTAATACATGTTTTGCAACATGTCATATATATAGTAGAAGATTTCAATTTGGGTCATTCATTTGCTTATAAAATTAAACTGTTAAAGTTGTTAATAAAATGTAACCTGCTTAATATTTAGATCCATTATCTGATAATTCTTATGGGTCACAATTTTTGCGAAGAATCAGTCAAAGGAAAAAAATGACACGGTATGTTAACAAGTTGTATTTTTTAATTTGTTTTCTTTAGTTGATCAAAGTTTTGTTTATTTGCAGCTAAGAAGTTGTTGTTATGCTTGAGGCACCCGTTTGGGGAGGCAATGGTTTTCATGACAGAATTTTAGCTTGTCTTAAGAAAGTCACTAGCTCATGGAGGTCTTGTAGGCGTTTTCACGTGGATGGGAAGGTGTTTGAAAAACATGCTTCTTTAGTTTGTGCATTGGCAGAGGACTGCAACCAGCTAGATTATCAAAAAATGGTTTTGTGTTATGAATACATGACTTTAAGTGTAGCCATTGGAATTGTATGGATTAATTTTACGTATTGGTTTGCCTGCTACTAATCTCCACCGCTGCTATTGGATTTGTGTATCGATTACTTCATTGGTCTCTGAGGTAAATATCTATTCAAAGGTGCGTATTTTAAACTATAATTCATGTTCTTGATTGATTTTATTTCAAATTAGAATCAACAGTAAATCAAACTTAACTAGGTGGCATATGTACAACATTATGTTATAGCATCTTTTACCTATTTTTATAGATGTAGTTACATCTTAGTATACATGTTTTTCATTAACGATGGACTTAAACACGCAGATTGTTTTTTATATTTTGAATGGGTAAAATCGATTGTTTATTATATTTAGATGGGGTCAAATGGATTGTTTAAAAGCTATGATGGCTTGAAAGATGTCGTTCAAGGTCATGAGAAGGTAGCTTTTTAAAACGAAATAATTGTTGTTCAAGGTCAAATGGTGCTAATAGATCATATTGTCTAATTTTTTAAGAAAGAAATATATGTGTCAAATGTGTTTTTAGTGATTATTTTTTTTGTTTCATAGTTTAAGAGTTCTAGTTCAATAAAGGCCTTATTTTTTGATTTTTTTATATAATTTAATTCATATATTTTACATCTTACTATGCCATTTACAAGACTTATCAAATAGCTGTACTCTGATTGCCTTCTAGCATGCTAACTCACTGTTCTTGCCAATTTCATAGGTTGTATGTATGTTAACATGAACCATGCCATTTTTATTGGCCATATGTGGATGTGGATTAAGTTTATAAAGTGTATACATAGACCATGACAGAATCCTCATATTAAAATCCTTAAGTTTAAGTGATTTTTGATGGGTTAAAAAATAATGCCAACAACATTATGTTTAGAGCTTTATTATTATTATTTTTTTGTAAAAAAATTAAATATGATTATATAATTCATGCATATAGACACGTTTTAGAATGGAAATAATAATCAAATTTTTTAAAAAATTATAGTATAGATAAGAATTATCTAAAAGTTTTCAAAATTTTGTTTCCTACTTTCACTCTTTTATTTTCCAAAATTTATATTATCTAAAAGTTTTCAAAATATTGTTTCCTACTTTAATTCTTTTATTTTCCAAAATTTATATTATCTAAAAGTTTTCAAAACAGTGATGAAGTCCATATTTTTTTTTTAAACAGCTTAAAGAAGGTAGCCAATATCATTTCTTTGAATCAACTTAATGCATCAAATTCTAATTCAACAATCAAAGTGAGGATAATCCAACTTTGGAGGCAAAAATTGCAGAGGAATCCTAATATGACCAATGTTTTGAAAACCGGACCAGACACTGAACCGTTATTTTAATTTTAATGGTCGGACCGCGGTCGGACCGGGGTTGGACCGGGGTAAGATAATTGTATATTTATCAAAGCAATACCATAAGATTTCCAATTTAGACACAAAATAAGTTCAATAATATTAAGTTATACCATATAAGTAATAATCCAAACAAGTTCTAACGCCAAGAATCACCAAAAAATCATAATTTAAACAAGTTTTAACGCCAAAATAAAACAAGTTCATCATTTTCATCTCTTAAAAAATCAACATATTGACATTTATTACAAAAAACACAAATATAAATAGATGTATACATAAAATCCATGAAAATCAAAACATAAAAATATATATTTTATGACTGACCCGGTTCAATAGCGGTCCGTTCCGGTCCGACCGGACCGGTTCGTACG
This sequence comes from Tagetes erecta, assembly GCA_030867185.1. NCBI lineage: Eukaryota > Viridiplantae > Streptophyta > Magnoliopsida > Asterales > Asteraceae > Tagetes > Tagetes erecta. Next base: position 11,009,679 of record CM061493.1, read on the forward strand.
GTTTGAAGCGGTTCAGAAACATCAATCAAACCGTGTCTAATTAAACCGGGATTATTAAAAAATTAAAAACACTTAATATGACTCGTGCAATTGAAATGGTTCTGATGGATGAAGACGTATTTTCATTTCTTTAATTATTGATCTACTAACTTAAATAAGTTTATATTTCAATACCTTATATCTGAATTATAAAGTGTTAATTTCAGGGTACCAAGATTCATGTCAACTTGAACAATAACAATTTTCAAAATTTAGAAAAATATATGGTGCTACATTCTTGCCTTTATATTTCAAGGGCACACGTGGGTGACAATTACTCAAATTACAAGTTATGTCCTCATCCACATAAATGTTTCCTCTCTGGCCCAACATTTGTTAGGAAGTGTGATGCTTTTGAGGGATCTTTATATGGGTTCTCATTTACCTCATTTGATTTCCTTTGGAGTAATGCAATTCCGAATGATTCTGTAGTTGGTAAGTAATCCTTTAAAAACTTCATTCTTTAAGAATTATACATAATTATTATATCTTTTAACAAAAACTATTATATTTATGGCAGATATCATTGGCCATGTGTTTAACTATTTCCTATTGGAGATCACGAGAAACTGCTAAAACAAAGAAAGTAATAAAAAAGATAAGTCTTCAAGTTCATGACTTTGAGTAAGTTTGAATTAGATATGAGATATTTTTATTCATCAATGAGCAAATGATAATAACATTTTTAACAATTATTCTTTACTTCATTATCTAATTTATATTATACACTTTTTAAACTTCTTAGGTGATGGCTTATCTTTGTTACATTGTGAGAGACATTTGCTGTTAAAATGTCAAAACACCTTGAAAAAAGGAAGAAGGGTGATACTACAGTAATGATTCTTCAATTCGGGACCTTCAACTTTGGATCAGGTATGTTATTAAACACATCTATTATAAAAGACAAATTGTGTCAAAACTAAATAACATTTTTGGTTTCCTTATTTAGGAAGAGCTTATGTTAATTTTGGGTTTCAAGGTACCAGTCTTTATATGAATGAAGACATTAAGGATATCAATGCATCACCACCAGGTTTTTTGTTTTGAATTCTTTTTTGTTAGAATATGTTTTATATACCATGTATTTGTAAGAATATGTTTTATGTAGATGTGCTAATCATTATGTGTTTCAATCATATGAAGTAGATACTACCAGATTTATGGTGTTTAATAAATACATTGAGGTTAAATTCCATTGTGGAAACAAAGATCATAAATAAATAGTAGGCATTTCATTTCATATTTATAAATAGTGTTATTAAATAGTTGATTTTGAGTATCTTATTTATAGATTACTTGAGAAGAAACAAACTGAAGCATCTTCAAGCTTGCGTATAGGTACTGACATGAAAACAGATATACGATCAAACTCTGTTTTCAATACCATGGCTGACGTGAGCAAAGTTGCTTAGGTAGTTCTATATGATTTTTCAGTAATATCAAACACTATATTACAGGTTTATTGACATAATTAACCTGTTTGTATTCTTTTAGACAAAGATTGTAGTTGTATTGGGTATAATAATCACCTTCCCACCTGATATGGAATTGTATTATAATGCTTGTAACACATGTAACAGTGAAAAGTTACATATGATAAAATTTACATTGACCCAGTTACTGGTAATGATTTGGATGAACCAAAAGATGTCATTGTTTGTCCTACTTCAAGATGTAAGGTGTTCTCTACTGTTCCAAGGTTAATATTATTAATTTTAAATTAACAGTTAACAACATCTTATATGGTTTGTATTTTATTAAGACTAACGATTATCTATTGTAGGTTTAAATTTGATATCAGAGTTCAAGATTCAACAGGTGTTGTTTCTCTTACTTTAATGGACCGTCAGGCGAGAAGATTTTTAAGGAGAACAGCTAAGGAACTAATTGATAAGATGCTTGATGTATGTTCTTTTATACATTTTCGTTTAACTATTAATAATGTTATATGTATGCTAATTGGTTATATTTGTCAACTTTAAAATGATAAATACAATTACAGGATGGTACTTTTGACATCGTTCCAGAAGAGCTAACCAACTTGGTTGGCAAGTAGATATTCAAGATTGACATATCTGAGTTCAACATCAACAACAAATACAAGTCGTTTACTATTATTAAATGGATTGAAGATCCAACCGCTATATCCACAGTTGAATCGACTTATGCTATTCAAATTCATATGTAAGTACATAACATGTAAGCTCCATTTTTCCAGTCTACTATTCAAATTCATATGTAAGTACATAACATTGATTTAGAAAATTTTATAAAGTTTTTACTTTTTCTAGAGGGAGATTATATGCTCATTTGATTTAGGCTCAAATCAAAGTAACACTGTGCAGGTTTTTTGTTTATATCATTCATCTTACTCAAATTATTAATCTTTATTTAAAAATGTTCACTTGTATGCTTAAACCAAACATCAATATTGTATTGTAGAATTCAACTTCATTATCTACTGTTGATGTTACCTCGTTGTCACTCATTGAGTCAAGCACTGCAAGGACTATGTAAGTTAATGAAAGCATGGAAAAAGAAAGTGCGTTTACTGGAGTGAAGCACAAGTTAGCTGATTCGTTCGATGTTGAGGAATCTCCAAGCACATCAAGATGTAAACCATCAAAAGACATAACAGAAGATGCGATTAAAGTGCCTAAATCTGCAATGTTGGTTCCAAAGTTGGAGAAATAATCAACTACACTCTTTATTGCCTTAACTTCATTCTGGTTATTTTGTCATGGAACAATCTTTATCTTTTGTTATGTTTTTTTGAAAGTTTTTTCGGTTTCTTTCTGGTTTAAAACATTGAATTATGTGTTTGGTTTGAATGAAGTGTTTTGGTTTTTAAAATTTTTCGACTATAATTGTCACACCCTCAATCTTTCACAAACGGGGTATTCGTTAGACGTGTGATAAAAACATGATCCAAGTCATTAGTTACACCAAACGACACTATATGAATTTAAAACATACGGGTCTCATTGAATGGGAAAGGTTAATACAAAGTAACTGTTTAAATGTTGCGGAAGCATAATGATGTGTTGCAAAACACATGGGTTTATTATATATATTTTACCACATTTTAATCTTATTTTATGTAAATATATTTGGTTTTAGTTATTTATTTTATTTTGTTTTTGGTTTTAGGTAAGTTCGAATAAAAGAAGCGGATTTGGGACACAAATGAGAAGAAAATCCAGTGAAATCTGTTTTGGAGGCTAAGCCCAAGATCCAATGGGCCCAAAAGCCCATTTTCAGTAATCTGTCAGCCAGAGGGCTGCTGGGCAAGACAGTTTAGCCCCCGGAGACCCGCTGGGCAGATACCTTCACTCCCCAGCGACCCGCTGGGCGTCCTGTTGTGAAAAAAACCCTAAAATTCATTATTTAAACATCATTTCTTCCATTTTTAGGGTATCATCTCTTCACCCAAACACACAAAACGGCTGAATACAAGGGTTTTGAGGGTTTGTGATCATATTTGAGCTTTGATTCAAGGATTTAGAGGCTAAACTTAGAGATTTAAAGCTTGATCTTTGGGTTTAGAAGATGGATCTTGAAGATTGAAGCTTGGATTGAAGGTTTTGCTGCTGTTGGGTGAAGATCAAGTAAGAATTTGAAGATCTAGAGCTAATTTGGTGAAGATAAAGCATTGATTTGAAGATTGGAGAAGTTTTTGGTGGTTGGTGTATCTAAATTTCTCCTCTTTTGATCTTTGTTCATCTTCTATATATAATGTTGTTAGATCTAGTGATTATTATGGTTGATTTGATGATTGTGATGATGATTGGCAAGATTTAGTATGACTATTTAGGCATTATGGATGATCGATGATGATATGATGACTTTTGGTTTATTTTGATATGTTGGATGGATGTTTTATGTGAGAAAATTGGTTTATGATGATCTTATATGCAATATGTGTGTTGACTTTATGATTCATGTTGAGATCTTGACTTGATTGTGAATAGTATTATCTTGATTTGATAACTTGATAATAGATTTCACATTTTTGGTGGTTAGTCTACTAGATGTAATCATCATTTGAGTAGATCTAGGAATAGATAGTCATAAGTTAATCTAGGAATAGATAGTCATAAGTTAAGATTGATTTGTGGATTTGAGCCAATGTGCTAGCCGGATTCGTTACCGGAAGGTGATGATTTGTAGATTTCATCCTTTTGTTAGTTGGTTTGGGTTAAAATATTACGGGAGTAGGTTTTGCTTAATAAAAACTAGCAACTTGTGTTATCTAGTCTTGATTTATCATAAACCAATTGATCCTGTTATTTTAGTTTACTTATTGAGTCAGTTTCTAGGATAAATGAACTTGTAAGCCGAGAGGCGAGCCAGTTTAGGATCTCTTAGACATTCGGGAGTGATTTATTGACATTCCTCACACCGTGAGCTTCACATATTTATTTTAGGACTTTCTAGCACCCACGAGACCTTAGTAGTAGGTACTGATGTGTTAGATTGTTTTGAGTAGATATATTCTCAGATCCGGTGCCGACATATCTAAAAAACCGAGAGTTGTCAGATTATCATCAGGATTCCCGCCTAAGTAGTCATCATTCCATCCATAGTTCTCTTTTAGCTTATTTCCATCTTTAATTTCCATTTAGTTAAGTTTTTACCCCTAGTTTATTTTAGATAATTTTCCTTAGTCTAAATCTTATTCTTAGAGTAATCTTAGATAAATTGTCTCTTGCTTGTTTAATTTAGTCTTTAAAATCTAAAATCAACTCTTTAACATCGGTTAGAATTCGATAAAGATCCGGTATTAGAGGACGCCAAACTCAAATCTCTTGGGTACGATATCCGAACTTACTTAACTTGCTACATACGACCGATACACTTGCCGATTGTGTGAACTTGTTAGGTTTTTCCATTTTATAAATTTAAAACCTGATTTTCCGATCCATACATCATTTTCATAAACCATAAGGTTCGCATCACATAACGACAATGATTGTCAAAACCTTTTTTGAGTAAAGTAAATGCATTAAAAGTATTTAATACAAATATGTTCAATAACAAATTAAAAACTTGAAAATAAGTAAACCCAATGATGCATGCATGCCCTAACCGTGTTCGTGCTCCTTAATTACATGAGAAAACATACTAAAAAGTGTCAACACAAAGGTTGGTGAGTTCAATGAGTTTATTTATCAAAGCATAAAATGTAGCTCGAAAGCCGATAGAATCTTGCCCGAAGGCCTACCTGAAGGTATAAAACGCAGCCTACCCGAAGGTGCTGTAAAACGCAGCTCGCCACGAAGGCGCTATAAATGCAGCCCACCCGAATGTGCTGTAAAACGCAGCCCGCCATGAAGGCGCTATAAATGCAGCCCACCCGTAGGTGCTGTAAAACGCAGCCCACCTAAAGGTGCTGTAAAACGCAGGCCGCCACAAAGGCGCTGTAAAACGCAGCCCGCCACGAAGGGGCTGTAAATGCAGCCCGCCACGAAGGCGTTGTAATATAGTTGTCCGAAGGCGCAGTAAAAATATTTGTATGTTTTCTCCCAAAAAAAAATTTAAAAGCGGACAAAGAACTCACCTTAAATAATCAGCTAGAACACGTATGCAAATAAGTGTTGGAATGTTCATATAAGCACCAATGCACAAGCATTCAATCATCAATAAAGTCCCTATTGTACGCATAATAAATAATATATTATATTAGCACGATTCTTATTATACACATGCGGTTGAGCTCTTTGTAGAAGTTAAATTGTACTGTTTGACTACTATTAGGGCTCGACTGCATATACGCTTATGTTCAAATATATATATACATAATTGTCGTGTACTTTCATGTATAACAATATGTAGTTCATGTAATACAAGTGTTTATTTGACCTACTAACGCTAGTTATTCTTTATACTCATGGTTCGCTGTATTAGTAGTAATAATAACTTGTGTCACTTACTACACTTTTGTTCTGCTTTTATTATTCTTGTTCGTGTCACCTCCTTTTATAACTGAATGGTTCACTATACTATTCAAGTTGCAAGATGTTTTCGAGCTATTATTATTATTATTTTAGAGCTCAACACACAATCATTTGAAATCAAGAATATATCTATTAAAACTTGTAAACATGTTTATACCTTTATATTTGTTTCTAATGATGATCTAGCTCGTATTTAATGTTCCCAGTTCGTTGTGATTATTTTGTTTTGTTTTGATCACTCGATAGATCCGTCTTAACTTCCAATGACGTTAGTCCAACCGGCCATACCAAATCTCACACCTAAACAATAACGCCTAATCATATGGTACCAATCGATTCCTAGCTATCCAAAATGACCCGCTAAGGTTCTTAGCACCACGAACGTTACTAACAACCGTGAAAACACCACAAATCACCATTAACCACAACCAAACCACACAATCATGATCATCGCCAACCACCACATTCCGCTGTAACTATTGTTGTTGTAATCCAGCACCACCCCTCACCAACAATCGACCCGCCATCTCCACAACAAACCACCACAACAGCAGTCCAGCTCTAACCTTACTCGTCCACCACCTGCAACACCAAGAACATCTCGCTACTACCATCAACAACCATCGAACATAAACCACCTGCCATCGTCCATCACCACTAGCAGTAGAAACCACCACTGCTGTACAACAGCAGTAACACCACCATGACCATCACCATAACACCGACAACATTAGTCACCATTAATCGCAACACCACCACAACGGCTACTGCATTATGTCTGTTGCACCACCACTGTAACAACAAATCAAAACATCAGCTTTGTCGCAAACCACCAGGCACCACCACTAATCTGCAACAACATGCCGGAAAAATCAGAAAACAAACCACCACCGATGCTGCTACACCACCATGACGACATTCACCTTCCATCACTGTTACAACCTTGCCACAACACCACTGTGAACCACCATAGCAACCGTCATTGATGCTGCTGCTGCTTTCTCCGACTGAAATGAGATCAGGGGAGGTAAACGAGAGAGAGAGAGAGAGAGAGAGAGAGAGAGAGAGTTTGCTGCGTTTTTGTTTTGTTGCAGCCGCCGTCGAGAGCCATCAGGGTCAAGGAGGGTGGGTTTATTAGGGTTGGATTATTTATTTAAAATGTTACCCTTTGCCCCCTTAACTTTCTTAGGTTATTAACTTAAGTTTTTAGGTTAATAGTTAAGTTTAATTAGTTATAATTTCATTCTTAAACTTAATAAAATTAAATTAAAGAGAACAAGTAACAATTTGTGACAAGGTTTAGCTGAATTTTAATGAGGGTGAGTTAATAGTGTTAACCTGGATTTGCGGGTTGCCACAATAATTCTGTAGTTTAGTATTATTATTTACAAAATAACACTGTTTAACGAAATGTTAGCAAACATATCAAAACATGTCAATATTTTTTTGCTATTATACACAACTTACATATTTATGCACCGAAGCTTTGGATGTTGATAATATCGAATAATCTTAATCATTAGTTAAAACTTACCAGAGTTTTTATTTTTTAGATTCAACTAACTTCAAATATCCCGCTATCGGACAACGTTTGCCACTTTCACGTAAGAATAATCATTCATGTGTTTTCAACTAACATTGTCTAAAATACTATCATGTAGTTAAACCACCAATTACTTTACAGTTCCTAACTATTTTATATATTTTTTTTTTGTAGTGCATGATGGTCGAAGTCCATTTTCTGACCTTACAAATGGTTTGCTACAACGCAAATTCTAACGTTTAACCATTATTGTTATTATAGGTTTACTTGCTACTAAATTTTTTAACCAAATTCTTTAATCTCTAAAGTTTTTGGTATTTTATTTAGTTTTACATAACTACGTATCAAACAATGATGCTAAAATGAAGAGAAAATCACGAAAAGATTACATGGATGGAAGGAAAAGGCTTCATGATTCCGTATCAATTTCAAACAAAATGACACAGACAAGTTTATCCTTTAACAATATTTAAATTCTTAAACATATTATATAATCAACCTAATTATAAAGTTCAAGCATTATTTATACAGCTTTTTATGTTATAAACAAAAAACAGGCCAAAATGGAAGCTATCAACATAACGTTGTGGACGGGATAAACAAAACAACAAATCAGCTTCTCGAAACAAGTCAATCAAAGGCCATCCTTTTGTCGTACAACTATAATGTTTATCCTTCATTTGCTACAACAATGTGTACTAGCTTTAATCGTAAGTACTAATTTAATTATGCTGATCATATAGCTCAACATCTATAAATTTGGTATTTAACTAATCAATTTTAATCTTTTATGTCTTTTGCATTTTTTAAGTTTTATAGAAAAAGTTTCATGCATCCCTATCAAATTCATGCCAAAAAAATCCTAAAGGTTTTTCTTGTATTTTTAGATGTATCATATAATTTTTATTGGGTCAATACTTACTTAATGAATCACTGTTTTTATTTTCCTAACAGCTTCAAATTTAGAAACCAATCATAGCACTACAGAACGAATAAATAACTCACCAAATTCATTTTTAGAGAGGTAAAACAAAGGCCATTTTTTAGAATACATATAACTATAATTTTTGTTTTGAAACTTCGCATTGTTTAATTGTTGTTTTAGCTTCATGTGTAGCAACTTCTAATATTAATACTCAACAAAAGAAAGATGTAAGGACACTTATTTTGGATAACAGGAAATCCAAAGAGATGTTTGTCTCGGAAGAGCAATTCATCAATGCAACACCTACCAGCTCGACTAATTCTAATGCTTCTAATTGTAAGATTTATATAAAGTTACTAGTTTTAATACCCGTGTTACACACTGGTATTTAAGCATTTGTAATATTTAATATTAAGGATTTGGCTTAATGTCTTCATCAACTTATGCATGTGAAATATTCTACTCAATTTCCCTCCAAAACTTCCTATTATAGAACAAATATGTTTCCTCTATAAATGGTCCCCTAAAACTTTGATTTATTAAATAGATTAAGGATTTGGCTTAATGTCTTCATCAATTTATGCATGTGAAATATTCTACTCAATTTCCCTCTAAAACTTCCTATTATAGAACAAATATGTTTCCTCTATAAATGGCCCCCTAAAACTTTGATTTATTAAATAGATAGTAGTATCCATTAACTATTACCAACATTCATTATATTCAAACTACAATAATCACTAATAGCCTTTATAGTTATATGCACAGTTACAAGTGGTTCAATAAACACATTGCAAAGTACTCAGAAGCGAATGGAGCGGAAGGAATATTTGGATGCCAGAAAATTTAAAAACTTTAAAAAACCATCAAATGCTCATCTTTCATCACGCAAATCACCAAGTATTATAATAGATGAAAATTCTAACCGTAGGTTTTTTTAAAACATTAACATATAGGATTTTTTTTATTTACAAAAATCTGAAAATCTAATATTGTTATGATTTATTTCAGATGGTCATATCAACTTAACATCATCAAATCCGCACCAGGGTGCTTCTAATGGATCGATTAGAATTCCTTTGTCAAACATCACAATAGGTAATCAATTGATTCATATAATATATCATAAACTTTTTACTTAGGGTTAAAAATATGTTATTAACATATAGGTGACCACACACAATCGTCAACTAATATTCCACCATCTTCTATTAAAATCAATGATAATTGAAATGGCATTATATTTTTTTTTCTAACTATTAAATTACAATATGCTATGTATACAGATAATAGAAAATGTTACCCTAATTTATTTTTGCCTACAATGACGCAGAAAGTTCTTCTAACGGTTTTGAAAAGATCTCAAAAGGTATATACCATGTTTTACAATTCATATAATTCACCCGGGAACTGTAGGAATTTATTGGTATTCGTATTTTCAACACGAAGACTTAATGCATGTTTTATATTCTTCATATTACCTCGACAATGGTGATCAGAGTGTTACATGTGAATTATGTTTTGCAAAATTATTGAAGAATGAAGCTACAAAGTAAAAAATAATTGATGGAGATAAAACATGTTACTCTATATGTTGTGGTTATTCTAAAGTTCAACTGCCTCCTATGAAGGAACCATCGGAAAATTACAAGGAACTATATAATGGTGTTGATGCTGAATGCAAGTTTTTCTTAAACAACAGACGATTAAATTTTATGTTCTTCTTTACCTTAATGGGTGGAAAGGTTGATAATTTCATTAATAAAGGCAAGTGTCCTTTTATATTCAGGCTTAGTGGTCAGAATTATCATAACTTGAGAAGTCTACTACATGAAGAAGGATCAAAACCCAAGTTCTCGCAGTTATACATATATGAACTGACAATGAGGTTGAGAATAGACAATCAGTTTTAGGTACGCGTTATAAATTTTGATACTATTTTCATTATGGTCAAGACATAATAATAGTTTATATTGATGCTAATATACTATATATGACTGATCACTTTATTATTATCTTTTAATTTTAATTCACTTAAACTAATATTTTAATTGTTATAATCATATATTTGTAATTAGTTTAATTATTTTTATGACGACTGATAAAGTGCTTTATAATTATATATTATTTTACACCTATAGTTTTTACCTCTAACTTTTTTTCACTTATTTTAGTGAATCCATAAAAAGGTCTTCATCAAAGTCTAAAAATATTGAAATTAAAATCATTCGATATTTCAAGAATATGTTAGATTCAAACAATGTTTTGGTACAAAGTTATCGAATGGTAAGAGACCAGTTTTAAGTTGAACCACATCTTCACATGAAACTAAGACAAATTGGTAAAAGGGAGAAGGATGGGCGTACATTGATGTGTTGCAAAACACATGGGTTTATTGTATATATTTGACCACATTTTAATCTTATTTTATGTAAATATATTTGGTTTTTAGTTACTTATTTTATTTTGTTTTGGTTTTAGGTAAGTTCGAATAAAAGAAGCGGATTTGGGACACAAACGAGAAGAAAATCAAGTGAAATCTGCTTTGGAGACCAAGCCCAAGACCCACCGGGCCCAAAAGCCCATTTTCATAAATCTGCCCGCCCAGAGGGCCGCTGGGCAGGCAGTTTAGTCCCCGGAGACCCGCTGGGCTCCTGTTTTGTCAGATTTACTGCCCAGAGGGCCGCTGGGCAAATACCTTCACTCCCCAGCGTCCCGCTGGCCGTCCAGTCGCAAAAAAGCCCTAAAAGTCAGTATTTAAACATCATTTCTTCCACTTTTAGGGCATCACCTCTTCACCCAAAAACACAAAACGGCTGGAAATCATTAAGAGGGTCTTTGGGGGTGATCATAAGTGCAAATTGGTGTGGATTCAAGCTTTGATTGGTGTTTTGGTCTTTGATCTTGAAGATTTGAAGATTCTCTTTGAAGATTTTGAAGATTATTCATGGGTTGAAGACTAAAAGTTGCTGATTTGAAGATCAAAGTGGTAGATCTTGAAGATTCAAGCCTTGATTTGAAGATTGGTGGCCAATCCGGGTGTGATCTACTCTTCTTTGTGCATTTTTATTTGATTTTCCTTAGTTATTATTGATATGATACTAGATCTAGACATTTTGATGTTGGATTTAAGGATTATGTTGATATTTGGCTAGATTTTGCATGATTACTTAGGTATTATGGATGATTGATGAAGATATGATGATTTTTGGTTGTTTATGATATGTTGGATGGATGTTCTTTGTGAGAAAATTGGTTTATGATGATCTTGTATGCAATATGTGTGTTGACTTTATGATTCATGTTGAGATTTTGACTTGATTATGGATAATATTATCTTGATTTAATAACTTGATATTAGATTTCACATTTTTGGTGGTTAGTCTACTAGATTTAATCATCATTTGAGTAGATCTAGGAATAGATACTCATAAGTTAAGATTGATTTGTGGAGTTGAGCCAATGTGCTAGCCAGATTCGTTACCCGAAGGTGAGGATTTATAGATTTCATCCATTTATTAGTTGGTTTGGGTTAAAATACTACGGGAGTAGGTTTTGCTTAATAAAAACTAACAACTTGTGTTATCTAGTCTTGATTTATCATAAACCAATTGATCCCGTTATTTTAGTTTACTGATTGAGTCAGTTTCTAGGATAAATGGACTTGTAAGCCGAAAGGCGAGCCAGTTTAGGATCCCTTAGTCATCCGGGAGTGATTTGTAGACATTCCTCACACCGTGAGCTTCACATATTTATTTTAGGACTTTCTAGCACCCACGAGACCTTAGTAGTAGGTACTGATGTGTTAGATTGTTTTGAGTAGATATATTCTCAGATCCGGTGCCGACATATCTAGAAAGCCGAGAGTTGTCAGATTATCATCAGGATTCCTGCCTAAGTAGTCATCACTCCACCCATAGTTCTCTTTTAGCTTATTTCCACCTTTAGTTTCCATTTAGTTAAGTTTTTACCCGTAGTTTATTTTATATAATTTTCGTTAGTCTAAATCTTATTCTTAGAGTAATTTTAGGTAAACTGTCTCTTGCTTGTTTAATTTAGTCTTTAAAATCTAAAATCAACTCTTTAACATCGATTAGAACTCGATAAAGATCCAGTATTAGAGGACGCCAAACTCAAATCTCTTGGGTACGATATCCGGACTTACTTAACTTGCTACATACGACGGGTACACTTGCTGATTGTGTGAACTTGTTAGGTTTTTCCACTTTATAAATTTAAGACCTGATTTTCTGATCCGTACATCATTTGCATACACCAAAGGTTCGCATCAAGTTTTTGGCGCCGTTGCCGGGGAGTTGAGCATTTTTGGAGACTTTGAAAAAGATCCGAGTCGGGGGTCTAACCATCTTTTACTTGCTTTTTAGTTAATTATTTGTTTTTATTATGCTTAGTTTAGTTCTTTAGTATAGTTTCCAGTACTTGCTATTTGAAATCTCTAGTTTTAGTGTCTTTGCTTGTTATTTGTTCTTTTAGTTAGTTTAGTTAATTTTAGTTTGTTAGTAGTATTAGTTAGTAGTTTTAGCTTAGCTCGTCATTTTCTCTCTTCTTTATCTCTATTTATAGTTTATGCGCCGCACCCGATCTTCCGGCCCACCCGAGTTTGTTTCTTTACCTAGCCCCGAGCATCGTATCGACATTCCCTAGGAGCACGAGTACGTTACTGAGACAGAGACCGACGATTATGAGCATTCCGGATACACCGAGTACGCAAGCAATTCTTATTCTGAGTCAGTTTCTTCCGAGTCAGTTTCTGTTCCCGATACCGTTATGGGTGATCAGCCACCTGTTCGTCGAGTCATTGCCGACTACGCCAGACCGACCGCGGCTGGTGCTAGATCTAGCGTTGCTTGTCCACCGATCCAGGCCAACAATTGGTCTATCCCACCTCAAATCATTTCCATGGTGACGAACACTGTTCAGTTTCACGAATTACCATCGGAGGATCCGAACTCTCATCTACCACGCTTCGCGCGTATTTGTGACACCTTCCAGGTAAATGGTGTTAGCGAGAATGCATGCAAGTTGCGTCTTTTTCCATTCTCCCTCACTGATCGAGCCTATAGTTGGCTAGAGTCCCTTCCCCTAGGTTCCATTACCACTGGGGATGACATGCAGGAGAAGTTATTGAAAAAGTACTTCCCTCCTGGTAAGACTGCACGTTTGAGGTGCCTGATCGAGTCTTTTCAGATGCGGCCGGACGAGACTTTTTATGAGACGTGGGACCGTTTCAAGGAGTTGCTGCATAACTGTCCCCACCATGGTATTGAGTCTTGGTCGTTAGTTGAGAAATTCTACAATGGTGTCACTCCTGCGATAAGGAACATCATAAATACCACAACCGGTGGCAATCTGTTGACCACCAAGACTGTTGAGGAGTGCAATGATTTATTTGAGGATCTCGCCATGAGCAGTTTTGAGTACCCGGATACTCGAGCTCCAGTTACTTCCATACCGCGGGGAGTACATCAGGTTGACTCCAACACAGCTCTGTCAGCGCAGGTCGAGGCGTTGACCAAATTGGTGAAGGATATGCAGAATCCTTCACCAATTTGGTCAACGCCTCGACCTGCGCTGACAGAGCTGTGTTGGAGTCAACCTGATGTACTCCACGCGGTGTGTAAGTAACTGGAGCTCGAGTATCCGGGGGGTGGTCGGGTCGGGTTATATTGCAAAAACGAAACCCCCATTTTCAATTTTCCTTAAAAATTATAAAATTACAAAAATATTTTTGTAAATTGTCTTCTTTTATTTCAAAAATACAAAAACATTTGAAAAACTAAAAAAAAAACACAAAAAGATTTCTTTTGTTTTTTTTATTGGTAGTTAAGTTTATTTAGGTTAAATTGCTAATTCGTTTTTATTAGAGCTAGTTAACTTTGTAAATAGTTATGTTAGTTTAATTTTAGTTAAGTCTAGTGTAATTTGTTGATGTTGGGTGCTTAAAAGGCCACAATCGATCACTCCCGTAATCAATCTCCATTCGGGAGTGGTTCGATTCATCCAGTTGGTGTGGTTATGTATATAATTTATTTCAGTTTATTTTTTGTTATCCTTATGTATATATCTAATATTATTTTGTTTGGTTGTGCTTGGATGATTCTCTGCGACGCGCGTGAATTGGATTTATATTATATATTCTCGAGAGATCTTTCTACATTGGTCTTCGTCTCTTCCTTTTTCTACGCCCCCGTGGGTTATATATATTCTTTCGCCCCCCGTGGGCCCGTACATATCAGGGGAGTATCTGCTATCTTTTTATTTTTATTTTTTTCATTTCTATCTTGGTTGCACACATTGGGGACAATGTGCGTTTCAAGTGTGGGGATGGATTTTATAGTTAGTTTTTTATTTCTTATTTTTCTATCAAATCACTCCCGTACTCAATCTCCATTCGGGAGTAATTTGGTTCACTTTTTCTTATTTAATTAAAAAAACACAAAATCATTAAAAATACATAAAAAATTGAAAATTCTGAAAAATACAAAAATAGAATAAAAGTTTTTTTTTAAAAGGCTTGTCCCATTTTTGTCACCTTTTTGCACAAAAGACGCGTCTCATTCAATGTAAATCGTTGACAAAAGGTTGGTCGATTTGGATTTGCGGGTTCTTAACTTTTATATTTAATATAACTAAATAAAATGAAAAAGTAGACCTATCTAGCCTTTTGAATAAAAATAAAATCTTGGGATGCCTAAGATAGTGGAGTGAACCGGACAGTTAAAAATTATACATTGCTTGCATTATTATCTCATACCCCTTGTCTTGTGAGGATTTGAGCCTGATTATTGAGCTTTACTTGATTATATATGCTCATTATTCTTTTTCTGAGAGTTTGACCATTATTGTAGTTGCAATTATAGAACTTGTATGCTTTGATGCATTTTGAGACCTTAGACTTGAAATTAGGGGTGTAAACGAGCCGACTCGAGCCCGAGCTTTACAGTGTTCGAGCTCGATTAACTGAATTTTCCTTGAAGCTCGGGATCGAGCTCGACTCAATTCGATCCTTTGTATTGTGGCTCGAGCTCGGCTCGTGATCTGTTAACAAAGCTCGAGATTGGCTCGAGATGGGCTCGAAATTTACCATCCAGTTTGAGCTCGTCTACAAAAGCTCGAGCTCGTTTACTGAACATAAATCACTTGTAACGATTCACAATCAAAAACTACAACAAAAACTACATAACATACACTATAACAGTTCTAACTTCTAATGTTACGAGTATGTTCACAAATCACAATCAAAAACTACAACAATTCTAATGTTCTATAACAAATCCTAAACAAACCTTGCGAGTTTCAAACTCTGAATGTTCTGATGTTCTCTGACTCAGGTCACTCAGGCGACGGCAGTGTGGAGGCAACGACAGTCGATGGTTGGCAGGGGGAGGCGAAGGCAGTCGATGGTTGGGACTTGGCAAGGGGAGGCGACGACAGGCGATGTGAAGTTGTGAGTTGTTAGGGTTTAATTTTACACTTGGTTTGTAAGTAATAGATTTAAGTTTAGGAGATATTTTGTTTTTATTAAAATAAAAATTTAAAACTTAATAAAACTCTATTAGGCTCGATAAGGCTCGCGAGTTTTGAAATGAAAGCTCGAGCTCGAGCTCGAGCTCGATAATAAAACGAACAATATTTCAAGCTTGAAATCGGGCTTGAGCTCGTTAAGGCTCGACTCGTTCGGGCTTTTTACCGAGTCAATCTTGAGTAGCTCGCGAGCCGACTGGACTCATTTACACCCCTACTTGAAATTAAAACAAGAATATGATTGAGGCATTTAGGATTCACCTATTCCGACCTGTATATACCTGCCCCTTTTATATATTTCTCCTAGTTACCCCGTCTGAGCCTTAGCCTTTTTATTTGTTTGACCCATTTAGCCATTTCCTTTCGTATATATTTAAACCTTTTTTGTTTTGGCCTAAGTGTTTGAAAATCCGGCTAAGTTAGTGTTTAAACAAAACTTATTATTATTTTTAGTAGTTAGACATTATGGGAAGTTTTTAGAAGTGTGTATATAGTTGTATATAGTTAGAAAGCATGAATAAATGATTATATGAAAAAATATTGAAAAAAAGAGAAAAAGAAAAAAGAAAAGAAAAAAAATGTTGAGAAAATAAGAAAAAGGGTAAGAAAATTGACCCTAAATTGATAGTATATTGAGTTTGAGATCCTAAGTTTGATCCAAGTTTTGGTTTTTGGTTACAAGTTAGTTGTTTTGATTGTTTATATGCTAACAAAGCCGGGTTTTTAGCACTTTTCGTTTGCTTTTCCTTTGTTTATCCTACCCCTAGCCCTAGCCACATTACAACCCGAATAAAGACCTCTTGATTCTTGTTAATTTCTTGTCAATAGGTGGAGATATGATTGGCATACAAGCTTATGTTTTTATTGCACTACTTTAATTGGTATTGAGAGTTCACTCCCAAATTTCATATTTAGCCGAGTGATTGAGTGATAGTGAGGGGTGCAAGTATGTATAGTTTGATACTTGAAGGTGAACAAAGCTTGATTGGGTAGGCCCTTGGTTTTAAAAACTGCTTCATCGTGCTAGTTGGGTTGTAAATCTTTGATCGTTATAATAAACATAATAATAAAGTTATGGATCCCGCGGTTCAAATTTGATTTTACTTGATGGAGGCGTATTTGTGTGGGAATTATGTGGGATGTGATTGTAAATATTTTGCTTAGGGACAAGCAAAAGGTTAAGTGTGGGGATATTTGATGTGTTGCAAAACACATGGGTTTATTGTATATATTTGACCACATTTTAATCTTATTTTATGTAAATATATTTGGTTTTTAGTTACTTATTTTATTTTGTTTTGGTTTTAGGTAAGTTCGAATAAAAGAAGCGGATTCGGGACACAAACGGGAAGAAAATCAAGTGAAATCTGCTTTGGAGGCCAAGCGCAAGACCCATCGGGCCCAAAAGCCCATTTTCAGAAATTTGCCCGCTCAGAGGGCCGCTGGGCAGGCAGTTTAGTCCCCGGAGACCAGCTGGGCTCCTGTTTTGTCAGATTTACTGCCAGAGGGCCGCTGGGCAAATAACTTCACTCCCCAGCGACGCGTTGGCCGTCCAGTCGCGAAAGAGCCCTAAAAATTAGTATTTAAACATCATTTCTTCCACTTTTAGGGCATCACCTCTTCACCTAAAAACACAAAACGGCTGGAAGTCATTAAGAGGGTCTTTGGGGGTGATCATAAGTGCAAATTGGTGCGGATTCAAGCTTTGATTGGTGTTTTGGTCTTTGAGCTTGATGATTTGAAGATTCTCTTTGAAGATTTTGAAGATTATTCATGGGTTGAAGACTAAAAGTTGCTGATTTGAAGATCAAAATGGTAGATCTTGAAGATTCAAGCCTTGATTTGAAGATTGGTGGCCAATCCGGGTGTGATCTACTCTTCTTTGTGCATTTTTATTTGATTTTCCTTAGTTATTATTGATATGATACTAGATCTAGACATTTTGATGTTGGATTTAAGGATTATGTTGATATTTGGCTAGATTTTGCATGATTACTTAGGCATTATGGATGATTGATGAAGATATGATGATTTTTGGTTGTTTATGATATGTTGGATGGATGTTCTTTGTGAGAAAATTGGTTTATGATGATCTTGTATGCAATATGTGTGTTGACTTTATGATTCATGTTGAGATCTTGACTTGATTATGGATAATATTATCTGGATTTGATAACTTAATAGATTTCACATTTTTGGTGGTTAGTCTACTAGATTTAATCATCATTTGAGTAGATCTAGGAATAGATACTCATAAGTTAAGATTGATTTGTGGATTTGAGCCAATTTGCTAGCCAGATTCGTTACCCGAAGGTGAGGATTTGTAGATTTCATCCATTTGTTAGTTGGTTTGGGTTAAAATACTACGGGAGTAGGTTTTGCTTAATAAAAACTAACAACTTGTGTTATCTAGCCTTGATTTGTCATAAACCAATTGATCCCGTTATTTTAGTTTACTGATTGAGTCAGTTTTTAGGATAAATGGACTTGTAAGCCGAGAGGCGAGCCAGTTTAGTATCCCTTAGTCATCCTGGAGTGATTTGTAGACATTCCTCACACCGTGAGCTTCACATATTTATTTTAGGACTTTCTAGCACCCACGAGACCTTAGTAGTAGGTACTGATGTGTTAGATTGTTTTGAGTAGATATATTCTCAGATCCGGTGCCGACATATCTAGAAAGCCGAGAGTTGTCAGATTATCATCAGGATTCCTGCCTAAGTAGTCATCACTCCACCCATAGTTCTCTTTTAGCTTATTTCCACCTTTAGCTTCCATTTAGTTAAGTTTTTACCCGTAGTTTATTTTAGATAATTTTCGTTAGTCTAAATCTTATTCTTAGAGTAATTTTAGGTAAATTGTCTCTTGCTTGTTTAATTTAGTCTTTAAAATCTAAAATCAACTCTTTAACATCGGTTAGAATTCGATAAAGATCCAGTATTAGAGGACGCCAAACTCAAATCTCTTGGGTACGATATCCGGACTTACTTAACTTGCTACATACGACCGGTACACTTGCTGGTTGTGTGAACTTGTTAGGTTTTTCCACTTTATAAATTTAAAACCTGATTTTCTGATCCGTACATCATTTTCATACACCAAAGGTTCGCATCATACGTACAACTTACCGACAGTGTCTGAAGTCGTTGCTTTAATCGTCGGTGACTTTACAAAAGGCTTCGAAAAAGAGATATTGTTGTTAAAAGCAGAGAAGGTCATCTACATCGTATTAGTGAACTTCATCCGTGCAATCATGCACTACAATATCCACTACTATTTCCTTACGGTGAGGATTGTTATAGAGTCGATATTCCTCATAGAGGGGTTGCTCCTGGCAGCACAAACAAAAGAAAAACTTGCACGGTGAGGGAGTTCTTTGCTTATAGAATTCAAGATAGGGGTGGTGAGTTCTCACTAATTATAAATTCAAGAAGGTTGTTTCAATAATTTTTAGTAGATCCTTACACCATGGTTGAAACTGAAAGGCTTAACTTCATTAGAGGTCAACAGAGTAAACTAAGATGTCAATCTTTTGAGAAGTTAAAGAATATACGTAATCAGGATGACACGGACATTTCAAACTCTGGGAAGCATGTTATTTTGCCTTCTTCCTTTACTGGTGGTTCAAGGTACATGACGCAAAACTATCTTGACGTGATGGCAATATGTAAGTGGTATGGATATCCTGCTTTTTTCATTACCCTGACATGTAACCCAAAATGGCCTGAGATGAAGAGATTTCTTGAAGACACGTCTCTTAATCCTGAGGACAGGCCTGATATCTTATGTTGATTGTTTAAAATAAAGTTGGATTCTTTAATTAAAGATTTGAAAGATAAATCAATTCTTGGAAATGTCTCAGCAGGTATGTTATAGCATCTTTTTACCTATTTTTATAGATATAGTTACATCTTAATAGTATGCATGTTTTTTCATTAACGATGGACTTAAACACGTGGATTGTTTTTTATTTTTTGAATGGGTAAATCCGATTGTTTTTTATATTTAGATGGGTCAAATGGATTGTTTGAAATCTATGATGGCTTGCAAGATGTGGTTCGAGGTCATGAGAAGGTAGTTTTTTTAAAACGAAATAAGTGTTGTTCATGGTCAAATGTGCTAATAGATCATATTGTGTAATTTTTTATTAAAGAAATAGTATGTGTCGTTAAATAAGTATTATGTTTTAATGGCCTTATTTTTTTTAAATAGTATGTGTCATTAAAGAAATAGTATGTGTCATTAAAATAAAGGCCTTATATTTTTAATTTGTTTATATATTTTAATTCATATAATTTTGGTATCATTAAATAAGTAGTATGTTGTAACGGCTACAAATAGATGTCATTTAGAAAAACTAGGGCTGTAAACGAACCGAACTTTCAGCGAACAGTTCGTGAACCGTTCGGCGGGAACTTCGTTTGTGTTCGTTCGTTTAATAAACAAACGAACACGGACAAGAAAATCCGTTCGTTAAGCTAAACAAACGGACATGAACAGAGGCTGCGTTCGTTCGTTTACGTTCGTGAACGTTCGGTAACATGTTCGTTTATGTCCGTTCGTTTAAGTTCGGCAGGTCATTATGTTTTTAAATTTTTATATTTAGTATTTAGGTGAATACTTTTACACTTATAGAGGCAAATATGGTCATGGCAACATTACTTTTGTTGAAGCAAATTATGATCATACATCATGAGTTTGAATGTGTGATTAAAAGTATTATTTGCTTCTTAAAGCTTATTTGGTTCTATTGTATATTGAGTTTTAATTGAAATAAGCTTAATCAAGATAAAATGGCTTATTTGGATACTAATTTGATATAGTGGTTTATATAGTGGCTTAATTGAGGTTATGAGGTTTAGTTAAAAAAAATTGTGTTTTATATCATGGTTTTTATCTAATATGTCTTTATTGTAAATAGTCCCAGTAAATCAAAGATCTTGGTCTCTTGGGTGTTGACGTGGTTAAGTATAGTTATTGGGATAATTATGAGTTACTGATTAGTTGTCATGTTAATTAAATTTGGATAATTGCCGAATTTAGCCAAGCTTAATTTATTATTTTGGTTGTGGAATGTTAAAGATTAACAATTTTTTTCAATATTTTCTAGTCAAACGTTCGTTTGTGTCCGTTTTCGCGAACAACTTTAAAACCTTAACAAACGAACACGGACAAATTATTCTGTTCGGAACTTGTTCACGAACAATTCGCGAACAACTTAAAACCTTAACAAACGAACACAGACAAGCCTCGTCCGTGTCCGTCCGGTTCGTTTACAACCCTAAGAAAAACTATGTTTGAATTCTAATTTATCATCCTTCAATATTTATTTGTAGTTGTTTATATCGTTGAATTTAAAAAATGTAGACTGCCGCACGCTCATATTTGTTTGTTCATGCGTGCCTCTGACAAGTATCCAACTATTAAACATATTGATCCCCTCATTTCTGCTGAAACTATGTTAATCACGTTAACACAATTATACTTTTCATTTAATTTGAAGAGTTAAATATGCAAACTGTTACACAAACGTACACATGAAACGATCACATGAGTTAATACCCAGGTGTTGGTGAATTTACTTGATGCAAACACAATAAATATATATCTTAGGTAACATATGTGCTTAATTGTTGAACTTCCGAGTAATTACGTAATTTATCAGTTTTAACCTTTTGCAGAATTCGGTAAATTTTATGAAACGAAAAATTATGTTTAAGAAGAATCTTCATTGTGTTTACAAATCGTAACTAAAAGTAGCCCACGGATCATCCATGTGATCCATGGATGCCCCAAAGCCCACCATCATAACCTAACTTAATAATTTTAACAAAAACTAAAACCCTAACCCTATTTTATTAACAAAAAAAATGGCAATAAGCCTTCCCCACCACCAAAAACCTACGGCCATCGACCATCCACCTTCAATCCATTGATTTCGTGATTTTCTTGTTCAATTGGTGGTGGTGTTTCGTGTTAATTGAAGTTGCAAACACAATACAAGTAAGTTTTAATCCTAAACATCACTATATATTTCGAAATTTGTAGAAATGAAACCCTAGTTCATCCAAATTTGAATTGATTATTTTAATGTGGAATTGGATATTGATTTTGGGTTTATTTGATGTTTTGGGGATTTAGTAGTCAATTAAATCTATGTTGGTGTTTTGTGAAAAATTAGGGTTGATATGAAAGTATAAGAACACGAATGTTTATGCTTGATCATGATGAAATATAGTTAGTTGTGTGCTAATATGATGATTAGAATGAAATTTTGATATTAATCATATTGCTTTGATCATGTTTTTGACAAAACCGGTGATGATATAATTTTGACAGATTCGTAACCTGATTTTACATGGACCATACCTTGTTGAAAACCGAACCAAAGTGGGTCATTCTTGAGCCTAGATTGTAGTTTCCAGAAAACTAAACCAATGAATTTTTAGAGAATAATAAGTTAGACTTTTCAATTTTACAAAAACGGATGTCAAATCTGAAAAACAGGGCAGAAAATGGGTCAACTTCAAAAGGTCATAACTTTATAATTACAACGTATTCTTGGATGATTCTTACACCAAATTAAACCTTAAGGTCTTAGCTTTCTATATTGGTAAGAATTGTATTTTTATTCCACTTTATAGTCGTCCAAATCTTATAAAACTTTATAGTGTGCAATCAAGTATTTTCTGACCTTTATCTAAAGATTTATTTTTTAAAAATAGTTGATTTGGATTTCAAGTAAAGTTCATAAAAAGAGGAAATGAACTTAATACATTATTTAATCTATAGTTGAAATTTGGGACTTATACATATTAGTTTGTGTTGGTTTCTGTACAAAATATAAATTGTCAACAAAGCTGAAAAATCTGAATAATAGACTTGCAATGTGTTTCACTTGTGTTTTGTGTATAACTTGTCAATTAGACATATGATGACTGTTGGGTTTCAGTGGTATCTTTAGATTTTAATTATATCAAAACGGGTTTGACAATAGTAATAATTATACCGGTAATTATTAACGCAGCGAAAAGTTAACATTAAAACCTATACCAAAAGTGAAACTGACAGGATCCGGTTACAGACATGCAAATACAGTTAATAATAATTTAGTCTACCGATGAGATAAATTATACCTTTGGTTAATAAATAATCGTTTGAGACACCAAGAGTCAACGAACGGATGCTAGAATACAAACGAACGCGAAGCAAAACGGAAATTCACGGCCAAGAAAGAATTAAGCTATGTGCTTGATTGTTTGCTTGAATGATTCCAAAATCAATTCATATATGGTGAATTGATATGTACGGCTGGAAGAAAAAAAACACAAGAAAGTTTCTTTTCTTTTTTTTTTCTTTTGTTGCGACGGCTTAAAAGATAAAGGGTGAAGGAATTAGGTTTTTTTAATTCCTAATGATCCCTTGTTATACAAACTTATCTTATTAAGTGAGCCCTAAGTCCAATTAGATTAGTTTGAGCCCAACACAATCATAAACCCGTTATTCATTTAATTAAGTTAAATGAATAAATATAATTTATAAATGATTATAACCGCGTCTTTCGTTCGTAATTACCAATTAAACGAGTTAAGTGGATTTTATGTTCGTTGCCCTTGGTGTAACTCTTACGGGTCATAACTCGGTTAGCCACGTTAATTTATCAGGTCCGGACATATTAAATCCAACAGTCTCCCACTTGGTCGGACGACGATAAAATCTCAACGCAAACAGTCAATGGCGCTCTAGCTACACATGACTGCCCCTAACAAGTTATGATAATTTAAAGTCATTAACCAAGCAATCTGTAAATAGTAACAACTTACTATGACAATATAATAGACTTATGGTAAACGTCGTCATTTATCCTTTCTGTAAAAGACATCAATTGAAACAATGAGTCATGGATTAAGTTCATTCTCATATAGGGTTCAATCATTTTAGTTCTCGATCAAGATTCAAAATGGTCCATTCAAACACACAGTCTGTTTGGGTAAGGCCTTACACTTCTCCAGTTTGAATCAACGAGGGCGCCAAGATGTCTATCTGTTACATAGAATGTAAGAGTATAGAATCCCTTATTGACTACATACAGCTCCCACTGAACTTCAGAATTATTCCTAATTAAAGTCTTTATGACTGGCAGTTACGCGACAGGAGTTGACAATAACTATAGAATATATCTTTGGTAAATAGGAGTTCTAGTATATATCTCAGGTCAAAGGATACTAAATGAGAATACCAATATATCAAAAACATCTTATGATTACAATCCATGAAGATGATTTGAAACTAGTTACTTCCAACGTCATTCACAATGAGGTCTGTGAATTTGGATGTCAACTACTTGAGCCCAAATTCAGAATAGTCTTAATTCAGAATCATTCCCATGAGTCTGATTGACTACGGATAATTTAGAATACAATATTCATGGATTAAACGTATTAAAATCGAACACAGTTATAAACTTTAGTATTCAAAATAAGAAAATTCAAATGAATTCAGAAACTGTTAAAATGTTCGTACATCCAAATACTAAATCAAAACTCAAAGTTAGCTACTCTAAGCCCGATGGCATTCCTATGCTCATCATGTTTGTCCTGTGTCATGGGCTTAGTAAAAGGGTATGCTAAGTTTTGATCTGTGTTTACTTTGCTTATCATGATGTCTCCACATTCCACAATTTCCCGTATCAAGTGGAACTTCCCGTGAATGTGCCTTGCCTTTTGATGAGATCTGGGCTCTTTGGCTTGGGCAATAGCACCAGTATTATCACAAAATATCTCGATTGGTTTTCGTATACTCGGAACCACATCGAGATCGGTTATGAATTTATTCATCCACAATGCTTCCTTAGAAGCATCTGAGGCAGCAATATATTCGGATTCGATGGTTGAATCTGCCACTACACTCTGCTTGGAGCTTTTCCATGAAACAGCTCCTCCATTTAGAGTGAACATGAACCCTGATTGAGAGCGAGAATCATCTCGGTCAATTTGAAAACTGGCATCAGTGTAACACCTTACAGTGAGCTCCTCTTCCACTCCTCCAAAGATTAAGGACATATCTTTAGTTCTTCTCAAGTACTTAAGAATGTTCTTGACGGCAGTCCAATGGGCCATGCCAGGACTTTGCTGGTAACGACTAGTCATGCTTAAGGCACACGAGACGTCAGGTCTTGTACATAACATTGCATACACGATAGAACCAATCGCCGAAGCATATGGAACTGCTTCCATTCGCTTAATTTCAATGTCCGTAGAAGGAGATTGCGATTTGTTCAACACAGTTCCTTTAGTCATAGGAACACATCCTTTCTTGGAGTTTTCCATTTTAAAGCGTGTCATCATTTTGTTAATGTATGTGCGTTGATTTAGCCATAGAAGCCGCTTGGATCTATTTTTGTAGATGCTGATTCCTAGAATGTAAGCTGTTTCTCCAAGATCTTTCATTGCAAAGCAAGATCCCAACCATTGTTTAACTTCATTAAGCATAGGGATGTTGTTTCCATTGATCAGTATATCATCTACATACAAGATGAGGAATGATATAGAGCTCCCACTAGCTTTCCTGTAAACACAAGGCTCATCTTCATTTTTGACAAAACCAAACTCTTTGATTTTTTGGTCAAAGCGAAGATTCCAGCTACGAGATGCCTGTTTAAGTCCATAAATGGACTTATTCAGTTTGCACACCCTTTTAGGATATTTTGGATCGATAAAACCTTCTGGCTGAACCATATAGACATCTTCAGAAAGATGTCCATTAAGGAAAGCGGTTTTGACATCCATTTGCCATATCTCGTAGTCATGGTACGCAGCGATGGCAAGCAATATCCTGATCGACTAGATCATAGCAACGGGCGAAAAGGTTTCTTCATAATCAATACCCTCAATCTGAGTGTAACCTTTCGCAACTAGCCGTGCTTTATAATTATGTACCTTTCCATGCATGTCGGGTTTTCTTTTGAAAAGCCGTTTGCTTCCTATTGCCCGAGAGTCGGGAGGTAACTCAACCAAGTCCCAGACTTGATTGTCACGCATAGATTGCATCTCAGCATTCATGGCTTCCAGCCATTTCATAGATTCTAGATCTGAGATAGCAGATTTGTAGTTAGCAGGTGCGTCATTAGAGTCAGCTACTACCAGAACTTCACACCCTCAAGATTCCAAAGATATCTTTCAGGTTCCTTACGAGTCCTGCTACTTCTGCGAATGCTAGTGTTCTCGTCTGATTCATTTGCAACGACTTCTGGTGCATCAGACTTTCCGACTTCATCAGCGGTAGTTTGTGATTTTCGAACTTCTTCGAGATCCACAACATTGTTTCTTGTTCCTCGATCAAGAGCTTCTTTATCGAGGAAGTGTCCCCTCCTTTTGATGGAAATAATGTTTGCATCAGGATGGTAGAAATATAATCCGCTTTTGTTATAGTATCCGACGAAAACTACTTTTTCGCCTCGAGGATCAAGCTTGTCATCAGAATCGCTGGTGACGTAAACATCACATCCCCATACTCTAAGGTAAGACAAATTGGGTTTATGCCCATGCCATATCTCATATGGGGTTTTGTTTACCTTTTTAGTCGGTACTAGATTGATAATGCGAGCGGCGGTCATAAGAGCATAACTCCACAAGGAGTGAGGCAAGCTTGTCCTATACATCATCGATCGAACCATGTTTAGCAAGGTTCGATTTCTCCTCTCGCACACGCCATTCAGTTGGGGTGTGCCAGGTGGAGTGGGCTGTGAAATTATTCCACATTCCTTTAGATGATTGAGGAATTCTAAACTGAGATATTCACCACCTCAATCTGATCGAAGTGTTTTTATCGTTTTGCGGAGTTGGTTTTCTACTTCGTTTTGAAACTCTTTGAACTTTTCAAAAGTTTCATGCTTGTGTTTCATCAAATAGACATAAGCATATCGACTGTAATCGTCGATAAATGTAACAAAGTATCTTTCATGATTTCTAGACATCGTTCTGAAAGGACCACATACATCAGTATGTATGAGTGCTAGCAGATCGTTAGCCCGTTCACCTACATGGGTGAAGGGGTGTTTAGTGAGTTTGCCAGCTAAGCAAGACTCGCAGTCATCAAAGGAGTCAGGTCCAGTGGATTCGAGAATTCCATCAGATTGAAGCCTTTTCAAACGTGCCTTGCTTATATGACCAAGTCTGCAATGTCATAGATAAGTATCATTCGTACCAGATTTGGCACGTTTAGAAAGATTATAAATGTTATTGTTTGTGTGAACATATACCTCGTAGATACCATTTCGAGGATTAGCCTCAAAATAAAAAACATCATTCAAGTAAGCAGAAATAGAAATCCCATTAAAAGCGTACATGAAACCTTGTTCAAACAATAAAGAAACTGAAATAATGTTTCTGGTTAAACCAGGTGCAAACAAACAATTATTCAAAATAACTACAAGACCAGAAGGACATGAAAGATGATATGTTCCAGTTGCAATAACTGGTACTCTTTTCCCATCACCAACGATGAGCTCCATGTCGCCTTGTTTCAGCTTCTTCCACTTTTCAGGCTCTTGCAAGACATTAACGATGTGATAACCTCATACAGTATCAAATACCCATGTGTTGCTAGAGACAGTAAAAAGTTCAATAACATAAATAGAAATACCTGAAGTGCCTTCTCCAGAGGCCTTCATTTTCCTTAGCTTAGCCAGATATTCAGGGCAGTTTCTTTTCCAGTGCCCCATCTTGTTGCATTCAAAACACATACGCTCTTCAGGAGGGGGTGGTTTTGGTTTTGCAACAACCTTGTTATTGTTGGTGGCGCGATTGACAGCAACATTAACTTTATTCTTACCTTTGCTGTTATGACCCCTTTTCTTGGGGTTTGGCTTCTTAACACCACCAGATCTGACCATCAAAACTTGGTTTTGCTTTGGAATATTCATCTCGGCTGTTTTGAGCATACCATGTAGCTCGGCAACAGGCTTCACCCATGCATTCATGTTGTAATTCATTACGAACTGGTCGTAAGAGCTAGGGAGGGAGTTCAAGATGAAGTCACCTGCCATTTCATCTTGCATAGAGTTACCAAGTTTGGTCATCTGGTCAATATAACCTTTCATCTTAAGCACATGAGCACTAACTGATGAGCCCTCTTGCATTTTTCAGCCAATAAGCTGCTTCATGGTATCATGGCGTTCTTGTCGGGACTGTTTCTGAAACATGCCTTTAAGTTGCTTAATCATGTCAAATGCAGCCATGTCTTCCATGTTCTTCTGGAGATCAGGAGACATGGTAGCTTGCATAAGGCAGGCTACCTCAACGGCATCCTCGTTATGCTTTTCCCAGGCCTTACGCGCAGCAGCGGTATTAGCCTCGGGCTGATCAGGAACTGGGGCTTCCAGAATATAGAGCTTTTTCGCAAACTTGAGAACTATTTTCAAGTTGCGGTGCCACTCAATGAAATTGGTGTTATCGAGTTTTTCTTTCTCAAGTATAGACTTGAGAGCGAATGAATGATTTTTTTCAGAAGACATCTGACAAATAAGCAAAATAATATAGTTAGTATTATCGATGTATTATTCCTTATTTAATTAATGACCCATTAACAGTAATAAGAATAAGGAATGAGAATCTAGCTATGTCAATTGCTAATGGCAGTTGGGGCATACAACATTAGCAAGTGGGTAGGTAGACTAACAACGATTGTCAATTGTGAAAAATGCACAACTCTCCAATGTGAGGCCGCTATGACAACTTTTGTCAATGCATTGATACGCTTAGCCTCATCTATACTCACTTTTACTCTCTAGACAGCTGGGGCATGTAGCAAGAGAGGAAAAGTAATAGTCGTCCTAGAACTAGGTACGTGTGGAAGGGTCCGGATGTGTCAACGAAACCCTTGCACCTTGAAAGGATACAACTACACATCAAATGTGGTGCTGTGGCTCCAAACATTGATGTTTCGCTTTATGCTCCAAGTGTTCCTTATAATAGGATAGCATAGACTATTGATTTTAAATATGGGTTTCAATTTTAGTAATTACCGAATAGGGTCAAGATCCAGTTTTACTAAATTAATTTGTGACAATTAGATGAACCATTTCATCTCTAAGGACACTTAGTTTAAATAACCTATTAAAACTAAGTCTTGTCGCGACATAAATAATCGATTAAAAGTTAATAGTTAAACTATTAAGTTACAAGTTTTAGAAAGTCAAAATTAGTTTAAGTTTCCAGAACGTACTGGTTATTTTAATTATAAAACAAACTAGTCGTTTTATAAAAATTTTCACAAGTTGTAAAAATATGTTTAGAACTTGTTTTTATCTGATTGTGAAATTATTTTAAAACTCTTTTAAAAAATGATTTGGAATTAGGTTGGTATGTTACAACACTTATAAAATAAAGCAACCACAATAGCAAAAACAAATAAATATGTAAATCTTTATGGCCAAAAATTTGTTTGGTCTTGCCAGAGCCTTTTAGCAAAACCAAACTAGGTCACGGGGTCACAACACATAAACAACCACAATGATTGACTTGAGTGTATCTTGTTGTCTTGAGTATCTCCCACTGACTCCTAGATCCGTGTTGTCTTCAGTCTTTCTTCCGGGTCTTTAATGTTACAATTTTACAAAAAATATATACAATAAAAGAACCCTAATCTATTACAACTTTGAACCATCAAAGTGGCCAAAGCCATAAAACCAAAAACTGAATTATATTACAACACAACCACAAGGTCCGGCTAGATTTACATATTTTTATCATAATCACAATAATCATTCGGGCAAACTATTGATCAAGAATAATAAAATTGTTGACCACAATTTTGTTGCTCAATATTATACATAGATCAGAAACATAAAAAAACTTTAAAGTTTGTGATCTATAACAGGTTAAAACGAGACCGGTACCGATTTGCATGTTGTAAGCAAGGCTCTGATACCACTGTTGGGTTTCAGTGGTATCTTTAGATTTTAATTATATCAAAACGGGTTTGACAATAGTAATAATTATACCGGTAATTATTAACGCAGCGGAAAGTTAACATTAAAACCTATACCAAAATTGAAACCGACAGGATCCGTTACAGACATGCAAATACGGTTAATAATAATTTATTCTACCGATGAGATAAATTATACCTTTGGTTAATAAATAACCGTTTGAGACACCAAGAGTTAACGAACGGATGCTAGAATACAAACGAACGCGAAGCAAAACGGAAATTCACGGCCAAGAAAGAATTAAGCTATGTGCTTGATTGTTTGCTTGAATGATTCCAAAATCAATTCATATATGGTGAATTGATATGTACGGCTGGAAGAAAAAAAAACACAAGAAAGTTTCTTTTCTTTTTTTTTTTCTTTTGTTGCGACGGCTTAAAAGATAAAGGGTGAAGGAATTAGGTTTTTTTAATTCCTAATGATCCCTTGTTATACAAACTAATCTTATTAAGTGAGCCCTAAGCCCAATTAGATTAGTTTAAGCCTAACACAATCATAAACCCGTTATTCATTTAATTAAGTTAAATGAATCAATATAATTTATAAATGGTATAAATTAAAACCATGTCTTTCGTTCGTAATTACCAATTAAACGAGTTAAGTGGATTTTATGTTCGTTGCCCTTGGTGTAACTCTTACGGGTCATAACTCGGTTAGCCACGTTAATTTATCAGGTCCGGACATATTAAATCCAACAATGACTTTATGATGATGCTTTCATGCTATTAAGTTCATAAGTAAGTAATATGAATGTTTCAAATATGCATAGTCATAGGTGGACAACTTGATGATTTTGAATGTGATCACCTAAACTTGTTAAAGTTAATAGCATTATGAAAACGAGTGTTGAGAACTTTCAAAAGGAGCATGATTGACACTATATGTGAGTTATGTGATTTTTATATGGCTAATTATGGTAGAGTTGGATTTACTTAAAATGTACTCTCGGATGTGACTTCCTAGAAATAGTAACTTTACTAAAAACAAAGTTTGATTCTTTAACATATGTATTATGTGTTAGAATTCGATTGCTCTCATCGCCAAATATGAACATAAACAAACATGAATACAATTAAAAAGTCACCCACGGGTTGTTAGGTCAACAAAAGTCAACTTTGGTCGAAGTTGGTCAAAAGTCAAACTTTTCAAATCGCAAGTAAATAATTGAATTGTTTGGATGCTTAGGGTTTTACATACATGCACAAACACACACTTATAGACTTATCATGTAGTAGGAATGTTGTGTTGCTTTTACCTTGTTGATGCTTGTAGCTGTGCACCCGAAGGTGAGTTCACTGAAACTTTTTCTACTGCTCTTACCCTTTACGGGAAGGAAACACGAACAATTAGTTTTACACATTTAGAAATATGGTATATCGCATGTCTGGTTAGAGTTACTTTTACTGTTCATGAAAGTCCTCATGGATACCTTGTTGACTGTTAGTATTTGGGAAATAGCTGGGGAATTTTGAGTAGTACTACTGGGTTTGACAAACCCCACCCGGGCTAGTCACGCTAGCACGACAGATGGACTTGTCGAACGAGTGTTGAATTGGCCTAACATACTTACATGTACATCCTGCTGGGATGTACTACAGGCAAACTATGCACGTAATGCGTACACACGTCAGCTTCGATCAGATACATTTGACTCTAAGGACATGTACTGTAGACTAGCTACCTACACCAACATACTTTATTTATATTTCTACTTGTGAATGAACTTACTTGATTTTGTACCTACTATGTGAACTCACCAACCGTCGTGTTGACACTTGTTAGCCTTTCACTTTTACAGGTCATTGAGGTACAACGCACTTAGGACATGGCATGGAGTCACGACTTTTCATTTAAACATTTTCTTGCATTAAAAACCATGTTTTGAGTTTAATGACTATTTAGACTGTGTTTCTCATGTTGGGCGCGTGTTTTGCGCATTTAGTTTCAATTTAATATTTTGACATTACATTTCGATTACGCTTCCGCAAACTTTTAAACGTTAACTCTGTATTAAATTTTCTCATTTAATGAGACACGTATGTTTTAAATTCATATAGTGTCGTTTGGTGTAACTAATGACTGAGATCCTGGTTTGTCAAACACTTAACGGTAAAACTCCGTTAGTGGATTTTGGGGGTGTGACAAAATGTGAATGCATGGTTGATAAAAAAATGTTCGAAAAGTTTTCCAAAACCATTACGTGATCACACTTCTATTGATTCTAATGGTTATCCTCTATATAGAAGAAGAGCTTCTGGGCATTCTGTTGAGAAATCTGGAATAAGTCTATATAACAGAAGCGTAGTTCCATATAAAAAAAACATTGTTGAAAAAATACCAGGCGCATATTAATGTTGAATGGTGCTATCAGGGCGGTTAAATCAAATATTTGTTTAAGTATATCAATAAGGGTCCTGATAGGGTTACCATTTCTGTTGAACAAGAAAACAATGAAGACGACCAACTACAACTTGTTGATGAGATCAAAAAATTTTATTATTGTAAATATTTATCTGCATGTGAGGCAACATGGAGGATATTCGCATACGATGCTCACCACAGTTATCCTTCAGTGATTAGGCTACCTTTCCATCTTCTAGACCAACAACAAGTTGTATACGGCGGCGAGGATGATGATATCGATAACGTACTAAACAAACCATATGTGGCAGTTTCCAAGTTTCTAGGTTGGATGGAATGTAATGAAACGAACGAGGATGCAAGAAAACTATCGTATGTCGAATTTCCTACCAAATTTGTTGGAAGCAGGATGAACGTCGCTGGAAAGAAAGGAAAAACGAAATTTTTATTAGTCGAATTCATTTGGTGCCTCCTTCTCTTGGCGAGGCTTACTATTTGAGGATTCTTTTAAACAAAGTTAAAGGCCCAAAGTTCTTTGATTTTATTTGTACCGTAAATGGTCAAATACATCCTACATTTAGACAAGCATGTTTTGCTCTTGGACTATTAGACGACGACACATAATATGTTAAAGCTATTCAAGAAGCAAGTAATGCTGGGTCTGGTTATTATTTAAGGACTTTGTTTGCTACGATGTTAACCTGTCAGTGTCTCTTTAGGCCTGAGTATGTGTGGGAAAAAACATGGAAAATCTTATCAGATGGCATTTTACATAAACAATGAATTATTCTAAAGAACTCTGGTATGTCTCATTTATTCTCATTAGCATTGTTTTTTATCTAGATTTTTAAAATTATAAGTGGATAACAAAATTAATAGTTTGTTTCCCTTAGACTTTAGTCATCGTCAATTACATTATACACTCTTTGTCAATTTTTAAAACTGCAAAATTGAGTATTATGATTCTTGAATTTGTTCTTGACATTAATTATAAATTTGTGAAAATGTTTAACTACACAGTTTTGTGATCCTTCAAGCTAAATATTTCAACTTTCAAGTTTTGAGATTTTGGTCTGGTTATCTTGTGATTAACTATAAACCCTAAACCACAAACTTGCTACAAAGCCGTTTTTAGTGTAATAGTCGAATTGTAAGTCAAGTAAGAAGGAAGGTATTTATGCATAAAAGTTATATTTACGCACACTATATTTGCAGATTTATCCTTAAATGACGAACAACTAAAAAACCTCACTCTGTATGAGATTGAAAAGATCTTAGTTCGTAATAAGATCACCTTGTGGAACTGGAATACAATGCCTTACCCTGATAATGAGTCACTTTATTCCTCGAATAATCGTCTCATTACTGAAGAGCTAGATTACAACAAAGTTGACCTTCAACTGGACTTCACAAATCTTTTTATGACATTAACTGATGAACAAAGGTCTATCTTTAATGAAATTACAAATTCCGTGAGAGAAAACAAAGGTGGGGTTTTTTTTGTTTATGGTTATGGAGGAACCAGTAAGACATTTCTTTGGAAGACATTCTCTGCATCAATAAGATCAAAAGGAGAGATTGTTTTAAACGTCGCTTCAAGTGGGATTGCATCTTTATTATTGATTGGAGGTAGGACAGCACATTCTCGGTTTATTCTTCCAATAAATCTTAATGAAGACTCTATTTGTAACATTATACCCGGTAGAGACCTTGCAAATCTTTTAAATAAAAGTTCGTTGATTATTTGGGATGATGCGCCGATGGTACATAGACATGGTTTTGAAGCACTTGACAGAACCTTAAAAGATATATTGACATCTAATGGTTCCAAGAATCCTGATTTACCATTTGGTGGCAAAACAATTGTCTTTGGCGGAGATTTTAGACAAATTCTACCTGTTATTCCAAGTGGTTCACGACATGATATTGCGAATGCTTCATTGAGTTCTTCGTACATTTGGGATACTAGTAAGGTTCTTAAGTTAACAAAGAACATGCGCTTACAGATGAAAATAATATTCACCATACTAACATCTTTCGTCAGTGGTTGTTAGATTTAGGGGAAGGAAATGTTGGGGGCCAAATTGATGGCGAGGCAGTTATAGAGATACTGAATGATCTTCTTATTATGGATGCATATGATCCTATCTCCATCTTATAGAGCTTGTTTATCCATCCATTTTTTTTTCAAGAAAGAGCAATTCTTGCTCCAACAAATGAAGCTGTAGAAGAAATAAATGATTTGTTCCTATCTGTGATTCCTGGAAATGAAAAAGAATACTTGAGTTCGGATAGTTCTGTGAGTCAGAGGATTTACAAGAGGGGTTTGACCAAAATTTATACTCACCGGATGTCTTAAATGGTCTTAAAATTTTAGGTTTGCCAAACCACAAGTTAGCACTAAAGATTTGTGTTCCTGTCATGCTACTACGTAATATTGATAAAAAAATGGTTTATGCAATGGTACACGCTTACAGGTATTGTCACTCGGAACTCGTGTTATAGAAGCGAAAGTTATCTCAGGAAGTAATATTGGAACAACAACTTTTATACCGAGGCTTGCTTTAACACCATCTGATAAGAAGATTGCATTCAAATTTCAACGAAGACAGTTTCCGATTACTATTGTTTCACAATGACCATTAATAAAAGTCAAGGAAAATTGTTATCAAGAGTTGGTTTATTGTTGAATCAACCTTGCTTTTCACATGGCCAATTGTACATAGCTTTGTCAAGAGTAAAAGTAGAGATGGGCTGAAACTGTTAATTTTATAACGATGGTAATCCTACAAATAAGACATCAATGTGGTGTATAAGGAAATATTTAGAGACTTGTAGTTTGGAGTCATAGTGGACAATTTTTTTAAGTTTTCCTTATGGTTCGTGAGTTTTTCTATATCTATCTTATCAACAAATATGACATTGTTATTAATTTCGGGTTATCTTACACTTTATAAAACCATATTCTGTGATTAGTGGACTCTACGTAAAGAAGTATATTAAAAAGTTATGATTTTGATTGAAAGATATACAATTGAATAATCTATATAATAAATCAAGGTTTTATGGGGCAATTTTTGGTGGGAAACTATAATGTGTTATATAAAAGGAAGTTAGAGAGGGAAAAATTGAGTAGAAGAGTTGATGAAGACAAATTTTTATGATTAATGTTAATTTTAAAAAAAGTACAAATTTTTAAATATAATTATAATTTTCTTTAATATTTTTATTTAGCTCGTGTGTAATACACGGGTATTAAACCTAGTCTATATAATAATTCAAGGGTTTAGGGGGTAACTTTTGGGGGAGAAATATTTAATCTATATTAGGAATTTTGAGAGGGAAAATTTCTCACCATGCATAAGTTGATGTAACAAATTACTTAAATATTAAAAATTTACAGATAATTAAATATGATATATCTAATCCTTATATAATATAGCAAAACAAAAAAAAACTTATATGTCATCTTTTTAAAGATTTTAGCTTATGTGGCATCATTTATGAGTTTATCTCACAATAATAATTTTTTTATTTAAAATATGTATCCTTATATAATATACCAAAACAAAAAAATCTTATGTGGTATCTTTTCATAACTTTTAGCTTATGTGGCATTATTTGAGAGATTGTCTCACAATAATGATTTTTTATTTAAAATATGTATATAAAATTTATTATAATAAAACTAATTACATTTTTGATCCCCTAATATTTTGGAGAGTTAATTACACAAATGGTGCCTGTGGTTTACCAAAAGTAACAAGTTTGGGTACTAAGGTTTTTTTGTTACAAGATTGGGTATTGGTCTTTTAATTTGTAACAAGTTTGGGTATTAATTCTAACAAATGTTAGTTTTATAGTTAACTTCAAGGGCATTTTAATCTTTTCACATTAGAAGGGCTATTTATGAAATTAATTTACGATTAATGAACTTGTTTTATAACTTACATGAAATATTATACTATAAAATTTAAAACAAAACACTCATTTTTTTCTTTGCTTTTTTTTACGAACCACTAGTTAGCACCACTAATATATTCATAAGACATCAGCTAGCACCACCTTATATTTTTTCACAACTCTTTAACATAAGTAACTTAACTCGGCTATTAAGAGTTATATTATCTAGAGACCACTTCATTATCATCGTCAACCCGTATTATTTCCCTCACCACTCGGCACCCTTTAACCTTACCATCCACCCCGATTCACCGAACCACAACCATCCATCACAAACCCCAATTACTATCACCAACAGATTCACCAAGCTCCAGCCTTAATTAACACTCATTTGCCACTGTTGAAAACCATCATCGTCCCAATTTCACGACTTCTTCACCACTCATTACACCACCACACTCCGTGTTACCCTAATCGTCACCATCCAACTCTTACTAAATGGTTAGGTTGGTGCTACTAGGCTTATAAATAGGGTTTGTGGTGTTAGCTAGTAGTTCTTGAAAGAAAATACGGAAAGAAAATAATCGACAAGTAATAACATTATTGAAATGAGAAATTTCACATGAGCTTCACTTTAGTATTCGAATTTGCTTGTTTTTTTGCTTTATTTAACACTTTAAATTTGCAAATGATTATGTTCAATACTCAAACCTTTAAGGACAATTCATAACAATAAAATGTGAAACCTACTTAAAGTTTTACTTGCGATCTCAAGTTTAGTTTGAAATACACCATTTTAGCTCATATTCTTTTTAGATTATTAAAATCCAGATATGAACCAATTACGAGTAGATCCAATTAAAAGTAACCAAAAAAACTACCAAAAAAACATCAGTGGTGCTAATTAGTGGACAGTGAAAGAAAATAAAGTAAGAAAATGAATATGTTATTTTTTATATTTTTATCTTATAATATTTTAAGTAAATTACAATTAATAAATTTCATAAATAGCCCTTCTAATATGAAAATATTAAAAAACCCTTGAAGTTAACAGAACAACTAACGCTTGTTAGTGTTAGTACCCAAACTCGTTACAATTTTAAAGACCAATACCCAAACTTGCAACAAAAATACCTTAGTACCCAAACTTGTTATTTTGAGTAAACCATAGGACCCATTTATGTAATTAACTCTATTTTGGAGAATTCTGAAAAATTTAAGAGTATTTATATTTTTAACCCTTTACTACAAGGACGTACGTGAGTCGGTTTATATTTGATAGGGTTTTAAAAAGAAACTTATGGAAAAAGTTAATAATAACATACAATTAAAGACCTCAGTGTTTTATAAATATACATAACATTTTTATATGATTTTAAAAAAAATAAGCTACACCATAAAACTAAGCACTTTATTCTCTTTAATTTGAGTATAATATTGCTATACTAAAAATCTAATTTTTAAAAATATATCATGTGTTCCGTTTTACCACGGTTTTGTCTCAAAACTAAATGGAACATTCATGAACATCCTTAAAAGCATCACTTGAATTGTGTTCCTTAGCGTAGCGTGGGCACTAAACTAGTTATATCTAATAAATCAAGGTTTTATGAGGTAATTTTTGGGGGAAACCATAATGTGTTATATAAAAGGAAGTTAGAGAGAGAAAAATTGAGTAGAAGAGTTGATTGAGACAAATTTTTTTGATTAATGTTAGTTTTAAAAAAAAGTACAAATTTTTAAATATAATTATAATTTTCTTTAATATTTTTATTTAACCCGTGTGTAACACACGGGTATTAAACCTAGACTATATAATAATTCAAGGTTTTAGGGGGTAACTTTTAAGGGAGAAATATTTAATCTATATTAGGAATTTTGAGAGGGAAATTTCTCACCATGCATAAGTTGATGGAACAAAATACTTAAATACTAAAAATTTACAGATACTTAAATCTTTATATAATATAGCAAAACCAAAAAAGCTTATGTGGCATAATTTTAAAGCTTTTGGCTTATGTGGCATCATTTGAGAGTTTATCTCATAATAATGATTTTTTTTTAAATATATATATAAAATATATTATAATAAAACTAATTACATTTTTGGTCCCCTAATATTTTGGAGAATTCTGAAAAATTTAAAAGTATTTATACTTTTAACCCTCTACTACAAGGGGTGTACATGAGTCGGTTTATATTTGATAGGGTGTGAAAATGAAACTTATGGATAAAATTAATAATAATATACAATTAAAGACCTCAGTGTTTTATAAATATACATAACTTTTTTATATGAATTAAAAAAAAATAAACTAAACCATAAACCTGAGCATTTTATTCTCTTTAATTTGAGTATAATATTGCTATACTAAAAATTTAATTTTTAAAAATATATTTCGTGTTTCGGTTTACCACGGTTTTGTTTCAAAACTTATTGGAACGTTCATGAATATCCTTAAAAGCATCACTTGAATGTTGTGTCCCGAGCGTAGCGCGGGCACTAAACTAGTATAATCTATATAATAATTTATGGTTTTAGGGGGTAACTTTTGATGGAGTGAATATTTAATCTATAATAAGAATTTTGGAAGGGAAAATTTATCACCATGCAAAAGTTGATGTAACAAAATACTTAAATATTAAAAATTTACAAATACTTAAATATAATAGTTATAAAATATTTATAAATATTATTAATTAACCCGTGTGTAACACACGGGTATTAAACCTAATTTCATATAAAATTTTGTTTAATTTAACTATTTAAACTTGATTCTAACTCAATTTCGTGTTAAACACATTTCTTTAACCTAGTCTAACATAATAAAAGAGAGCGGAAAGAAGTCACAAACACTATATGTTAAAATCTTACCACGTGTACCATCTAGCTACCTCTGACGTGTCCCATACCCCACCGTCAATTCGTCAAACATCTCCCAAAACTTGGGGGCAAAACTCAAAAAGTCAAAAGTAATAGCGAATATCTCACAAATGGTAAATTCATGTTAGATGAAGGGTATATTTGTCATATTAAATATTTCTTTAAACATCATCTCTACTACAATTCTCCCATGCATGAATAACTTGTACCGTACAATTTTCCATGCTTCTTCCACCTTTTCCTCTGTAGTGTCGGTTCAGCATAACGAAGCTACAAATATTGAAACTGTATACGCGAAACAGACGATCATATCTTCTTCATAAGATTATATATTAATTAATATTAAAATTTAATATTAATAATATTACAGTTTTTTGATTGCTCTGTTCAGTTTCATCCCAATATACAGTGATAGAACGATCTAAATCTGAATCAAAATGAATCGATTGCTTGCAAATTCGGTTCTGAGGAGATGTGCGATCAACGGTGGCCGGAGTATCACCGGAGAAAACACGTTACAGTCGTCCGCAGCGGCGGTGATTAGTTTGAGGCCGTTTGATCCGGCTGTAATTGTTAGGGATCATGATTTTGGAAATTTTCAATGGATGAGGATGATGAACTCTGGTGCGGAGCCAACGGCGAAAGCACCGTCGGTGAAACAGGCTGATTCAGAGAAGAAGAAGGAAGGTGATGATGAGGTTGTGCCTTCGAGTTATTGGGGGATTTCGAAATCGAAGGTTATGAGGGAGGATGGTACTGAGTGGCCTTGGAACTGTTTTATGGTACGTAAATAAATTGTTTGTTGCTTATTTTGTTATTTGATTTTAATGTTTTGATTGCTTATTGTTCTTACGATTGATTGATTGAACAGCTTTTTAGATCTGGACATTTGATAGAATTATTTATCTTCCTAATAGAAAGAATATGCTTGAGTTTGTTTAGAGGTTTGTGTCATGACACAAACTTGTGGGTTTGGGTTTAGTTTAAAGGTACTATCACCTTTTTTTCTACGTTTGTTCATCGGTCGGGGTGTGATAGTTTTAATTATCAAATTGGTCGGTAACGGTCTCAGCTTTTATGACTTTGGTAACCAACAAACTGTTGTTAAATTTTTTTTAACGAAGTTAAATTTTTTTTTAATTCAAGACCGATGCTTTAGGACTTTTGATCAAAAAGAGAATACGAGTTGATTGATGTAAAAGTTATATAGAAACAGTCCCCCGAACGTTAAATTTTTTACATCCGATTGAAACACCGTTTAGTCGTCCAAAGCGTCGTTTCGTGTTAACTTTTACATCTATCGACTCGTATTCTCCTTCCGTCTAAATCCCTAGAACGTTGGTTTGGAATTCGAAAAAACTTAACGCTATTAAATTTTTTTAATAGCAGTCTGTTGGTTGTCAAAGTGATAAACGTTGGGACCGTTACCGGCCAATTCGATAGTTGGAACTGGTAGAAATCAAAAGGTGATAGTTGGATTGACGTGTTAAATTGATTTGTGTCAGTTTCAAGGTTGAACTCGTGAACATGACGGGTTAGTTTTGGGTTGACGTGGAGTATTTCATACCAAAATTTAAAAGATGAAAGAGAAATGAGCATTAAGTTTTATGATTTAATAGTTTATTTGTTCATTCGTATTATTTGTTCCATAGTATTGCTGTGTAAAAAGTAGAATAGAAAAAACCAGGTCTTTTCGTGTTAACTTACGAATACACATTTCATGTTTGGGTTCTTGTGTCTTAAACACTATTTTGAGGACTGTGTCATGTTCCGTTCGACCCACTAAGCTCAAACATGACACTTTTAGCACCCCTACTAGTGGGTTACCAGATTGACATATCTTACTATCTTGTTGAAACAAGTTCTTATGTGCTCACAATAAGAACTTTATGCTGCATTATTTCATATATGAGATTATGAGCACAGTGGTACAATGTTGGCTTTTTTTATTTGCTTACTCTAATTGATGTTTCAATTCATGAGAACCGAGTGATAATCTGGATATTGTTAGATGTATTAAATCGTTTTGTTTCTGGAACTTATATGCGCTTTGGATTGTGTTAATCTTTCATTCTCTATCTTGCTTTGCAGCCATGGGATACTTATGAATCGAACTTGTCAATTGATCTCAGTAAACACCATGTTCCAAAGAACTTTGTAGATAAATTTGCTTTCAGGACGGTGAAACTGATGAGAATTCCAACAGATATTTTTTTCAAGGTATCGTTCTTCCTTATGCTATTATGTTATAGTTATACATCTGTTGATTGAAGTCCCAACTATCGCCACGCAAAGTTTAGGTACGTTTACCAACAAGCAAAAATCCACATTAAAATCGCTCTCATAGCAAGCTATTAGTTGGGTCTGAGAAGTGTAGACTAGGGCAAACATTTCCTTTGTCTCAGAAGATAGAGTTTGCTCCTGCTTAAACCCCGACTAAAAAAAAAACCTTACTTGACATGTAGTGTGTTATAGTATCTACATAACATATATGTGACATACTAGAATAGTGAATGAAAACAGCAAGAAGCAAAATAGAGTGTTATAGTATGTATCTACATAACATATATGTGACATACTGGCATAGTGAATGAAAACAGCAAGAAGCAAAAGGTACTAAAAATAATAAAGATAAACACAGAATGGTCCTATAGGTCGATAATATGCTACTGTTTATATAGGCATCATGAACAAATGTGGGTGTGGTAAATTTGAAAGTTTCGTCGTGAAAATAAATAATTAAAGGGTAAAAGTTTAAGGCGTTCAGAAAAAGGTGTGTTGTGTATTGATACAACATTCTTGGTATTCGAGCATAAGGTTGAAATACATAAAGTGCAACGGTGAGCAACTCAAATGTTTAGGCTTCATCACAAAGTCTCATTCTTGTGTTCAAAGGTGATTTTTGATCATATGAACGAAAACTCTGCTCAAGTCATATATTCATCTTATATTTATATTCTTTTTCTAACAAAATGCTTATGTATAATCAACACAATGATTATTTACAGAAAAAAATATTAAGGAATGTTTTTTCAGAGGCGATATGGGTGTCGTGCAATGATGCTTGAAACTGTAGCAGCGGTCCCTGGGATGGTGGGTGGGATGCTACTGCACCTGAGATCTCTACGCAAGTTCCAGCAAAGTGGGGGTTGGATCAAAGCATTACTTGAAGAAGCCGAGAATGAAAGGATGCACCTGATGACAATGGTGGAGCTTGTGAAACCCAAATGGTATGAACGGCTTCTGGTTCTAACCGTCCAAGGCGTTTTCTTCAACGTCTTTTT
This sequence comes from Tagetes erecta, assembly GCA_030867185.1. Lineage (NCBI taxonomy): Eukaryota > Viridiplantae > Streptophyta > Magnoliopsida > Asterales > Asteraceae > Tagetes > Tagetes erecta. Next base: position 11,052,110 of record CM061493.1, read on the forward strand.
TATCATTTACATATCATCCCCAAAACTAGCACACAGAATCGTTGGGTATCTTGAAGAAGAGGCTGTACATTCATACACTGAGTTTCTAAAGGACATCGAAAGTGGTGCTATTGAAAATGTTCCCGCCCCTGCTATTGCAATCGACTATTGGAGATTGCCAAAAGATTCAACCTTGAAGGATGTCATAACCGTTATCCGAGCTGATGAAGCTCATCATCGTGATGTCAACCATTTTGCTTCTGTAAGTTCACAACCACCAAATAGTCTAGGCCTACAAAATGGGAGGGATGGGTCGAGTTGGGTTGGGTTGACCCAAAACACTTTCTGTTTAACAAAAGAATTTCGTAGGTTGTATAGACATTCATAAGTAAACGGGCCACCTTTAACCAATGTTTTGAAAACCAGACCGGAGAACCGATCTTATAATCTTTTACCGGTTGGACCGGGGTCGGACGAAATATATACTTATCAAAATAATACCATAAGAATTATAATTTAAACACAACATAATTCAATAATATTAAGTTACACCACAAAAGTTATAATCCATACAAGTTATAACGCAAAAAATCACAAAAAAATCATAATTTAAACAAATTTTAACGCCAAAATTAAACCAAATCATCATCAGTCACGATAAGTATCCAAATCATATCATTTAGTAAAACGAGCTCATCATTTTCATCACTTAAAACATCAACATATTGACTTTCATCACCTAAAACACAAAAATGAAATCCAAGTAAGTTAAACCCAAAAATATATATTTTAAGACTAACCCGGTTCAACTAACCGGAACCGGACCGGTTTGAGCGGTTCAAACCGGTGCAGAGACACGTATCAAACCGTGTCTAATTAAACCGAGATTCTTAAAAAAAGTGATCCAACCGTGGTCGGACCGGCCGGTTTAACAACATTCCCTTAAATTGCATGAACATTTGAGGACAGTTTGTTACTGTTGCAGGATATCCATTTCCAGGGTAAGGAATTGAGGGAAGCTCCAGCGCCTGTCGGTTACCATTAAACCATTTGCTGATAGAGGTATAACATGTTATGTTATGGGTGTTTGAGTCAAACAAATAAGCATAGGTTAAGTTAGTGATATGAAGTTGCATTTGGGTAGAATTAAATGTGGTTATGGTCGTGTTGCCTCTATCAAAATGATGTTGAGTTAACACTAGTTTGCATAAAAGTAGTTGCATATGCGTGTGCCTAAATATTTTACTTGTACATGCAAGAAAAGCAAGTATAAGTATCCATTAATTAAAGACTGATTGTATATCTTCTCTTTTCATTTGAACAATTTCACATAAGTTGGCTTAAAACAGGAATTAAACTCAAAAAAGACAAGGCTTTGGCTTGATTGGGAATTTTGTAATAGTGTTTGGACCAACCTCACAACATATGTTGGTAGTAAGTCTTGCATACACGGCTCGGTATAATATTCATATTGGTGTTGTAAAAAACTAAAAACATGAGACTATATTCGGAGTTAATTAAAATATCGTATATAAATGCTATAAAAAGAACAAATTTAAAAAGTGCAATTTAAAAAATAGAATGGAATATATTCGAAGTTAATTAAAATAAATATTTTATATGAATGCTATAAAAACTTAAATTTATATACTACTAGATTAGTTCTCCTAATTTTTTTTTTCATATTTACGTAGTTGGCATTTCAACTTAATTTTGACATATTTATAACTAGTTTAGTGCACGCGTTATGTTCGGGTAAAAACACTCAAGTAGTATTTTAAAAATATTCATGAGGGCAAAGACGGTTCAAATTAATGTTAATACAAAACTGCCGTAAAACTGAAACACCATATATATTTAAAAGTTTAAAATTTTAATTTTTTTAGTATAACAATATTATATTTAAATTAAAGAAAATTAAATGTTTGATTTTATGGTGTAGTTTTTAAAATATAATTTCATATAAAAGATTATATATGTTTTAAAATTACTAAGGTGTGTAATTGCAAATTAGTACCAATTTTATTTATAAGTTTCATTTTATACCCTAGTATGAGAGGATTGAAATTGTAATTATTCTTAATTTTTTTAAAATTCTACTAAATATTAGGGGATAAAATATAATTATTATATAACAAATTATTATTGTGAGATAAATTCTCAAACGATTACACATAAGCAAAACACCCTTAATTGATGACACATAAGCAAATTATGTTTTGATTTATTATATAGCTAGTTTAGTGACCGCGCTACGCTCGGGAGCATAACAGTCAAGTGATGCTTTTTAGGTTATTCGTGAATTTTCCAATCAGTTTTGAGAAAAAACCGTGGTAAACTGAAACTCATGATATATTTTTAAAAATTAGATTTTTTGTATAGCATTATTATACTCAAATTAAAGAGAATGATGTGCTTAGTTTTATGGTGTATTTTATTTTTAAAAAAATTATATAAAAATGTGATGTATATTTATGAAACACTAAGATCTTTAATTGTATGTTATTATTAACTTTATCCATAAGTATCATTTTTAAACCCTATCAAATATAAACCAACTCATGTACACCTCTTGTAGTAGAGGGTTAAAATATAAATACTCTTAATTTTTTCATAATTCTCCAAAATATTAGAGGACCAAAAATGTAATTAGTTTTATTAAAATATCTTTATATAATATAGTAAAACCAAAAAAGCTTATGTGGCACCATTTTAAAGCTTCTAGCTTATGTGGCATCATTTGAGAGTTTATCTCATAATAATGATTTTTTTATTTAGGATATGTATATAAAATATATTATAATAAAACTAATTACATTTTTGGTCCCTTAATATTTTGGAAAATTCTGAAAAATTTAAAAGTAGTTATACTTTTAACCCTCTATTACAAAGGGTATACATGAGTCGTTTATATTTGATAGGGTGTGAAAATGAAACTTATGGATAAAATTAATAATAATATACAATTAAAGATCTCAGTGTTTTATAAATAATATACATAACTTTTTTATATGGATTTAAAAAAAATAAACTACACCATAAAACTGAGCATTTTATTCTCTTTAATTTGAGTATAATATTGCTATACTAAAAATTTAAGTTTTAAAAATATATTTCGTGTTTCGGTTTACCACGGTTTTGTTTCAAAACTTATTGGAACGTTCATGAATATCCTTAAAAGCATCACTTGAATGTTGTGTTCCCGAGCGTAGCACGGGCACTAAACTAGTATTTTTATATACATATTTTAAATAAAAGAATCATTATTGTGAGATAAACTCTGAAATGATGACACTAAGTCAGAAGCTTTGAAAAGATGTCACATAAACTTTTTTCGTTTTGCTATATTATATAAGGATATTTTAATTTTTGACTTGATTTTTTTATGTTTGACATCTAATGACTTAGCTAAGCTCTCATACCCTACATTAATATATTTACGACTTTTACTCACGGCTTAGCTTATTTTGACATCTAAGTTTGGATGTATATTCGTCTTTTAATATGTGATACGTTATAACATGCAAGACAATACTTATCTTATCAACGAGTGTACAAAGTCAAATACATAAAACTCGGTGGTGGTATCGCGCGATCAAATTTTAAAAGTAGTTTAATTCAAGATACTTACATGGTTCCTTTTTTGTGATAGTTTAAATCAATATAAGACAGCCATGGCAGAACATTATACATTATATTATATTATATTATACATACTAGATTAATACCCGTGTACTACACGGGTTTTGGTTTTATAGGTTTTAACTAAATTTAGATATCAAATTTATTTTTAACATATCCCTTATTTATAAATATATTCATATAAAAAAGTCATATGTTAAAATAAAGAATATGATTTATAATAATTGGTAAATTTTTCATTTGAACATATCGGGTTAGAAGATAATCATGATAATATTTAATTTTTTTATTTAAACATGTCGAGTTAGGAGATAATTAATGATAATTGGTAAAATTTTAATTTGAAGATATCGGATTAGGAAATTTTTAATTTGAACATAATGGGTTAAGATATAGATCATGATAATTAGTAAATTTTGTATTTAAACATATCAGGTTAGAAGTAATTGATGATAATTTATGAGTTTTCTATTTGAACATATCGGGTTATTTCGAATATGGAGCATACCATGACCCGTCCAAAAATTCTCCATCAAGTTAATTTAGAACATGACATCTAAGCAAAATCCTATGTGGAGTAGCTAAAATGATGACATGTGGATGGGTTACTTAATTATTAGAATAGGTAGAAGGTAGATATTTAAAATTCATGGTCTATGAACAGTAACCGAAAAGAAATAGTGAATTTAAAAAGTTTTTATTTCTGCCACAAATTTGTTTCCTTTCTAAACATTTGCCACGTATGTTGCCTACACATATGAGTATTTTGCTAGGTGTGATACAAATACCCATTCAAATTTACACTTTCACTCCCGTTGCATCCTAGATAGAGAGATATACATACATACGCACTTCGACCATCGCCAAGGCCGTTGCCGGCTGCTATTCGTCATGGTTACTACGTCGCCGGTGCCAGTCATTTCCGATGGCGTTTACCTTTGTTTTTCGTAGCGGTTATCCCCCGCCACCGGTGGCCATAATGTTGGTTTCCGGTTTCGTTTATAAGATATGACGATGATGGTTGACCGTTTGAGTGCTTCTCTTTCTTTTCGCAATGTCTTTAAACCCTTCGCTATGGGTTTTAGTCATTTTGAAATGTCAATTTGCAAACTACATGTTATTGTGATGGTTTTTCAATTTTGTTTTTCTTTTTGAGCAAATTCTTGAATGTTGATTTGTTTCGGATCTCTGTACACTCTGGTTTGGTTTTAGGGATTCTTATTTAGATGATGTTGTTGGGTTGATGGTCTGTTGTTATTGTTGAGCTTGCTTAATTATGTTAATGAAAAAAATATCGATTAAGGCTGTCATGAGAATTGGGACGGTAAAGTCACACCTTGGCCTGGCAAGATTGGAGCTAGGTAGCCGGTGTATACCTACACACTCCTTGGAGCCATGGTATTTTCATCGGTTTATTAATGTATTTTTATGTGTAATATAGGCTGTTGGTGCCTTTTGTTTTATCATGCTATGCTAGATTTTTTTGTTTTGCTTTCATGTGTGTTGTGCATACAACTTAATGGAATTTGAATTCACACTTCAGTTTTTCTTTGCAAAATTTTAGATTTTTTTATGTTTACGTTAGAATGTACTCTTATTGGTTTGCTTAAATGTCTTATGATATTGTTCCTAAGGTGGCAAATTTGATATATTGGCGTGTTGGATCGAACTGGTATGGCCGGAGTACATTATAGACTAATTGATTAAGGTGGCAAATTTGATTGTTTCTTAAACATGAGATAGTGATGAGCAAATAGACCGATCACACGATGATCAAGGATTAAACATTGACGTGGCATATGTTGCAGCCAAGACGGTTTGATTCTCCCCAAACCTCGAGCCTAACAGCAGCATGCATAAACCAACATTTGTAAAAATATAAAATAAAATTTAGATGGCATGCTGTACCAGCTATTTTATACCTAATACACCTACCTTAATATATATGCACTCCATTGAAACATGAATATGCATAAATATAAGTCTTCCAAGCGACAATTAGAACAAGCAATATGTGTATACACACGTTTATGAAAGTTTCCATGCTAGCATTAACTATGGTCAAGTGACGGATGTAGGCAAATCTTTAGGGTGACACTAAAAAAAATCCACTACGGTGTAGCGTTATGTCTAAAAACTTGAAATTTTTATACTACAAGGTACAAATTGAGGGATAGCGGGCGTTACCCCTGCCTCTATGCTAGGTCCGCCCCCGAACCATACACAACTACTACCTTAACAACTCGCGCAAAGCGCGAAAAACCATTCACCTAGTTAATTTTAAAAACCATTGATTGAACTAAAATCACCACATCAGAAAGCCGACCAAAACTAAAAACCAACCGAATTGGTTTTTTTATTGAGTAAATTCTACCATCCATTTGGTTTGTTATTTTAACTATCAGTATCCTTATAGTTTCAAAATCTCATATTCTTTCATATTCTTTCCATTTTGTCTCATTTGCGTTCAAAAAACTAATTTCGTTAATTTTCCAGTTATTTTTTTCATAAATAAGCAAAGTACCCTCAGTAATACATTTAGGCAACACAACTTCGGGAGTGCAAATGGTTGAAAATACTAGAACTTTTAATATATTTGATGTGTGTGTATATATATATTGTTTTTAGGGTAAAAACATTGTTAGTGTTGTAGTTTTAAAAAAATTATTTTGATTTTTAAATATGTTATTTATTATTTTATATTTTTTATTCAGTTATTTTTCTCATTTATAACTTAATAAAACATGTTTATTAAATTGTTAGTTTTTATAAACGTTCATTTTAAAACGTTTTTCTTTCAAGCTTTTTCTAAAGATCGCTCATTTTTTTACCATTCTGTTTTTTAAAACCGTTGATTTTTCAGAATCATTTTTTAAAGAGAGGCTATCAAATAAATTTATGAGGATATGTCATAATATTTTAGCATCTAAATTTACTATGTTAGTTATCTTGAAAACGAGCGATTTAAAATATATATTTTATAAAAATAAACAGTTTTAAAATTTACGTACTTCAATTATACATAAAACCTGTTTATAATAATGAAAGGAATTAAAAATGAACTTTTAAAAGCAAATTGTTTTAAAAAAATTAAGAGATTTAAAGAAAAAGTTTAAAACACCAACTATTTAAAAAAATATTAATAAAAAATAATGGTTTTATAAGATTAATATTTTTGTATAATAAAAACATGTTTAAAAAAACAAGAACAATTATGGAATAATAAAACTAAAACCATAAAGAATATATAAAATAAAAAATAAAATTGTTTTTTAAAATACAACACTAACAATGGTTTTATCTGTAAAAATATATATAAATATATTTATACACACACACATTATGTAACACCTCAGCATAACAGTAACATGATATTGTTCGCTTTGGCAACTGACACGCCCTCAGGCGCAACCCCCCATGGTTTTAAAACGCGTCATGATGGTGAGGGTATCAAGCCCCTTATAAGGAAGCTTTTGTTCTGCCTCCTAACCAATGTGGGATCTTACAACCACCCCCCTTAAGGAGCCCAACGTCTTCGCTGGCACATTAGTCTGGTCCCTAGCTCTGATATGTAACAGCTCACTAAAACCGTACCTTGATATTTTCCGCTTTGGGAACGTCGACATGCCCTTAGACGTCCGCCCCTCAAGGATTAAAAAAGCCTCATAGAAGTGAGGGTATCAAGCCCCTTATTAGGAAGTCTTTGTTCTCCCTCACAACCAATGTGGGATCTTACTATTCACCCCTTAAGGAACGCAACGTCCTCACTGACACATTAGTCTGGTCCTTGGTTCTAATACCATAGGTAACACCCCAGCAAAATCGTACCATGATATTGTCAACTTGGCAACAACTCGCCCTCAAACGTACGCCCCTTAAAATTTTAAAACATGTCATGGAAGGGAAGGTTTCTACCTCTTATAAGACAGGCTTTGTTCTCCTTCACAATTGATGTGGATGTAATAATATATGTAACAGTTCAGCGTAACCGCACCATGATATGTCCGCTTTGGCGGCTGATGTGTTGTTAAACACATGAGATTATTGATATATTTTACCACATTTTATCTCTCTTTTGTAATAAATATTTAAATTTTTAGGTCCTTAGTTTTATTAAATTATACAAGTTTTATTCAGAACAAGTGATTTAGGTGCAAGAAACGGGACGGTAACTTGAATCTAAAGAATTTTTCTCGCCCAGCCACTCTTAGAGGACCGCCAATCAACATAGTGTCACATTGGAGGAATGTCAGGTAGAATAATTTGCAAAAACATAAAAACCCAATAACTTAGAGGACCTCCAAGCTGGTGATAACATTCTTAGCGGTCCGCCATGCGTTGCTGAACTAAATAAATAAGTTGACCATTTGACCTGTGGGTTTCTGAACCCTTGGAGGATTGCCAACTATATTTAACAGTGCTTGGCGGTCTACCAAGCAGCACTGACGAAAAAAGACCTAAAATCTCACTATTTAAACATCAATTTGGGGACTTTTAGGGTATCACTTCTTCCATTACACCTCAAAAACGGATGGAAATCATTGAGAGGGTTCTTGGGTGCAAATTAGAGTGGATTCAAGCTTTTATTGGTGTTTTGTTCTTTAATCTTGAAGATTTGAATATTCTCTTTGAAGATTTTGAAGATTATTAATGGGTTGAAGACCAAAAGTTGCTAATTTGAAGATTGGAGTGGAAGATCTTGTAGATCCAAGCTTTGATTTAAAGATTGGTGGCCAATCCGGGTGTGATGCTAGATCTAGACTTATATGGGTTGGATTTGGTATGTTTGATGATAATTGGCTAGATTTAGTATGACTATTTAGGCATTATGGATGGGTTGGATTTGGTATGTTTGATGATGGTTGGCTAGATTTAGTATGACTATTTAGGCATTATGAATGGGTTGGATTTGGTATGTTTGATGATGATTGGCTATATTTAGTATGACTATTTAGGCATTATAGATGGTTCATGATGATATGATGACTTTTGGTTTATTTTGACATGTTGGATGGATGTTTTAAGTGAGAAAATTGATTTGTTCATGATTTTGTATGCAATATGTGTATTGGTGTTGTGATCCTTGATGATATCATGTCTTGATTATTGTTGATGTTGCATTGATTTTGATATTTGTAATAAAAATCATATTTTTAGTGTTGAAGTTACTAGATTGAGACATTATTTTCGTAAATCTAGGAATAGATATCCATAAAATAAGGTTGACTTGTAGATTGAGTTGATGTGTTAGTCGTACTCGTTACCGGGAGGTAGGAGTTTGTAAATTTTATCATTTTGTTAGTTGGTTTGGGTTAAAACACTACGGGAATGGGTTTTACTTAATAAAAGCTAACAACTTGTGTTATCTAGTCTTAATTTATAACAAACCGATTGATCCCATTATTTTAGTTCACTGATTGAGTCAGTTTCTAGGATAAATTGACTAGTAAACCGAGAGGTGAGCCAGTTTTGGATCCCTTAGACATCCGGGAGTGATTTGTAGACATTCCTCACACCATGAGCTTCACACATTTATTTTAGGACTTTCTAGTATTCACAAGACCTTAGTAGTAGGTACTGATGCGTTAGATTGTTTTAAGTTTATATATTCTCAGATCCGGTGCCGACATATCTAGAAAGCCGAGAGTTGTTAGATTATCATCAGGATTCCCGCCTAAGTAGTCATCATTTCACTCATAGTTCTCTTCTAGCTAATTTATGTTTTTAGGTTCCATTTTAGTTAAGATTTTACCCTTAGTTTATTTTAGATAAAATTTTCTTAGTCTCAATCGTATTTTTAGGATAACTTTAGATAAATTGTATTTTTCTTGTTTTATTTAGTTTTAAAATTAAAACTCAAGTCTTATACAACGATTAGAATTCAACAAAGATTCTGTATTAGAGGACGCCAAGCTCAGATCCCTTAGGTACGATATCCGAACTTACTTAACTTGTTACATACAAGCGTACACTTGTCTATTGTGTGAACTTGTTGGGTTTTTCCATTCAGTATAAAACATTTTTTTCTGATCCGTACATCATTTTCATATACCATATGGTTCGCATCAGCGGCTGGAACGCCCTCAGGCGCCTCCCCTCAGGGTTTTAAAATGTGTCATGGTAGGAAATGTTTCCACCCCTTTATAAGTCAGGTTTTATTCTCCTTCCCACCCGATGTTGAATGTTAAAGTCCACTCCCCTTAAGGAGCCCAATGTCCTTGCAGGTACATCAGTCCGGTCTCTGGCTCTGATACCATATGTAACAATCCAACGAAACCACACCATGATATTGTCCTCTTTGGGAACGACACGCCCTTAGGTGTCACCCTTCACTGTTTTAAAACGCGCCATGGTAGGGAAGGTTTCCACCCCTTATAAGGCATGTTTTGTTCTCCTTCCCAACCAATGTGCGATCTTACAAAAGGTCAGGGATGAACAAGATATTTTGAAATTATATGGATGCAATTAATAGTATTCAAGGAAGTAAATGAGAATTTACTATTTTTTTTGTTTTTTAAGAGATGGCTATTTTGGTTGAAAATTAATAAAACCAAATTAGTAAAGTGAGGTGGTGTGTTTTAATGAAAATGATGATCAAAGTCTGAAATAATGAAAAGAACACAGAGGTTTGTACGAGGAAAAACCCTTGATCAAGATATGATCACCGGCGTAAAAACATCGGGTGATGACAATCGTCTATCACTGATTTTATAAATGATAAAATTAAAATTACAACTCGAGAGCTATGATGATTGTTTATAATCAAGTGTGTGAGTAGAGAGAATTCAGTCTAGAGAGAATAGAGAGTGTGTGCTGTGAATCATCATAGCCTCTTAATTATATAAAAATATTTAACAAACTATGCTAAAAAGGTGGAAGAATAAGTCTTGTGGGTGTTGGACTGTTGAACGTGTATAACAATGTCTTCCTGACATGGTCAAACACGTTTATAACCTGTAGACAAATAAACAAACAAGCGTAGAGCATTCGATGGTAAAATTTAGGACCAAGTGTTAAGGATCCTTGATCCTCAGAAGACCAATAACACTTAAAGGATACTTGATCCAGCCTTGCCAGGATATGATATCCTTATTGCCAAAATTCCACCCATAACAATGCCAACATTTAAAAAGGATACGTACCACGTGATTGTGAAAAGAGTTTTGAAGTTCTAATGAAATATTCGACCCAATATACAACGAAGGAACACTTCGAGCAAGGTACCATATGCTCAAATACTCATTTTTAAAAATTGTTGGTGATAAACAGTTTCAAGTGGACCGGTAATCTTCATGATGAATACGATGAGTATTTATGTATGGCTGAAAGGAATTCACATGAATGTCTGCAACATTTATGTAATGCCGTGATTTAGATATATGGCAAAGAGTTCTTACGTAGACCTACTATCCACAACATCACGCTTTTGTACCCAGCATAAGCAGAAAAACATAACATTTTCAAGGATGATTGGTAGTATTGATTGTACGCATACTGCTTGGAGAATGTGTCCTCCCGAGTTGGGACATTGTCACACCCTCAGATTCCACTTGTGGAGTTTTTCCGCAAGGATCATAGTTATCGGTCATGTTGAACGACCTCTATATGAAATAAAAATACCATTTGTTTTCTCATTAAACATGAGAAAAATCACTATTCAAAGTTGAAGTTGTAGAAGCTTAAGCTAAATGCAAAACCAAAGTAGCATGTGCAGAATAAAGCGCCAAACCACAGTAAACAATGTAATTGAAACAAGTTTAAATGTTCATAACTAAAATAGGTTATGAACTACAAATGCAATTCCATGCAAAAAGTTTCCATTTTTAAAAAAGATATGATCAAAAATCAAGTTTTCCACAAACCAACTTCCTCAACAAGCTCATGTGACTAGTCCCAATGCACAATTGATCATCATAATACCTTTATCATGCCTAGAATTCATCATGCAATTCACAAAAACCGATAATAGTTTCTATTATTAGCAAGATAGCTTCAAAGTTCACTTTTTAACAATCTAACGTTCCTAACATATTTATATGTCGATTACAATCCATAATGAATCATCATATTACATCAAACACGTATAGAATCCGCAATTCAATCTCGTTAAATCATAAAAGTTTCCACTTTAGTAACATATAAAAACCGAGCTAGATTTTTAATATAGTGTTACTCAGTAATATGATTAAAGTAACATGTAAACATCAACATAATCCATCTATCTCGTCCAGAATCCAATTCCAAGTTCACAATTTCTAATAAAGTTTCTTTTATTAGTACCCTAGGGTTTTCATGAAATCTAGAGTTTTTAACATCGAAAAATCCATTCAAAAAATATAACTAAATTTAATAAACGTTAGATTCATGTTTGGATGGTCTAGGGTTTCATATGAACATAGATATTACGGGTACCTTCAAATTATAGAGTATTAACGATTCCTTGTTGCTAGAAACGATAAAAAACATGATCACTTGCACTTGTCGACGACCAAAAAGGGTGAGAGGATGGAGAGCTGAGGCCTAACAAGAGAATATTTGGGGGTGGCTAGATTTAATTTTTATTTTATAATTATTAGATAATAATTATAATGGCTATTTTGGGTAATTCACAATGAACTCTTTTTAAGAAACCAGGGCTAAATAGAGTGGACTTAGGATTAATTTAATTAGTCCATTAATAAAATAAAGTTTACTAGTTATTTTATAAAACTGTTAACACATAGTTGTGCGTAAATGTACACGATTCACGAACCAACAAAAAATCACATATCATATAACTTAACATAAATTAATTTTATTTGTTTAGAATATTATTTTGATAATTCACCAGAGACAAGACTCGTGTGCGTGATCCGGTAATTTTTTGAATTACCATTGTTCGAATGTGTTGTGTTTGAACTAATGAAATAACTTATGCACTTAATTAATCCTAATTAAGTGTAATGCATAAATAAATGATCAAGATAAATGATTTTGTGTTAGTCGTCATAACAACTTGAAATTGGGAGTGTCACAAAGGTCAATATATGAGAGATAGTCACCAATACCCGAAGATCATGCCACGTACCCTACATGGTCCACGTTTGTGAAATGGTTTTTGTGTCCGGTCGATCCGAAGGGAATGATGTTCAAGAAGGTACACGAGCCAAATGTTATATAGTTAGGTGACCTGCTCGGGATAAGACGTCAACAAGATTAAAAATGTGTCTTATACGTGCATTATATCGCAACATGTTCTTAAAAGACAATAAAAATAAGATTTATCTGGTATAAATAAGGATTTGGTAAACCCAACTTTTTAACAATAAAGTTCTTTTGAAGTTGTCAGTGCAGTGCAGAATAAGATTTCCAATTTTGACTTTATCATGTAGTTCTATGTTTTTTTATTTATTTTGAAAATTTTTTATTTGAATAATGTATTTGATTTTATTGTAATGAAATAGTAGTTTTATTCGTGTTTTAAATATACGATTTATTTTCATATAAAAATTATTAATTTAGAGCATTTACAATAACATCTTTATCTTTATCTATATAACTTAACTACATTTTGTTTAACATCTCACATATTATTCTCCATATTTTTTATCTCCTTCACAAACACTTCATTATATGTTAAGATTAGGAAGAGCAAAACATTTTTGAGATAAATAGTTTTAGCAACAGTTATGTGACCAATTCATGAAACATTAAGGGTATTATCGTCTCCAAAGGTAACCAAGGCAGCATTTGTGGATTCGTATGAGGAGTGGGCATTACCGGAGGAAGGTGTCATGTGATTAGTGGCTCCAGAATCAACATACCAGTCAGGTGCGGTTTTGGTTACATGGCATTGTGCTTGAAAAGCCGTGGCAAGGTCCGGTGGAGATGGAACAGATTGGGCAGCATATGTGGCTAATCCGGGACAACAGTTTGCATAGTAACCATCAATTTGACATAATTGACAGTGAGGGGATCGCCTAGTACGACCACATCCCCCACTATATGAGCCACGAGAGGAACTTCCACGGGATCAGTTGCTGTTGACGATACATGACTTAGGCGAGAATGCCACAATTCAAATGACACGAGTTTAATTTTATTGAGAGAGACATTAAGAGCTTGGGGTCTATTACAAAGCACATATAATCCATCTTCATAACGATGGTGGGCGATGATCAGTTTGGTGCTTCGATCATGTATGTAAAAATGAGGTTGAGAAAATAAGACATCTAGATCATTTTTATATGTGAGTTTGCCAACAGAGAGTAAACTATGACACCCAGCATTTTCATGTTAACTCCGTTAATACAAATCTGTTAATTATATTCCCTAAATAATGTAATTGTACTAATTGGGCTTAAAGGCCCAATAGTGACCCAACCTGATAAACAAAGTCCGTTAAGGTAAACAAAGCCCATAGTGACCCAATAAGTTATAACGAGTGCTCAACCGATATATTTGTGTAAAATATGTTTTATAAACTTAAAATAAAGTCAAAGTAATTGATTCTATAATACGAAACACGCATTTGATCAGATACGTTCACAGAATTTAGTTTTAATCAAGTAAATAATAATCGATAACGCTATTCAAAATCACAACTATAGTGTAAATGTCGACAATGATTTATGGCAAATGACGAAACGAGACGCAATATCGTAAACGCGGTAATTATTAAAAGACTCTACATGAAAACCCTAGGTACAAAAGCCTCCTAAACCCTTTTTCCTTCTCATTTTTTTTACAAAAGAAAACCCAACCCTAAAAACCCTTTTGCAGCCGTCACCCTTTCCGGCCAGCTCCGACGTCGTCACAAGGCCTATTATATATCAAAATCTTCGTCTCGACGAGACGGTTCCAATGATAGTATATACGTCTTCTAACTCGTAGAGATTAAAAAGTTATGGCCAGCTGAAGATTTTGGCTGCTTGGTTCGTCCATTGATGATGTTCGGTTGTGTTGGGTCTTTGGTGGTGTTTTTGGATGTTGTATGAAGTTACAAACACATAACAAGTAAGTTTCATCCTTAACATTATATATATATGTTATGAAAATTATAGGAATGAAACCCTAGTTCATCTAAGGTTGTCAATTGGTAATTTTGTTGTGGAATTGGTTATTAATTATGAGTTATTTGGTGTTTTGATGATCAAATGGCTAGTTGAGTCCATGTTAGTGTTTTATGAAAATTAGGGTTGATAGGAAGTCAATGGAACATGAATTTGGATGCATGATCATGATGAAATAGGGTGAAATATGTGTTTATATGATGAATTGGATGAAGTTTGATTAGTTGGTTTTGAATTTACATGCTCGTTTGGCCATATTACTAAAAATAGTAACTTTTTCTCTAGGACTCATGTGAAATTGCATGTTGTTGACATCTAAGAGCTATTATGAGGTTACTAGCATGTTTGTATAATGTATTAGATGAATTTTGATTATTTGAACGTGGAAATCCGGCTTGATTTGGTGTAACTTACTAAATGTGGAAACTTTTTGTCATGAACTTTCACTTGGGTGCATGTTTAGTGACTTTGGACATACAAACATAAATGAATTGCATATGGAAGATTGTAGGCAACTTCGTGTATGGCAAACTAGCTTTTGGACATGAAATGGTATTTAAAAGCATTAGTTGATAAATAACCTGTTTGCATAGAATTGGTTGTGAAGGAATATACAAGGTGTGTTCTAGTTAATTAGGATGCCATGATGAAAGTATTGCTATGATAATTGAAACAAAACATGTGGAAAATGTTATGTGCTTTGAAATGACCACACATGCTACTATGTCTTACATTGGAAACCGTAAGGTGTTAGTGTGTGCTATCGTCTTGTGTAACATGCTATGGCTATTGTGTAGTAGTTGACATGAATAGAGATGTTTGGAAACCTAGGATGTTGAATTATGAAAACATGTGCTAAAAGTCCTACTTCCCTATAAAGGAAACTTTAATGGAAATACAAAATTTGGTTTGTTGAATGCTTGTCGTGTGATGTGATTTATGAATGTAATATAAACAAGTACATCCCATGAAACATACTTACACTTAATAAATCACCAACGGGTCATTGGTCAACTCGGGTCAACAAAAGTCAACTTTGGTCAAACTTGGTTAAAGAGTCAAACTTTTCTAATCTTGCACAAACCATAAGACTATTTGGATGCATAGGGTTCTATGACCCTACATGAACACACATTAATATACCTACTATTATTTAGGTTGCTGAATTACATTGTGTACTCTTAAACTGATTTGCTGTGCAACCCAAGGTGAGTTCACTGAACCGTAACAATTACTATTCTATCATGTCATGGGATGAAAACTTGAACAACAACTTTTATGGATTTACAAATTTTGTATGTCGCATGTCTGGATTAGAGCAATTTTTATTTTGTTCATGAAAGACCTCATGGATACCTAGTTGACCGTTAGTATTTGTGAAATAGCGGGGAAATTTTGAGTAGTACTACTGGTTTTGACAAACCCCACCCGGGCTAGTCACGCTAGCACGGCAGAAGGACCTGTCGAACGGGTGTTGAATGACCTAACATACATACATGTGCATCCTGATGGGATGTACGAACAAGCAAAATGCACTTAATGTGTACATACGTCAGCTTCGGTCAGATACATACGACTCTAAGGACATGTACTGTATACTAGCTACCTACACTGGCATACTTAATTTATATATCTGCTTGAAACTGAACTTATTTGATTTCATACTTACTATGTGAACTCACCAACCGTCGTATTGACACTTGTTAGCCTTCACTGTTTCAGGTCACTGAGGTACACTGCACGTAAGACATGGCATGGTGTCCCCGCATTTCATTAAAACATTTATTTGCATTAAAGAAACTGTGTTTTGGGATTTAACAACTATTTAAACTGTGTGTCTTGTGTCGGGCGCATGTTTTTGCGCATTTACTTACTGCATGGTTTGGGATTGCTTTAATTTCTTAATTATTACGCTTTCGCATAACGCAAAACTATTTACTCTGGTTACGTTTTAATTACTACAATTAATGAGTAAACGTTTGGTTTTCAAAACTCATATAGAGTCGTTCGGTGTGATTAATGACTAGATCCTGGTTTGTCATGCCTCTAACGGTAAAACTCCGTTAGTGGATTTAGGGGTGTGACATAAACTTTTAGTGAGATTAGGAGCAACCAAAACATTTTTTAGATGAATAGTTTTAGTAACAATTGTGTGATCAATTCGTGAAACATTAAGGGTATTACTGTCTTCAAAGGTAACCGAGGTAGCATTTCTGGATTCGGATGAGAAGTATCATTACCATTGGAAGGTGTCATGTGATTAGTGGATCCAAAATCAACATACAAGTCGGGTGCAGATGTGGTTGCATGGCATTATGGCATAACAGTTTTCTCCATCTTGGTAACGGAGTTTTCAACAACCGCAAGTTGTTCACATAACAGTTGAAACTCACGACAAAATTCAGCAACGGTGGAGTTTCTTTGGATAAGCGACATAGTTTATCACGAAGATGATGAATACGTTCAATAGACATGTTATGATAGGGATCCGTAGAGTGGATCAATCTTCTAGCTTTTTATACTAGGCAAACACTCCCAAAGAGTAAGAGAAGAGATAGATAAACTTGAATCAAGTTTCTTAATATTTTCATTCATACTAAAATTAACAAAAACATATTTGTCTAAATAGGCTTACATGGTGAGTTAGAGAATAAAAAGGAAGCGGGAAACATAGGTAAACTACCCACTACCTGTAACCAATAAACATGTAATTAAATAAAATAAACAAAAAGAAAATAAAAGATTCATGTCTTTCATTTGTACCATGGACACGTATAATTCCCACGTGTCTTAAAACGTTATTGTCCTCAAGAACGGAATGCTATTTCCACGAGGGTCACCATTTGGTTCATCCCCTAGCGTTTGGAGCAATGTTTGTGAGGAGCCAAGGTGGTCTCCATTCACATGTTCCGGTATCCTTCGGTTCCTCGTACAATGGTGAAACTCAATTGTTTTAGGGGCTGATGCGGTTTTGGTTTTCAGTTGCGGTGATGGTATGCACGATGACATGAACAGGGTAGGTGTCGGTTTAGGGTTGTAACAAGTCGGTTTTGGCTGTGAAGGTTTTAGTGATGGGATTTGTTTTGGTATTGGAAGAAAAGTTTTGGTTAGGGTCATTGGATATGGTAACGGAGATGGAGGTGGTGATTAATTGTTGTGATCTGGGATGAGCATTGTGGTGGGTATTGGAGGTGGCTGGTGTGGTCCTGATATGTTGAGGAGCGTAGAAGATGAAATCGGCGGTGGTGGCGGTTTTTTCGGTGAAGTCGACGGTTATTGTGGTGGAGGCGGAGGTGGTGGTATTCTGACAAGTCGGTAGGAAATATGCAACATGAGTAGTCGTTTTTTTGCCATAGTGGTATTCCTTCTTCTCAACTGTTACGTTTTCCTTGTGTTGAATTTGGTTGTGTTTAGCAAACATCGCTAAGAGGACGAGAATGAAAGAACCATTGATATGGATCCGTACACCCAAAGAATTAGATAAGAGATAGATAAACTTGAACCGAGTTTCTTAATATTTTCATTCATACTAAAATAACAAAAACATATTGTCTAAATAGGCTTACATGGTAAATTACAGAATAAAAAGGAAATGGGAAACATGGGTAAACTACCCATTACTTGTTAACCAATAAACATGTAATTAAATTAAATAAACAAAAGAAAAAAAAAGATCCATGCCTTTCATTTGTACCATGGACACGTATCATGTTACTATAGGCTTGTTCCAAAGTATTCCTGATCTAATGAGCGATTGTCATGCCAATGATTTATGTGGTCGCCTCCTCGGATAGAGAGGCATTTAGCAGGCCAATAACTTTTCAATATGGGACATGAGATCTTGATAAGGAGATGAGAGGAGTGATTTGATTTTTCGACAACATGTAATTGATGGAGGTTAATTTGACTGTAAGCATGTGAGAGAGGTTGTTTAAGGACATGATCTTGTCGAAGGAGGAGAAAGCCATGGAGATAGAGAGTGAAACGATAGAGAAGATAGAGGAGGACGATGAGTTGGAAAACAGAAAAAGGTCAGAGAAAGAGGATCATATATTGGTTAATGATACCATGTGTGTTGTGAGAATTGGATACCCGTAACGAAGGGATATCAACCATTATATAAAAATCTAAATTACAATAATAGAGCTAACTATACTAACCGGAAACAATAATACATGATATAAAAGCCTATTTAACTTATTTTAACAGGTAACATCTTTATCTTTATCTCTGTCTATATAATTTAAGTGCATTTTGTTTAACATCTCACATATTATTAGGCTTGTAAATGAACCAAACGCTCATTAACAGTTTGTGAGCTGTTCGGCGGGAAGTTCGTTTGTGTTTGTTTATTTAGTTAAACGAACGAACATGAACAAAAAATTTTGTTCATTTAGTTAAACGAGCGAACACGAACACATGTTGTACTCGTTCAATTGTGTTTGTGAACGTTCGTTTATGTTTGTTCATATGTGTTTGTTTATTTAAGTTCATTTATGTTTGTTTGTTTAGTTATGTTTGTTTGTTTATTTATGTTTGTTCGTTTAAATGTTTAAACAAATTTTAATATGCATACTAAACAAAATTGCATACACATATTGTTCTTTCTGAGATTTTGATTTCATTTGGATCATTTTGTTTGTCTATTATTTTTAGTCTTTTTGTTAACTTCTCGATGAACATTTTGAATGCTTTTGGTATATGTATATTTAAACCACCAATTACAAGTGTGTTTTGGTTGAATTATGGTGTATTAGATTTGTTCGTTGGTGTTCATTAATGTTCGATTATGTTTATTTATTTTATACATTTGTGTTCGTTTACGTTCATTATGTTCGTAAACTGTTTGTTTAGCTTTTTATTAAACAAACATAATTGAACAAACAAACACGAACATTTCCGTTTTCTTAACGAACGAACATGAACACGAAAGTCATGTTCGATTATGTGTTTGTGTTCAGTTAAAGCTAAATGAACAAACACAAACATGCCAATTTTCATGTACATTTTTGTGTATGTTCGGTTCGTTTATGGGCCTACATATTATTCTCCGTATTTAATTTATCTACTTCACACACTTCATTATTATCATTTTTCTTCTCTCTTCACACTAAAAAATTTTTAGAAATCAATGAATTGTGGCTTTCTATATTTAGATAACCACAATTTTCAAATGGCTATTGCATATTTACCCATATAAAATATGTTAAATGCATATTTTCTGAGCAAAAAAAAATCATATATTTCCCCTTATAAACAACTTTAATTTGCAAATATACTCATTTTTAGTATGAACATATTTAAAATTTTATTTAACATTGGGTATACATGTAATTGATATTTTTAGTTAGGAAAATATGCAATTAAGGGGTATTTATAATGGTAAATATGCAATTGTTCTATTTCCAAAACTTTAAACTTTATAGATGAAGATAAAGATCGTGATGAAGATATACACCAAAATAAATCTCAAAATAATAAAGAGAGAAAGATAAAAGTCTTCTCTAAACGCTCAAAGTACTATATAGTAGAGGTGCACAAAAAAGCGAACCAGAACCAAAACCGATCTAATAATCGAAAACCGGTTCTTAGAAGAAGCAGTTCTACAATAATCGAACCGAACCGAACCGTAGGTTCTGAATAGGTTCTAATATTTTATCATAATTCTAGGTTCCAAAAGACATGAAACCGGTTCCTATAAAAAATTGGTTCTTGGAAGAACCGGTTCTTATAAAAACCAGTATGTTTTAGTATTGTTACTTATTTATTGTTTTAGTACTATATATCTTGTAATATTTAACGTTCAAAAAAATATATCTTGTAATATTTAATGATTTTAATGTTACTACTTATTTAGTCTAAAAGAATATAAAAAATTTATAATCATAGACTCTAAGGGGCTGTTTGTTTCAGCCTTTTAATAATTCATATGTCTTAACGGTTCATCACTTAATGGTTCACCGTTTATTAAGTGCTGAATGGTTAAGAGGTCTGAACCATTAAGAGGCTCTATCAATGGAGGGATATTGGGGTAGAACTTCAGGTGATGTTAAGTTTGGTATATGCTCCATTCAGTTTCATTCAGCATATTTCAATCTCTTAACCATTCAGCACTTAACTGAACCATTCAGATGCTCTTTTTTATGAAACAAACACTCTGAATGCTGAATCTGAATGATTAAGCACTGAACTGAACCATTAAGAGGTGAAACAAACAACCCCTTAAGTCTAAATGATTAAGAGCTCTTATCTGAATTGGTCAGACATTTGCCATTGAATAGTTAAACAATATACTAGCTCTTAATTGTTTTAACACCTCTTACTGGTTCAGCATTTATGGTTCAAGCTTCTTGATGGTTCAACAATTAGTCATTCAGAAGTTGCCAAACAGCCTCTAAATAAAAACCCAATGAAGAGTAAAGATTTGCAACACCTAGTGTTCCTACTTATCTCATAGAAAAAAACTGGTTTTTTAAGAAACCGAAACCGGCTCTATAGGAACTGAAACTGGTTACATAGGTTCTACTTTTTACACCAAAAACCGGTTCTTGTAAAAACCGGTTCTTATCGCCAACAAAAACCGGAAGCGGTTCTTTACAAAATCCGATTTGTGTAAAGATGAGTTCATAGAAGTGACACCATTAATTTTAATTTTTTACTCTTAGGGTGGTTTAGACTTGAGAGTAAAGATGAGTTCATACAAAATTGCTGATAGTTTGAGGGTAGTTAAGCAATATGCAACTTAACCCAGAGCTGTGTTTCGATCAAGGACAGCATATCAAACCAAACCAAACCAAATCAAACCAAACCAAACCACATCCGGAGGACCGGAGCTGAAAACCATAATCCAGGGCCTTATGCAACTTCTGATGCATGACGTACAAGCAACTATAACAAACACCAGTAAGATTTTTGATTTTAAGGGAGACTTTATAATCATCCATGTTACAGATAGACTATTATAACAAGCAACATACAGATAATCAAACCCAAACTAACTAGCAGTATTATATCTTCAATCACAAATAGTTGTTATATTTGTACCCAGTTCACGACCCGAAAGACTCTTCCAGTTCACGACCCGAAAGGCCACAAAAACGAAAACGCATTCCTCCTTCCCCGACTGCGTCCACTGTTATCCTCGCCACCACCACCACTACTGCTACTTCCCCTACTTGTACCATGAGCCGGAAGCTCCACCCGACACACAGGGCAAGAATTATGTTGTACCAACCACGGCTCTATGCAATCCGAATGGTAGATATGGTTGCATGGCATTTGTCTAGCCTCGCACCCCAACTCAAACTTATCCTTACAAACCGGGCAGTGAGAATCAGTGTTAAGGTGTCTATTTGTAATCTTAATAGTAGGCATAGAATCGATTGCTGATCGGCTTGCTGGTGGTGGGCCCTGCCTACCATCATTCATCGAAAGTTGTTCGAATAGCTCCTGTAACCCAGGACCCATAAAGATATTACTGACATTAGCCCGTCTAGGACCTGGTGGTGCACCGTTGAAGAAAATCTCAAATCTATCATCGATTGGCATCCGAGTTGGGCCTTGACCGTCAAATACGAACCATGGGACGACTCCATGTTCAGGGACGAGTCTGGGTCTCCTCCTAATATCAAAGTTCAGGTTTCTTCCATCCATTCTTTGTCTCATTAACTCGGCGAAGGCATCCATGATTCTGTTTCTAGGGTCCGGGAAGGGTTCCATTAACCCATAATCAGAAGGCCCGTGTGCATGAGCAGGGCCGATGTCCGGTTGTCTGGGTTCAACCACCTCGCTTAGTTCTTGTACAAATCCTCCAGAACAATATGGGCAAACAGTATTACGGCCCCGGATCCGGATTGGTTGTTGGCACTGGTAGCACCAATGTGTATTTCCACCGCTCGACATTGCTAGTTAGTGACAGGTGTTGAGTCTTGAGCTTCAAAATCAATTGTATTCTGCATTAACGGAATAAGGATATTATTATAGATGACAAAGAATAAGGATATCAATTATAGAGGATATAGAATAAGGATATTAATTATAGGTGGTAGGTAATCAGGAGATTTTCTTTTCAGTTATTCGATCTTTCGTTATTGGGACGAAACTTAACAGAACTCAATAGTGAAAACTACTGGAACAAAAGCTAGACCAACATAAACTGGCTGGGTACAAGTCCGGTTCCTGACTAGGACCGCTTTGGTCGCAAACCAGTCCATAAAGCAAATACAAACTAGAGGTTTTATATAGTAAAGAGATATATACAAAACAGCTTTGTTCGATTTAAAAGAAAATCTAAAAATTGTTGGTTAACAGGACGGAATCGAGCTTAGAGCAGGTTTTCAAAAACTCTCCAAACCAAAATATGGTTGTTTAGAAACTCTAGTACTGAGAACTAGATAGAATATGCCTATCCTGGTTCGGTCTGTGCAGTCCTAGTTGGATTCTACGGTTTTGACCATCCGAACTGATATTTTCACACTCATACTTCAAAATACTAAAATCTACCATGGGGAAAAGTCATAGAAAACATATGTTTCACTATTGGCCCTTTGGCCTCTAAGAAATAAAAGTACGGCAAGGCACTTAAATTAAGCTATGAAATAAGTAAGAGAGAAGTTGTTTAATGACAAGCTCGTTGTTACCTATATTTACTTTGCACATAGGTTAATCAGTATGATTTGTAATGTTTAACAAAAAATGGCATCTATCCCAGATATAACAATAAAGGAAGATGCTCTACACTTGTCTGAAAATATTCCTTTTAACAACTTGACAATTATAGATAGAAGAACTTTGCTAAGTTGTTCAATGTTCATAACATCTCCTATAAATAACTGATAAGCGTAATATGTCATGCCTAAAACAGCAATCACACATAACTAGAAGTAGAATAAAATCTCCTTATTATTCACTTAGACAACTTTTACGTATAGAAACCCTAAAAAGAAAAGGTAGAGAACCCTAAAACGAGCAACAAGCGTGGCAACTAAATGTCTAATGAAGTATCATTATACGAGAGGTAAAATTGAACAATAATCTGTTCACTTGGCCAATATTCAAATAAAGTTATCCCTAAAAGAAGACATGCATAAAACCTAACACAGCGAATTGAAAAATAAGTGTCGCGATCTTTAAACCCAACTTACAAAACAGGAAACAACGAATAATCCTTGCCTTACACAGAGAATTGAAGACCATGGACAAGAAACTTCATCTAGAGAAGATATAAAGGAATGTCTTATAGAAAGAAGAAAAAAGTGGAGAAAATAGTTAACTAAAGGTGCTCATAAAAGTTAACAAAAAGATGACAGGAAGCGAGAACGATGGGATGTATGGAAAGAAAATTCTTCCATGATTCATGCATCTTTGGTCTTGAAAAGGACAAGAACAGGCCATTATCAGTATGACATATACGAGAGATAAAGTCCAATTCCCATGTCTAAAAGTTTCAGGAAAAGAGAATATTGTAGCACTTCCCTTCCGAATTTACTTCCCAAAATGGAAGAAAATGATGAAATAAACACTAGATTGCCATAACAACATAATCACCATTGTAAATTAACTGTTTAGGTCGTAATTTAACGATAAGTTTGTGCTTTAGCCAATTTCTTCCCTAAATACCAACAAGATAAATAAACGTTCGCAACCCCTTCTACAACGGAAAGGAGAGGCACATAAATATCACGTTTGTGTAACTTGTTTGACCCACATGTGTATTAAGCACATTAGTTTGCTAAAAGAATTTACATACAGTTAAGATTTGTTCAGCACGTCATACAAAAAACATTACCATTATACAAATACTAAAGGAAGCACATTGCACATCCCATACAGAAAGTGACCTTAATCAAAACGTGGGCAGTAACATTTCCGAGCCTAACTAAGATCTATAGCAACTAGTTACAACTTTTTTCATCCAAGTTAAGACTTGTTCTAACTTTTTTCATCCAAGTTAAATATCAAACTTATTCTTAGCCTGTTGGAGAAAGCTAATTTCAAGATCAAAGTATCAAACACACCATCAACACAGCAGCTAATCAAGCCTTACCAATCACGAACATAGACACACTTGCACGTATAGCCACAAGAATGCACGATATCCAAATTCGAAATAAAACGACTACACGCAATACAATCCTTAAAAAGACCTGTATAAACTATAAATCAAGTCTATGACAAAGAAGTTGCTGAAATTATTTTACCATCCACACAAACAGTATCTTGTTTAGTGTAAAACAACACAATGTGTATTTAATATTCTAAAAACCTGCTAAAGATGATCTTCATTTCAAACAAACAAAATTCACAAGCATAAAATTCAACTCCAGAGCAATTTTCAAACTAAACTATGTTCAAAGCATAAATAATGCAACCACAACCACAATTTTTTTTTGCCTGCACAAGTTTTAAATAAGAATCAAATCATGAAAATCATTCAATCGGTCATCGAATTTGGAGACTAAATCCAGAAAAACTAAAACACAAAATTTAGATCCGTAATTAGCAGTCAACTAAGAGAATCGATCGGACAAAAGAACCTGAAAATGGAAGTTCGATAGAAACAAGGTAAATGAAAATTTGATAAGAACAAGGCTCAACTACTTAGATGATGATGATGGTGATGAGATTCATGGCGGTGGAGACATGAATTGGGTGAAGGTCACAGAGAGAATGAGTTGACTGGGATAATAATATACTACGCCGATAAGGATAGTTTTTGACCGGACCAAATGGTTGAGTTACCAAATACCAACCACTTTTGGGGAATGGTCTTTTTTTAATTACACTACATACACAAAATATTGATTTATATTTAGAAGTATGGGATCTTTAAACACTTCTAATTGTTTGTTTTTTTTTTTGTTGTTATTGGTTTTAATTTTTAAAATATGTGAGGATGGTTTTAACTTTTATTTTTTTTGCCATCAATAAAAGATCGTTAAAAAAATTTAAGGTAAATTGGTTTAAAATAATCTCAGCTAACACCTATTAGTCAAAATACCTAACTCAGTTTATTCCCTCTGGTGGTCTCAAATCCAACTTTTTTAGCTTACATCGATCCGCCAATAAGTGGACTTAACGGCAGTTAACTTTTTTCAATTTTCTTCGAATTTCAAATCGATATTTTTGGGATTTTGATCGGGAGGAGAATACGAGTCAGTTTATGTAAACCTTACCTCTAATTGTTGCTCCAAATGATTTAATTTTAACATCCGATTGAAGTACCGTTAGGGTTTAAACACCTGATTGAAGACTGTTTTGTCGTTCGGAACACCGGTTCAAGGCAAGGTTTACATCAATTGAATCGTATCCTCCTCTGGATCAATATCCTTAAAACATTGTTTTGAAATTCGAAAAAAAAAAAGTTAACGGCCGTTAAGTGCACTTAATGGCGGACCACTATAGGCCAAAAAAGTTGGATTTGGGACCACTGGAGGGAATAAACTAAGTGTGATTATTCTCAGCCAATAGGTGTTAGTTGGGATTATTTTCGACCAATTTTCCAAAATTTAACGATGTGAAGCTTTTTTTTTAATTATAGACCAATGTTTTATGACTTTTGATCGGAAAAAGAATACGAGTCTATTGGTGTTAAAATTATTTCGAAACGGTGCTCCTAACGTTGAAATTGGTACATCAACAAAAGCACCGTTAGATTTAAACATCCGATTGAAGCACCGTTTCGTTATTCGGAGCACTGTTTCAATATAATTTTTATAAAAATCGACTCGTTCTTCCGATCAAAACGCTAAAACGTAACGCTGTTATAAAAAAGTTAGCGACCAAAAACATATAACGTTTTTTAGATAACCGAACCGAATAAATCGTGTTTTTTTTTACGAAAACCAAATTCACAATTTGGATACTGTTAGTAACCGAACCGAAAAGCAATTTTGCATTTCGATTCGTTTTTTCGGTTACGGATACGATTTATTTTGAGTTTTTTCGATTGCGGTTAGTTTTGACTCTCGTAGTCGATACTCGCCAACTAAATGCAATAGCTTAATCCAACATTATAAGAAATAAAATCTTAATTTAAGAGGAAGATGAAATTTTGTAAAAAAAATGTTGAAAATTGTATTTTTCTAAACCTTAGGGGGGTGTAACAAGTAAAAAAAATTTGAAATGAGATGTATATAGCAACACCCTAGGTTTAATGGTCCAACCTTTTTACTTATGTGTTATTCATAAGTTGGTAGCTTTTAATACATGTTGGAGTTATCTTACAAAATGTAAAAATGATACAAAGTATGACAGGACATAATGATACAAAAAAGACATAAAAGTCACAATGGAGTTTTTAAAAAATTCATAAACTTACAATTTAAATATAATTTTAAAAAAAATGTTTCGGAAACATTGTTCCCCACGTCGTCTTTCCTTAAAAAACTAACGAAAAATAGAAAAATTACCATTTTTTCATTGTCTTTTGTAAATTTTTTTTCTGTAAAAAAACACAATAAAAACGGTAATTTTTTATTTTTCGTTTAATTTTTTTGGAAGAATATGACAACGCAAACAAGGTCTCCAAAGCACTTTTTTGAAATCTGATTTATATTATGAGTTATAATTGTTTTTAAAGTGTCATTGTGTTTTTTTTACTATTGTGTTATTCTCACTTTACACCAAAAAATGATTTTGCATTAGAATTAGTCTATTATATTCAACAAATAGTTAAGATGGGTTAATCAAATTTTGTTAGATCTTAACATCACCGACAACAGATAAGCCATTGTATGGTTGACAATTTTGTACACGAACACGAATACACGACACGAACCTACACGATCGTAACAGGTACTAAACAGGTAGACACGATTCTACCTGTTAATTTTCGTGTATTAAACATGTATCTACCTGGTTACCTGTTAATACCTGTTAATATTTGTTAGTAACTGTTAGTACCTGTTAATACATGTTAATACCCATTAGTACATGTTAAAATTTATTTAAAATTAAAAATATAATATAACATTATTTATCCTTTTTACCATAATTCCCTAAATTCTAATTTGTAAACCCTAATTCCCTCAAGTCTTATCGTGTCTTAGTATTTATACATGTTATAAGCAGATACATGTATGAGAAGTTCATGTCACTTGGAATTTTATGGTTAAGATGTATCATGTATGTCTATTGGCTAAGTTAATTTATTATTCTATATAATTTATCTCGATTATTCTTTTGGGTCGTAAAATTACGTTGGTTCGAATCAAACCTGACGATGACTTCGCATAAAGCTTTTAATAACTCAAGTGTTAGGCTTAGAATTGGTTGACAGAACTGGAGAAGAAGTAACAAACTCTAAGCTAACCACATCCGGTCCAGCTCACTTCTATTAATAGTCCAATCGGTTACACAATTATATAATGACAATACTCAACTATTACTATTAGCATTCACAAACCTGTTTTCAACTATCAACTATTTTATTTGACTTTATTGACTAACAATACCCCCCTTATTAACTGTATTTTTGTCTTCAAAAATGAAAACTCGGAAACCGAAGACAAAATTCATCTGATATCTCCCATGTGGGATCAGTAATCGGTAGATCCACCCAATGAACCAGCACCTATGCCACTGCCTTCCGATTCATACGAACTATCCTCTTATCAATTATTGCTCTGGGTAAATGAAGTTGTGGTTTAAAACCAAACAAAGCTTCAAAGGAGACATTTCAATAGTGGAATGGAAAGTTGTGTTATACCACCACTGAGCCAAAGGTATCCACTTGACCCATTGAAGGGGAACATCCATAGTCATACACCTCACGTACGTCTCCAAACATATGTTAACCACTTCAGTTTGCCCATCTGATTGGGGATGGTAAGCAGTTGAAGTGGATGATTGAATCCCTTGCAAGTTCATAAACTCCTGTCAAAACTTACTCATAAAAACTGGGTCCCTGTCCGAGACAATTGTGGATGGATTTCCATGGAGTTTAAAGATGTTATCAAGATATATTTGTGCCAAGGATGCAATAGTGTACGGGTGGCTAATGGGAATGAAATGGCTGTATTTGGTCAGCCTATTAATAATCACCCAAATTGTATCTTTACCTTGAACTTTGGGTAAACCAGAGATAAAATCCATGGAGATATTAGAAAAATTGGATTTTGGAACAGGTAAAGGTTGTAACAAACTCGGAGTAGCCAACGTTTCATACTTTACTTGTTCGCATATGCAGCATTGTTTCACAGCTTGATACACATCCTTAAAACACCCCTTCCAATGAAAAAACTTGTTTGAGTCTAATCAAAGCGAGTTTAAAACCAGAATGACCTCCCACAGAGGAAGCATGACACCATGTAATAATAGCAGCTCTTAGTGTAGCATTAGACCTCACAATGACTTTTCCTTTTCTAGTCAAGACCTTGCCATCCCATGACGTGTTCTTAACTGTCTGGCCATTTTGTAATTAAGTTATCAGGTGGGCTAATAGAGGATTTTGGTGCCAAGATTATTGAATCTGGTCCCACAAAAGAGGATCAATAATGCTTAAAGTCAAAGTCATGAGGGCCAAACCTGAAACCCTAGATAATGCATCAGCAACCTTATTGTCCACTCCCTTCTTGTAACAATTTTCATAGCTGTAGCCCATCAGTTTTGACAGCCAAGTTTGTTGCAAAGGTGTCACAATCTTTTGATCAAGTAGGTGTTTCAAGCTTTGTTGATCTGTCTTAATCACAAATTTCTTAGTATCAAATAGTGATGCCATGTCTTGATAGCTAATAGAATAGCTAATAGCTCTTTTTCATATATAGAGAAAGCTTGTTGCCTGCTAGATAAAGCTTTGCTAATAAAAGAAATTAGATGCCCATCTTGCATAAGCACAACTCCAAACCCTTTGGTGATGCATCAATCTCAACCACAAAAGGTTTATTGAAATTAGGTAAAGCAAGTACAGGAGATTGAATCAATGCAGCCTTTAGAATTCAAAAGCAGTCTGAGCTACTGGGGTCCATTGAAAAGCATCTTTTCGAAGTAACTCAGTTAAAGGTTTGGCAATAGACCCAAAACCTTGTATAAACCTTCTATAATAGCATGCAAGCCCTAAAAAATCTCTCAATTGTTTCACATTAATAGGTGTAGCCACTTTGCAATGGCCTGAATTTTCTTAGGCATAGTAGACACCCCGGCCCCACTAATCACATGACCCAAGTACTCCACCTTATCCCCTCCAAAAGAACATTTAGACCTTTTAGCTTTCAAATTGTGCTCTCTCATCAATTCTAATACCTCATGTAAATCCTTCAAATGTTGATCCCAAGAGTTGCTGTAGATCAAGATATCAAAAAAATACCAATGTAGACCTCCTGAGAACTGGTTTGAAAATTTCATTCATAAGGGACTGAAAAGTAGTAGGCGCATTGGTTAATCCAAATGGTAAAACCAAGAATTCATAATGGCCCTGATGTGTGTGAAAAGCAGTCTTATCAACATCACTCTCAAACATTCGAATTTGATGACAGCCAAAGTGTAAATCTAACTTGGAAAACACACGTGCCCCTCCCAGTTCATCTAGAAGTTCTTCAATCAAAGGAAAAGGGAAATTATCTTTAATAGTTGCCTCATTTAACCTTCTGTAGTCAACACACATTCGATAAGTACCATCCTTCTTTTTAACTAAGATCACAGGAGCAGCAAATGAACTGGAACTATTTCTGATAACTCTTGAATCCAAAAGCTCTTGAGTCATCTGCTCAATAATACTTTTTTTAGCAACAGGGTATCTATATGGCTTTAATTTTACATAGACAGATTCATCCTTCAATCGTATACGATGATCGCATTCCCTCTTAGGTGGTAAGCCAACTGGTAACTTAAATACATCTCCATAAACCTCCAGCAATACAGTTATATCTTCATTCTGTTGGAGATTAGTAATTGCAGGAGTAAACTGTGCATTAGATTCTGCCAAAAAACTGATTACTTGACCTTGAACCACTCTATCTTTATGGCTTAACTAAGAGTTCATTTTCTCCATGGTACATAGACTCACCCCATGGTTTGCACTGCCTTTTAATTCCACAGAATGATCATCCATAGTGAACTTCATAGTCAAAGATTTGAAATTCCACATGATGTCATTTAATGTTTGTAACCATTGAATACCCAATACAATGTCATAATTGTTCAATGGAATAACTAACATATTAGCTTTAAACCATTTCCCCTGCATTGACCACTGAAAACCTATGCACATTTGCACACAATTCAACTTATTACCATCAGCAATAGTAATCGGTATGTCAACAATCATCTATGTAGCACAACTCAGCTTCTTACACAACTACTCATTCATAAAAGTATGAGTAGACCCACTATCTATGAGAATCTGTAATGGTCTAGTACCCAAGGACCCAACTATCTTCATAGTAGAGTATGAAGAAATGCCAGTAATGGCATGCAAAGATATATGAGGATCTTGCACTGAATCATTAGGCTCCTCTACCATCTCTTCTGAGAAATCACAGTTATCATCTACAACCTCAAAGACAAACAGTTGTTTATTGCTAGAACACTTAAGGCCAGGTGTATACTTTTCAGAACACTTTAGCTCTGTTCTCATCAAATTCTCTACTAGTCAACCTCCTTGTTCTATTAGGCTTAGATGAACTAGGTTTGACAGGATTAATAGGTACAACTCTAATAGGTGGTGCAGGAAGTAAAGGCAGTCTAGCAAAAGCACCTATAGCTAGCACTTGAGGATAATAAGATCTAACATTAGATCTATAAGCATGCATAGATCTAGTACTATCGATAGTAATGTTGGCTTGATTCTGTAATCTAGCTAGAGAGTGAGCATCTCTAAGCCATTTAGGCTTGAATAATCTCACATAACATTTGATATCAGGTTTAAGATCTTCCACATATAGGTTAGTAGCATATTCCTTTGGTATATCTACTTTATTCAATAAGATATCAAATGTATCATTGTGGGCTTCTAAATCATCACCTTGATCTAAAGCCTTAAGAGTTGCCATAGCATCTTCAATAACAGTAGAAGCAATCTAGCAGAAATAGATTTCACAAAATTGTTGTGCCATTGGACCGCTCTACCTTCAACATGAACGGCTGCATATCTCACCTTCAATCGATCTGGTGTCTCATCAATGGCGAAAAAATGTTCACATCTCTAGATCCAGCTTTCAAGATCTGTTCCATCAAACCTTGGAAATTCAAATCGAGAATAACAGTTATAACTTCTAGTCAATCGAGTATTCTCATCATCCTTGTGAATCTCTCCTTCTTCATACGCATCCTTATCCTTCGATCCTTTATCACCGAGTGATTGTAAGTTCTTAATAATTTCATCCAGTTGCAATTTGAGAGACGGCACTTCACTTGTCATATGTTCCTTCATTGATGTCATCTCTACACTATGTTTATCCGCTGTCGTTTCTAATCGAAGCAATGAAACCTCATGTTCCTTTATTGCTTTATCAATCTCTTGACTGCGTGTAGACATCGTCTCACTTCAATTCAAAATCTGCGGTTGATCGAATTGTAAATTGGATTGTGATTGGAAGATTGAAGTGTGTGGTGGAAGATTGAAATCGAGCTCCGAAGGATCTAGAGCTCTGATACTGTGACATCTGCCCCAAACCCGAACTCGAATGCCCGACTCGAACCCAAATTCATTGTTCAGTTTCTATTTAATTAATCGCGATGTAACATTTGTTATCAATATAAATGAATATTTTGAATTTCGTGTTTTTCCCGTCTTTAATAAAGCGACCGAATTTATTACGAGGTAATATCTAAGTATACTATTTGATTACTAATTAAATCTCAAATATATAAATGGTAATTTATAAACGATATTTTATAAATAATATCCAAGTTAATTACTAGAAAGTCTAAAAATAACCTTTTAAACGTCGAATATAAAGCATATGCATATAAACGTCAAATTTATAAACATCACGAGTTAACGTGGTAAAGTTAGTTATTTAAGATAAATATTTAACTAACTTTGGGTCATTTATGTCAACTTTGAAACTTGTAATTAAGGTTTTAAACCATTTGTTATCACTTTTAAAATTAAAGGGACCTGAACTGTAAATTACGTTTAAACCAGCCCCCCCCCCTTTGAACGCCCCGTTTTTCCGGCGACTAGCCGGCCAGAGCTCCGGTCAGTTTCCGGCAGCCTCCAATATGCATTTCGGGCCGTTTTTATCCAAATAAAGCTGTTAAAAATGTCTATGAGTCAGTTTCGAACTCGTGGAGTATTTAAAATCCCTGTTTCCCATCGATTGTAACCGAAAACGTAATCAAACCAACTCTTGATATCACCATTAAACCCGAAAATCCGTTACTTATAGAAACCATTGTGTTAATCAAATTAATTTAACAAAAACGTCTGGCAAATCATTTCAAGCATACTACTCAAATCAATTCGGGGTAAATTCATCGTTTGATCATCGTTCGAGTTCATCATTCTCGATCTCTAAGCTGTCAACTGTGCTGCACCAAATTGCCATTCTTACACTGAGATTTTATAGGGCTTTCATCCATCTAATCCCTTTGAAGGAATCTGGAGATTTAATTGGATTATAAAAGCCTCTAGCTATCATTTTGATTCACCAACCGCGTGTCCTTGTTCGTCGTTTCTTTGCGATCCAATTCCTTGCCAATCAGGTCAGTGTCATATGTTGAAATGATCGTTATGATGTCTGGATTCAAAGCCATCAACTAATTTCTTGTTTCATTGTCTAACTCCAATGTATTTTGCGATTTTGTGATCCTAGGGTTTGTACAAAGTTGGGGTTTTTGTTTAAATCTAATGAATTACGTTCGATTTCTGCATCAAATGACCTTGTAGCGCGTCTGGTTACTATGTTGCCCGTGAACTTGCAGCCCCGGGTTCAAACCTTGTGGGACTGCTCTTATTTATAATTTTTATTTAACCATCTAACAACTTATTTTTACTATCTATCTTAAATCTTATAACAATACTACAATATATATTTTATGAAATGCTAAAATCGTATAAAACCTACTAAAACCATGATTTATATAAACTAGTTTTATAACGTTACTTATTACAAATATATTTCAAATATTATTCCGCGAGATACCCAAATGGATTTGTAATAAATAAAATATATACAATTACGTTTCGTATCAAAATCCCCAAATTGTATTTCAAAACCCTAAATCCCCAATTTGTGATTTAAAACCCTAAATCCCTAATTTGTGATTTGAAACCCTAAATCCCTAATTTGTGATTTAAAACCCTAAATCCTAAATCTGAAACCCTAGGTCTCGGACTTTTGATTCTTGTTACTATTGTTCCGTTTCTAAGTTAGGGTTTTTCCCAATAAATTAGGTGGTACTAATGTTTGGGCAACCCTCGGTGCTTTTTAGCTGCGTTTCTAACGGTTCGATATTTATTGCATTTCAAGGTGAGTAAACTCACTCCCCTTTTTACTTTTGCATTTTGGGGCTGAAATGTGTTCTATTACTATACGATGTTTTCCAGTTTCTACTATGTTTTCCAAAAGAGATCATAAAATATGTTAATCTAGTTCGCGGCTTGATGCAATCTTATGTGTTAGTTAAAAGTAGTTTTATTGCTTTGTAATCCCACCGGTACAATGTTAGCGCTAATGGTTTGACAAACCCACCTGCTTGTACAACATCGATAGGTGATTTAAACCCGGCCTTTCTAATTCCATGTTTACTATGTCGAGATGCTATGTTGCTATACTATGTTGCTATGCTATGATGCTATACTATGCCATGTCCCTAAATTGCTAAATGATGACTTATATATCGAGACGGTAAACGACGGTTATTAAAGTTATCATTATTTATTACATGAGTGGTTCTTATGACAAATGGCTAAACGAGATACTATGGTTTCTATTATGGTTGGTGTGCTATTCTATTCTAGGGGTCCTGGTAGGGTGATATTACGAAATTACTATACATGTGGGATTGCGCAGCATATTATGATGATCTCGGATTTTCTATACTATTATTTATCAACTGTGGTTTACTCACTAGCTTTAAATAGCTAACTTTATTTTCACATATTTCAGGTGATGCTTTGATTTCGTTTTGCTGCTTTTGCCAAGACATAGGATTGCCTTGGACCTAGAATAATAAAAAGACAATTGCATTTATTGTTTCGGTTTTGTTATTTTTGTCGTATCCATTTAAGACTTGTGTTCTAAAGTTATTACATCATTATTAGAATTAATAATTAAATACCATGTGCTTTGTTTACTATTGATATCCAATTCCAATGACAGCCCGGTGTTTCCGCCGCCGGGCGGGGTGTCACAGTTTGGTATCAGAGCCATGGTTATAGGGAACTAGGATAGGGTATTAGAAACACACCGACCTAGACTATAACCTAAGAGTCCTTAGTGCAAATAGATGTACTTAGGAATTCTTTTGAACTTATTTGTTTTCCTTTGGCGAACCTTTCTATGCTTTTCTTAATCTCATTTCTTATCCGATTTCGCGAAGGAGCTACAAGAGACTCGTCTGTACGATTGGGATCTTCTCTTTGTGGAATCTCGTCATCGTCTTAAGTAAGTTTGAAAACGTGGGAACGTGTGCAATCCGGAAGGGGGAACACCTGTATCACGGACATCCTGTCTAAGGCAAAGCATTTCGTATAAATCTCTTTAAGAGACCTGTATGCTTACCTGGGGATGTACGAGATGAGTGTGAACCTATAGGCTAAAGCACGCCTTCTCGAATACGTTGAAAACAAACTTAACACTTTGATAAGTCATTAGTGTCCAAAACCAAGACACACTCCTAAGCCATTGAAATTTCATTTTCTTAATGATTCTATGATTTTCATTCCTACGATTTATAATTATTTCTATGAATTTTTATAGTGATTCAAATAATAATCCAATTTCATTTACTCATGTTTCTAAAGTTTCTAAGTGATTTTCTATGATATGTTCAAATGATTCTATGATGTTCTAAGTACTATCACTATTTCATTTAATCGAAATTTCTAAAGTTTCTAAACTTTCTACGTGATTTTCTATGGGATGTTTCAAAAGATTCTATGATATTCTAAATGGAACGAGGTGCTATTATTACGTTGGATGTTTCTATCGGTCAGGGATTTACTAAAAACCTGTGCTATCCTACGTTTCAACATTTCTTTTGTTTCTAAGCTACAACAATACTTATGCGATATATTCGCCGGTTTATCCATACAACACAATTACACCGTTGTAAACCAAACATTTCAAATCAAAACTAAGACATAACTCAATCGAATTATCCAAAACTTCAGTTCATGCATATATCGATTACCGAATCTAAGTCGTACTTCTAATCCTAAATCGATTATCGACTCCCTAATCAAAGGTTCGTGATGATTTCTAAATTATAGTCAAGGCTAAATCCCATAACAAAATAAAAGTTAACAGATTTTGCTATTCATATAAGCTAATGTATTTGAATCGAACTTCTACCCTCAAAATATTTCAACTTGACTTCTACACTCAAATAGATTCAAAACTACTCATCTAACTACAAGATTCTAATCCAATTTCTAATCTATCATTACAACTATGAAACTACTATCAAATTATGAACTAACCATCAAAACAAGTACTCGTTAATAAACTAGACGATGCTATCCATGAATTCGTTATCCAAACCTAACGAGAACTCACTACTCAACTATTTTCGAACCAATTCAACTAAATGTTTTCATCTATACATATGACCACCAACGAAATTCTACGCAACTAGTCTTCATGAACTAATCCAAACCCAATGTGTTTCATTTATAAACTCGTTACCCTAACACAACGTGTAATCAATGAACTTTGTAAAACTAACGGTATTCGATTCTATTAAAATAATTTTCTTATTTTCCCGAACAAAAATATATATACATATATATATTTTAAAAAAAAGAGAGAAATTTTAATAACCTTTTGGTCTTAGTATCTTGTAAGAAAAAAAAGATATATATATACATATAAATTTCGTGATAAATGATTTCTTTAAAAAGTGATTGGTCATTCTAACGTCGGTCGAATATTTACACAAACATTTTCCCGTTTTCTCAGATATGACACAAAGACTTGCAACAAACACCATGTCTTCTGTTTTTCCAATAGCAAGTACTTATAACTTAAATTGTGCCGTTTATTTTCAAATCAATTCTTTTATCTATGGTAAAGACCAAAACTTTCAACTTTTTAGTTAGCTTTTAAAACTACATTATATAAAAACGGTATCATCTCTTATAAACTTGTCTACCTCCATAGTCAACATATTTGGTTTACCTAAAGCTGTCGGTCATATAAATACAAGCACCTTAAAAATTAAATCCAATTGAAACTAAGTGATCTACTCACTCGAACTATAAATTGGATTATCGCATTATCAAATTTTCGTGAAACAAATTTCTCTAAAGATCCCAATAAACTACATTATTTCATGTAGACCATCAACTAATGCTTATGAACTTGTCAATATCAGAAAACCTAAATTATTACATCTTACACACATGGAGTCGATTTTCACAACCTCAAGTGTTACTATCCTAGTACTCGAATTTGACTATCTAAATCGTTGAACAAAGTTATTCATATGAGCAGTGTCTACTTACTGGACGTTAGTTTCTTTTGAATCCAACAATCTACTTATCATGTTAGTATGATTTTCCCAAGTACTATTTCTATCAAGTATGATATCAATACCTATACGTATAATCATTTTAACCAAAAATCGTTGTGGACTTCTGACTCGCACGTGATCGAATGAACTATGGAGTCCATGCAAAAATTGAAGTAATTACGGGTGCACACGGAATTATGGAAGTTGGTGCATGGGAACCATAGTAAGTTTTGTCTTGTGTAGGTATGCCATATTTAATCATCTTATTTTCACTTTACTTGTTTACTCATTTTACTAATTGCATATAAGCCACTCAATTATGTGTAAGGTTACTTAATTCGTTTTAAACATTCTATTAATCACGACTATTCTCGATGATCATTTAAATAATTCTAAATCCATCTACTTGAAATATTTCATTTGCAAGTTGGAATCCTATTCTATTCCTATATTGAGTAATAAATAAAATTTATTCGAATCTACATCCAAATAGTTCGACCGAACTCTTATAAGTGAAAAGAGTTAAATAAACAATCGACAATGAGACAAAGCAAATTAAAAATAAATAACTTCTTAATCTCGTTATTTAAAATCTTGTCTCAATCAAAGTGCTCATCTTCTCATTGATCGAATTCTCAAGAGTTTCTTGCGAGATGAAACTCCCTACGAAAGTGGGCAGTGTTCATCCCGTGTTTCATGTTTCTAATATGAATAAGTACTTATCCGATAAAAATCTCATTGTGCATATCGCTAATGAATCAAAGCAAAATATTGAACGAATATTGGAAATTATGGACCGTGAAGTCAAACAACTCGAGCGTAATTAGATACCAATCGTTAATGATCGTTGAGACTCAAATGTGAACATAAAATTAAGACCAAATGAAAACCAAGTATCCACACCTTTTTGCTTCAGCTTCTTCTACTCCAGTTTGAGCAAATTTCGGGACGAATTTTCTATAAGGAGGGGAGACTGTGACATCTGCCCCAAACCCGAACTTGAATGCCCGACTCGAACCCAAATTCATTGTTCAGTTTCTATTTAATTAATCGCGATGTAACATTTGTTATCAATATAAATGAATATTTTGAATTTCGTGTTTTTCCCGTCTTTAATAAAGCGACCGAATTTATTACGAGGTAATATCTAAGTATACTATTTGATTACTAATTAAATCTCAAATATATAAATGGTAATTTATAAACGATATTTTATAAATAATATCCAAGTTAATTACTAGAAAGTCTAAAAATAACCTTTTAAACGTCGAATATAAAGCATATGCATATAAACGTCAAATTTATAAACATCACGAGTTAACGTGGTAAAGTTAGTTATTTAAGATAAATATTTAACTAACTTTGGGTCATTTATGTCAACTTTGAAACTTGTAATTAAGGTTTTAAACCATTTGTTATCACTTTTAAAATTAAAGGGACCTGAACTGTAAATTACGTTTAAACCAGCCCCCCCCCCCCCTTTGAACGCCCCGTTTTTCCGGCGACTAGCCGGCCAGAGCTCCGGTCAGGTTCCGGCAGCCTCCAATATGCATTTCGGGCCGTTTTTATCCAAATAAAGCTGTTAAAAATGTCTATGAGTCAGTTTCGAACTCGTGGAGTATTTAAAATCCCTGTTTCCCATCGATTGTAACCGAAAACGTAATCAAACCAACTCTTGATATCACCATTAAACCCGAAAATCCGTTACTTATAGAAACCATTGTGTTAATCAAATTAATTTAACAAAAACGTCTGGCAAATCATTTCAAGCATACTACTCAAATCAATTCGGGGTAAATTCATCGTTTGATCATCGTTCGAGTTCATCATTCTCGATCTCTAAGCTGTCAACTGTGCTGCACCAAATTGCCATTCTTACACTGAGATTTTATAGGGCTTTCATCCATCTAATCCCTTTGAAGGAATCTGGAGATTTAATTGGATTATAAAAGCCTCTAGCTATCATTTTGATTCACCAACCGCGTGTCCTTGTTCGTCGTTTCTTTGCGATCCAATTCCTTGCCAATCAGGTCAGTGTCATATGTTGAAATGATCGTTATGATGTCTGGATTCAAAGCCATCAACTAATTTCTTGTTTCATTGTCTAACTCCAATGTATTTTGCGATTTTGTGATCCTAGGGTTTGTACAAAGTTGGGGTTTTTGTTTAAATCTAATGAATTACGTTCGATTTCTGCATCAAATGACCTTGTAGCGCGTCTGGTTACTATGTTGCCCGTGAACTTGCAGCCCCGGGTTCAAACCTTGTGGGACTGCTCTTATTTATAATTTTTATTTAACCATCTAACAACTTATTTTTACTATCTATCTTAAATCTTATAACAATACTACAATATATATTTTATGAAATGCTAAAATCGTATAAAACCTACTAAAACCATGATTTATATAAACTAGTTTTATAACGTTACTTATTACAAATATATTTCAAATATTATTCCGCGAGATACCCAAATGGATTTGTAATAAATAAAATATATACAATTACGTTTCGTATCAAAATCCCCAAATTGTATTTCAAAACCCTAAATCCCCAATTTGTGATTTAAAACCCTAAATCCCTAATTTGTGATTTGAAACCCTAAATCCCTAATTTGTGATTTAAAACCCTAAATCCTAAATCTGAAACCCTAGGTCTCGGACTTTTGATTCTTGTTACTATTGTTCCGTTTCTAAGTTAGGGTTTTTCCCAATAAATTAGGTGGTACTAATGTTTGGGCAACCCTCGGTGCTTTTTAGCTGCGTTTCTAACGGTTCGATATTTATTGCATTTCAAGGTGAGTAAACTCACTCCCC
Source organism: Tagetes erecta (assembly GCA_030867185.1). Classification (NCBI taxonomy): domain Eukaryota; kingdom Viridiplantae; phylum Streptophyta; class Magnoliopsida; order Asterales; family Asteraceae; genus Tagetes; species Tagetes erecta. Next base: position 11,092,215 of record CM061493.1, read on the forward strand.
TTTTTACTTTTGCATTTTGGGGCTGAAATGTGTTCTATTACTATACGATGTTTTCCAGTTTCTACTATGTTTTCCAAAAGAGATCATAAAATATGTTAATCTAGTTCGCGGCTTGATGCAATCTTATGTGTTAGTTAAAAGTAGTTTTATTGCTTTGTAATCCCACCGGTACAATGTTAGCGCTAATGGTTTGACAAACCCACCTGCTTGTACAACATCGATAGGTGATTTAAACCCGGCCTTTCTAATTCCATGTTTACTATGTCGAGATGCTATGTTGCTATACTATGTTGCTATGCTATGATGCTATACTATGCCATGTCCCTAAATTGCTAAATGATGACTTATATATCGAGACGGTAAACGACGGTTATTAAAGTTATCATTATTTATTACATGAGTGGTTCTCATGACAAATGGCTAAACGAGATACTATGGTTTCTATTATGGTTGGTGTGCTATTCTATTCTAGGGGTCCTGGTAGGGTGATATTACGAAATTACTATACATGTGGGATTGCGCAGCATATTATGATGATCTCGGATTTTCTATACTATTATTTATCAACTGTGGTTTACTCACTAGCTTTAAATAGCTAACTTTATTTTCACATATTTCAGGTGATGCTTTGATTTCGTTTTGCTGCTTTTGCCAAGACATAGGATTGCCTTGGACCTAGAATAATAAAAAGACAATTGCATTTATTGTTTCGGTTTTGTTATTTTTGTCGTATCCATTTAAGACTTGTGTTCTAAAGTTATTACATCATTATTAGAATTAATAATTAAATACCATGTGCTTTGTTTACTATTGATATCCAATTCCAATGACAGCCCGGTGTTTCCGTCGCCGGGCGGGGTGTCACAGATACCAATATGTTTGGCTTAGAATTGGTTGACAGAACCGGAGAAGAAGTAACAAACTCTAAGCTAACCACATCCGGTCCAGCTCACTTCTATTAATAGTCCAATCGGTTACACAATTGTAAAATGACAATACAAGTCCCTCAATTATTACTATTGGCATTCACAAACCCCTTTTCAACTATCAACTATTTTATTTGACTTTATTGACTAACATCAAGCAACCAAACAAACTCTCGTGGGTCTCGTCGAAACACGCAGCCGGCGAATAAAACTTGTTTAATTTATAAGATTTAAAGGGTTAACAAGCTATGGTACAATGTTAACACACTTGCAGAGTTACAGACATACACAATTGAAGACAATAGTAACTAATAAGTTTTCAAGGCAACTAATACAACCTGACCGTTAAAAAAAAACTAATACAACATGAACAAAATCAGTATGAAAAACAACTTTTTTTCTTTTTCCTATGCTTTGGCCTTCATCTACACACATTTAGTAAACAAACATATGAATTGAATAATGTACAATCAATCCACAACAAATTTCTATAATCCGAAACCCGCACAAACGAAACTGCAAAACCGACTCCACCTTATTGGCTTGAGCCAACAGCGGCTCAAACCATATGTGTAATTGCCACTTCCAACAAACGAGTGTGCGGGACACTCAATGTAGCAATCCCCCTCCTGCAGTTTTTCCTCAAAAACGCGTAAAAGTAATTTATGGCCAACTTCTTAGTGAACCACGAGTCTTTTCGTGCTCTAATAGACACATGACCAAGAAGATAAACCACCCCTGATTCTTTTGCCATATGTAGGAGCGTTAGTTCGTTTTCAAGGCTCTTGTCCTGAATGGGGTTACTAGAGTTGTTTTGAGGCTCATGTGAAGTGCTTGCTTCTGAGATTATAGGCCGTTTAGCGGCGGTTTTGTTTTTGAATTTGGATAAGAGAGGGGCACCAAGTGAATAGACAGACCCATTTGGATCAAGAAGAACACGTGAGGATTCATCTTCGGAGTCGGTATCGTCGTCCCCGTCACTTTCCAGTGATCTTTCTTTTGCTTCTCGGAGAATGAATTTCTCAAGGCTTTCGATCAGAAGTTGTTCAAATAGTTGGTGATTCTCCCTATGGACATCCTTGTAGCCATATCTGTAAGAAACCATATGTTAATCCTCAGGCATTAGTTTACCAAGTCTCTTAATGCAAGGATGGGCCAAATGGATTAAACTACAAATGTAAGAAACCATATGTTAATCCCCAGGCATTAGTTTACCATATCTGCATCTCGGGTCGGATTAAACTACACCACTTTCTGTCCAAATTTCTGGTTTTTACACAAAATTAATGTATCAGGAGGTTTTATGCAACAAAACTATGCTTTGGAGTCTTCACCATTTGGCTTGTTTCCTTTTTACCTATCTTTTCTAGTTTGACTCTAAAAAGAAAATATAACCCGAATTGACCCGTTCACAAGTAAATTGGCCGAAACTGTCAACTCTAATAGACAATCTCATGTTCAATTCAATTGCAAGCACCTAATGCCTGATAAGCCATCATCCTAAGGAATTAACGGCATTTTAATCTATTTTCACTATTCTATCACGCTTTATAGAAATATATTCCAAAATATCTACAGGTTATATATATATATAAAATTTCCAAGATATTTCATTCCCTTGCAAATTTCACATTTTATAATTACATGTTTTAGCCTTTTTAGAACCATACACATGCATAAGAAACTCTAGAAACATAAACCAAAAATACTGGTATTGCAGTTTTGTGTAGAGGTAGCAACTTCAACCCTTTAATGTAAGAATAGGTTGATTCAGCTTTTATCTCCAACCGGTAAAGTAAAAATAGTTGAAAAGAAAATAGTTCAAACTAGTCGAAAGTCACACCATGTATATTTGAAGCACAAAACCTCTAAAATCATTTTATTAAAAAAAATTAGACTTTAATATTATTTTTCTATCATACTTGGCATTTGGAACACATACTAATATTAAGGCAAAAGTTTTGGATTAAGTGTTTCATCCAACCCTTACTAAAAAACCTACTTTCATCTGTCAGACAACCCAGGCCTTGCCTGTATGAGCATTAAACCGACATCCTACATGAAAGAAAAATCATTACCTTGCAATGCAACGAAATATGTGATAGCTTTTGGGGCAAACTCTTCGGAACAGGAATCTCTCACTCGGAGGCACAAACGGAACAGGTACGTATTTTATACACACAAATATAATCATTGAATGGACAGCTGGAAGAGTGGCCAGAAATTGTCCAAATATTGTCGGCACCCCTTTTGCTAGCTCATTGTAAAGCAATCCAATGCCAGGAGCTCTTACAGTTCCAAGATTGCTACCCAATTGGCGCATCACATCCATTGACATCTTTTTCTTGACCTCTGTTTCATATTTGAGCTTGCTACCATAATTCCATATGTACATTATGAAAAAAACAACCATAGCAAACACCAATATGAGCCAGCTTCCATCTCTGACACCCCGTAACACTGATGAAAAGAATACAACCTCCAATCCGAGGAAAGTGACAGAAAAACACAGAACCAGAATGATGTTTATCTGCCATATAAGAAGCATTACAAGGATTACTAAGACAGTACTCATCATCATCACTCCTACCTCAGCAATGCCTGTATTTTTATGTACCAATTAACATTAGATAGAAGACAAACTTCATGCGGGTTAAAAACTTAAAATAACGAAAAGGCAACACATCAAACGAGTTGAACAATCAAAAGAATAAAAAATAGCCCAAAGTGTCTTTTTAACGGCATGGACCCCCTTACGATGTTTTATTCAAATAAAAAAGATAATTATTGATATAATGCAATCTTTGTAATCATGTTTGACACAAAAACCTTTATAATTTTTTTAACAAGTAGGCCAGCCAAATCCAACCCAACATACCCATTTTGCCAACACTAAATATTGTTATCAACTATCACAGCTAGAGCACACTCATATATTCTCAATGCTGATTTCACACGAGTAATAAAAGGAGCACCATTCAAATCAACACGTTTACGAGATCCTCTTTTTAGATTAAATGGGAGTCTATATCGGGTCAAGAAGAAAACAAGGATAATGCATCCAACAAACAAACAGTTACCAGATTAGTAAAAACGTTTACAAAAGAAGAATAAGAGAAAGCAAGAAGTACCGTATGCATTTCCAATCTCTTCAGTGCTTGCAATGAAGCAGACAAGAAGAAGAGCAGCGGCCAGCAGGAACCAGTTCATAACTGGAATATAAATCTGACCCATGAATTTGCGAGAAGTGTGTATTATTTTTAGGCGAGGAAAACAACCGAGTGCTATTGACTGTTTGACACAAGAAAAAGTGGCTGTTGTCATTGTCCTACTGGCAATCAATGCTGCAATATTAGCAATTAGGAAGACCGGCCAAAATATAGCATCTGCAGGCAAAACAGAAAATACACCAAGTATTAGCCATGTCATCCTCTAGCTAGCTAGCTAAGCTTAGTTTTTTTTTCCTAGAGGTGGAAAACACTAGTTTATTTATGAATGCGTCAATTCATGTTATGTCTGTGAAAATATAGCCATGAAAAGTCAAACGGGTAAAATGAAAATATAGCCATGAAAAGAAAGGGGGCAAAAGGTCCGCCAAGGTGTATTTCATAAAATAGCAACCTACTATGTAATGCCAAATTAGTCAATATTCTTAGTCAAGTTTTCTGTTTGCATCACTTTTAATAATTTGTAGAATAACCAATGTCAAACGTTTGAGAAAGTATGTTGCTCTTTTACAACATTATCACTGTTTTAAATATTTTATTCAAAGATTAGTATATTTCCGAAAGGTATGAAATGTTATGCATCTTTTGTAATCATAGTTGCACACACTGATGCTTATAAAATATTCAGACAAAAAGGGTGTCCGGGTCAATCCAATCCTAACGTGTAATTACCCAGTTTGGACCACCTCAGTGTGCCTTGGGGTACCGTTTTCCATAGCACACACTGATGCTTAGTTTTGTATATATACACACACGTTTTTAGGGGTTTTGGACGGAATCACACTGATTAAGCCCGCCTGGGGCCGATTTTGACCATCGTTGACTGATTCAATTAGATGGCCGATTAGGTCAAAATTACTCGTTAATGTCCGGATTTGCGATTAATAGCGATTTTTACAACATGGATGTCTGCATTAGCTACACTCATGCCAACTAACTTACTTGGCCCTAGCTTGTCTATGCATTTTTATCCATTCAGTTTCATGTATGATTGGCTGTTGTATACTATCGCATTGTGTGTACACTCATTATTACATAGCATAGCTTGGCCTTAGCTTGTCCATGCATTTTTAGTTTCTTAGCTCGTATGTTATTTGATATTATGCCTTATTTTGTAGCATACTTTATTTTGTATGCTACAACCATTGTATGTCCAGAATTGCGTAGATCTTTGGGAGCTGAGATCCTCTATGGGAGCAGCCTCTGTATTCGCTAGGAGAGAGGTATGGTATGCCTCCATCCAACCCACCCACCCACCCAGCGGGTGGACCAGTCCTTGGTTTTAAAAAGCGCGCTTAAGCGCAAAGCGCAAGTCCCTACGCTACGCTTACCCAAAGCACGCATGTTCCAATTAAGCGCAAGCTTTTCCCGATTTTTTCTAAAGCGCAAAGCGCATCGCTTTTCCGCTTTACGCTTTGATTTTCGAGCTTGTCGCTTTTGTGCGCTTAACGCTTTTAAAACCAAGGACCAGCCCATCATGCCACCTCAACATTTTGTTTCAAATAATAGTAACAGAAAAGGAAGCTCACTTGGGATAGAAGAAAAGAAAGGCTGTTGTGCATGACCATTGTTATCCATGAGGTAGGCAGCTTGACCCAAGTAACCCAGCAAAAGGCATGGAAGTACAAGGAAACAAAAAATAAGCTGCAAAAGATAGATATAATCTAAAGTAGTTCAGATGAAAGCACCAGAAAGAAGAAAGTGTGCATTAAAAATTTGCAATATGTGTTTGTCTTACCTGGATAGCTCCCACAGAAAAATAGCAAAGATCTGCGAACATTGCTTCTGAACCTGAAGTATACCGACAAAAAGAAACAAACGTTTTGATAATAGTTACATAAACCAGCTTAAAGATAACTGTGGCTAAATTTCTTGGTTCTTTTCATTTGCTTGCCTAACAATATATTAACAATTATTGTAACATTCTCAAGTTAAAAAAAAGGAAGAGAAAAATGTATGCATAAACTCTTTTTATTTTCTTTTCCGAGTGCATTGAGACTTGAGCTGGAGAGGAAGAGAAAGAAAATCACTAAAAATTCAGACCCAACTTTATGTTGCTACTGTAAGCAGTAAGCATGCTACAAAAACTACAATGTACTAACTGTGGGCATTTGAGTGTATTCAGAGATTTTATTTGAAATTTGGTGTTATGTTTTATACAATTTTATTGTAAAATGTGGAATTGGATGCATAAATTTTCCTATAATGAAGATTACAAAGATGAGTTGCATCATCTTGGTATTGGTTGTCAAAATAAGGCTTATCCACAAGGATGGATATTGATCCAAGAGTGTTTATTTGGGTCAACTTATTGTATGATTTGTGTCAAGTTGTCAAATATTGGCTCAGGGGACAAATTTTCATTATCAGTTGGCACAATTAAATGGGTCTAGTCATATCAGATCTAGATGATGATCTATACCATATAAATTCTAACTGATGACATTATCATAAATGCATTTATAATTCCTGAAATTTGAGGAACTGTAAAAGGAAGCAACAAAAAGAAATAATAAAAAAAGCTAAGAAATCATGGGTTTCTATTTGAACGAACATTAAACTCTTCTGCGTTGCGCTATTTTGTGGTTTCTGATGTTTAAATGATAAAACTGGTTTATATACATAGTATCTAAGTTGCTAGAACAGAAATATAAAGGGCGGAAATTTGATCGATTTGGGCTAAGATTTATCTCAAACGTCCCGAATAGGTAAAAGGGAAACAACTCAAAAGTAGCCTAAAATGTATGTTTGATGCATACAATCCCATTGACTATTTTATATCATTATTGTAATAATAATGTTTTTGCTATCATATGTAATGTTTTGGCTATTTATACAGCAGTTGGAGGACCAGAAGAAAAAAAAACTTTTCTCAGTCAACCCAACCAACTCATTTTGACATGAGCTAAAGGTTACCCATCTTGCACCTAACTCGTTTGGAACCCTTACCCATCCAATTGACGCGCTCAAGTTTACACTTTTAACACATGATGAGATGAAGTTAAAAGATCAGCCTAAGCACTTACCAGTTGCGCACAATAGACATCCACCCAGAGAATACCAAGCCTTAGTTGGGTCCCTCTTGAAATAGTAATAGATATGAACAGGATTAAATGCCTTAAAGACGCTGCTGTCATGTTTCACAAGGTTGTAGATGCCAATTCCGCCAAGAGAGCAAAACCATATAAATAAGGCTGGCCCAAGAGCAAGCCCAATCTTACTTGTTCCAATTCTTTGTACACTGAACAAAACAATAAGATATGCAACTGAAATCATCACCACATGATCTGCATTAGATATGAAAACTGGTCAAAAGAATATTTTGATATCCTCAACCCAAAGGAAGATTATAGTGAAATGAACTACATATACACGAACAAACATTAATAACTCTAAAATCTTGGCATTATATGAACTATTTATTGTTGGGCTAAAAAGGATCAAGTGTATGATCGTATCACCTTCCTCAACCATAGGAACTCCAAGCTTCAAACCACGAACGGCAGACATAACTGCACAAAAGAACAAATAAATAGATAATATAAAACTTAAATAGATCCCTCCAACATCTCTCGACAAAAACACCATATCCTTGAGATTATTAAAAGGTTTGTGTATCAAAATCTACCAAACATAGGGCAATTTGAGGAAAGTACTAGAAACCTGACATTGCAGGTGTAACAACCCCATCAGCTATCACCATGGAAGTACCAGCAAGGACCAACATCAAAAGAAGCTTTTTCAGTCGTAATGAAGCTTCAAGGCGCTCCTTTATTTTCAGTGACCTCTCAAGTTCTGCAGATGGAACCTTCAACTTGAAGCTTGATATACGTGTATCAGAGGCAAGCTGATTCGGGAGTAAACTAACCTTAGCATGCCTACATATAAGTGAGTATAAAGCAAATGTACCACCTGAAACATACATACCATAAAAGGCAAAGACCATTTAACTAACAAAGCCTCTTTTTGCAACGACAGGTTCAACATAAAAACAATCTGTTTCCAAATTTGAGCGTAAATTATAATGAAGTAATGTCAAAACTTACCTTCACCGTCATCATTTGCCCAAAGAACAATGAGAACATACTTGATCAGTGGGATCAAAATCAGTGTATATATAACAAGAGAAAGAGCTCCAATAATATCTTCTTTTCCCTCTATTGGAGCCTTGTTAAACATCACACTGAAAGTATATAGTGGACTTGTTCCAACATCCCCAAAAACAACCCCTAGTGTTTGAAAAGCCAATTTAATGCTTTTACTGAAAGTAACATCCTGCAAATACAACTTTAAACCGTCACTCATCATTATTCTTCATCTTAAACTCTTGTCACATTCCACAATTGCACAAATATCATGTTTAAGGTGAACAGATAGTGGTAACATTTTATCACTTTAACTAGTCAAATTTGCAGTAGTTCAAAATAGAGTTGCCATTATATCTAGTAGATAGTATATACCTTTAGTTGAAAAGATTTACATGGCCCCTATACATTAACACTAAGAGGCCGTCTGTATCAGCATCTTAATGGTTGTTCAGATGTCTGAATAGTTCAACACTTAATGGTTTGTTTCGCTAGAAGATGTCTGGATGGTTAAGCATTATACCGAGTCCAAATGGTTAAAACCTCTTATCTTATCCGAATTGGTCAGACATTTGCCTTTGAATAGTTAAGCAACATACTAGCTCTTAATAGTTCAAAACTTTTTTTTTACTAATTCAACACTTAACGGCAACACTTACTCATTCAAAAGTTGTCAAACAACCCCAAGTAACACTATAAGTCTCTCTATAATCGAACCAAACACTCAGCAAATAGTTCGCTTGTTTAATAAACGCACGAACAAAAACAAAAAAAAATTAGTTTGTTTACTTTGACGAACGAACATGAACGTTTGGTAATGTATTCATTTATGTTTGTTAGTGCTTTGGGGATCTAAAACAAAACAAAGTGGTTAAATGAAGTAAAGATGATACCTCTAAGTCAACACGTTGAGCACCTGAGACCTCAAGGGTTTCAAAATCTAACGAATCAATCCTCGGTCCAGTTCGAATCAACTTGTGATCTGCTGCTGCTGCTGCATTATCTTCATCATCATTATCAGTATCCATGCCATTTTGCAACAGCAACTCTTCATCTCCATCATTAACATCATCATCATTCTCATCATCATCAGCGTCTTGAAAAACCCATCGAAAAGACTCAACTGAATCGATGGAAGTTAATCCTCGTCCTTTATTCCCCTTGGATCCATCCTCTTCGTCCTCCATTGATCCTTGGTTTTGCTCTGTGTTTGTTTGTGTGCTACATATATGGTTATGGTATCAACGAGGATAATCGTTACAGTTGTACCTCCATTATTGTCAAACTAAAGTTGTCATTACAAACCTGGCTTCCTCATTTGTCTTCTAATCGTGCATCTACTTTATTATGACCCGATACTATTTAACTATTTATTTATTTTTACGGTTTTTCGATTTGAGTATTATTTTAATTTTATCGGATGATTCTTATCAGCTATTAATTTTATTTAATGTGTGTTTTAGAGTTTCATTAAAAGAAGGAAATAAAAAGAAGTTGTGTTTTTGAGTTTTATTAAAAAAAAGAAAATGAGAGACGAAAGGAAATAAGAGGAAAAATAAAAGAAAATTTTCATTTTAAATTAGAAGGAAGAAAAAGAAGAAGAGAAAAGTAAAAAAAAATGTTTTTTTTTCGTTAAATCAACTCGAAACACAACATGATTTGTTCCTTTCTTTCATTTCATTTCTTTTCTTTTCGTTCATAAAGTAAACTCGGGAACATAGTTACACACAAGGGTGGATCTATGGTGTTTAGTCTTATATAGATACGAGGGAAAATTAGATGGAGTGGCTAAAATTAGCCATTAAAAAAACTAAATTTGGCTAGTATTAAGCTATAAGAAATAAGTACATCATATTATGAACACATTTTTCTATATGATTTTTTTTTGTTTTTTAGGTTGCTTTAAACGTATCTCATTATACTTCACAAGGGCGACCCAATGTGTATGAAAATCAAGTTATTGACTTAGGCTACAAAAATCTTATACGTCACAAATTAGCCCAATAGTTCATAAAACCCTTCAAAAAAATAAAAATGTATATTTGTGTACAACGAACGGCAACACGGAAAGAAAACGAATAGACAAGCAGTTCTCATCAACAACTTTTAACAATCGACACTCAATACTTATCCAAAATCAGTTCTATCATCATTATTCAAAAGTTCATCTGCAATCACGATCGATTTCATCTTTCTGATCCAAGTATCATTCCGATTCTACCCATTCTATTTGAGTTTGAGTTAAAATATGAAAATCATCCGTTTGGTTCAGGTTAGTTCGAGTTTGATCTAGGGCAACGCTTTTAGTATGAGTTAGTTCATTCGTTTGATTCAAGTTTAGTTCATTCATAATCTAAAAATCATGGTCGATTGAAGCCTCTTAGTTTTAAACTTTCGGTTCATTGTTTAGAAACTATATGTTTTTTTTATAATAATCAATTACTTGGCTTGGGGATAAAGGATTTATAGCCTTTTTAGTTATTTTTAATTTTTCAGGATTCTATTGGGTAATTAGTATGTTGAGACCCATCTACTTTAGTAGCATCAAATTAGTATCATCAACCCTCATTGTTTGGATTTGAACACAGTATTTTCAGAAGATAAAGTCTCTAACGTCACATTTGACTAATAGGCTAAGAGAAGGTCATCCTAAGTAATCCAATGACAAAAGGTGACGTCTTACGTTCTGCGAGCACATACAACGTTGTGTAATCCCTCATTTGTACATACAGTCTTATTAACTATTTTTTTACGATTTTTCGATTTGTTTGTGTCATCCTTGCTAAGGACCATGCTAATCTTTTCTGTATTATTTCTAATTTTATAAAACGTCACTTAAAGGACAACAATCTTATTTATATATCTTCTATTTTTGAAGGTCGGTGGCATTTGTGGGGCCAAGTCATGTGTCATGTGGTGATTGGTCCACGCGTGTTTTATTTTCGTTTTTGCAACTTGATTAGAAATGTATACATGTTGGTGTAAGATTTATAAAGCAAGGGTGGTGGAATTGGTTTGGCATGTTTGCTAAAGTCATTGTTTTTGCAGAGGTTAGGGGTTCAGTTCTGCCTCTTCAAAACAAGTTTTTTTTTTAACTTCTATACTTTAACATGTTTATTACTTTGGTTCTCCGATTTTGATATCTAAGTTTAGATATATCACGTCTTTTATATGTGATTTATTACGACTTTATACCGCAGTATGCGAGTCACGAAACTATCTTTATCAACGTGAGTGACGATGCGACAACCATAAGGCTCGACCGCTGCAACACCCGAACCGTCACTTAAACCTAGTTAACTACTAATTTGATTTAGTGACAAACAAAGGCGGATCTATAATGTTTAGCCTTATATATACATTAGGTAAAGGTGGTGTTTGGTTTTTATAAATGGTATGCGCAGGTTCTTATGTTTGCACCGCGCAAACCACGTGCAAACATTACCATCTACAGGGTGTTTGTTTTTCGAAGACGTTTCATTAAAAAAAACGTCCGCACGAGCTCTTCTTGGTGTAGACTTGGACCAACCACTTTTAAGATCTTCTATGGTCTGCAAAGGGTTAAAAACCATCACCCAGTACCATCACTCACTGTACACTACCACCATCATCCACCACCACCCACCACCTACCACTAACCACCACCATAGTCCACCGTCCACTACCCACCATCGTCCATTACCACCATCACTATCCACCACCACCAATTTATTTCAGCTGACTGCAGAAGTTAAAAAAAACAAACAGTCTTCTTCTTGCAGACTGTAGAGGTTTGGTCCAGCTCTTCTTTTGCAGATGTGGTCCGTAGACTGCAGACATTTTCCTGCAAAAAAACAAACAAATATTGTGTTCCGATTTTATACGGTTTTCTCTCAAAACTATTAGAACCTTCTATGCCTCACTAATATCCATAAAATCATCATTTGTGTGTTGTTTTTCCGAACATAGTGTGTGCACTAAACTAGTTATATAATATTTGGGTATACCAAATTTTGAGACCTTTAACTACCATTTTTACAATCTTATATTATCAAAAATCAAAAGGATTATTCATGCTAGTAATATTATAAACCATTTATTAATTTTTTTTATCACTATAAAAGAAAACATTTGTTAAGCAATGCAAACGAATCTGATATAAATTTCACATATATAGTAGTAGTATTTTAAGAACTATTTCCATAAAAATAAATGAAAAATAGATGTGACAAATTTGTTAAACAATAAAAACAAAACCTTGGTCCTTGTCAACCTATATGCTCATTCACGTGAAAAGTATTGGATCTTAATGAAGAGGTGCTTTTCATCGTGATGCCCATAACTATAAATGTATGTGGAAACATGAAAGGGAGGGGCTAAATGAGACGTCTAAAATTAGTCGTGAAACATTAGAATGATTTTCTTACAAGATTGATTTTGCCTAAGCCATGAGTAGTACATTTGTGTGATACCGAATATGATAGTGAAAAAGTGTTATCACATGGACAAGATGAGTGATAGTAAAAAAAGTTGTAATGAGTAATGACAAAGTTAGTAATTATTGATGTTGATAATGTGGTTGGTGGGAATGAAAAGAAAAAATAAAAGAAAAACCCAACTTTTGTTTCTTGCTCGTGATCAACTATCACTCATCGAGTTATCACGCCCCCATAGCATGGAGGGCTGTGTTGGGTGTTATAGGGGCACAAAAACGGAGCTATTACGCTCCACTACATGTGAGCTTAGATATATAACATATAATTACTAATCTTTTTCAAACCAGGTCAAATGAACTTTTATTGAACTTCGTTTATCGGCGTTATAACTGTATTGTTGAACCCTAAACTCAAAAGTTAAACCTTTAAGCTAAAACCTAAAGATAAACCCTAAAGTTATACCCTAAAATCTACACCTTAAATTCTAAACCTTGGACCAACAAGCGGAAAATGAATATTTTATTCATTTCCATGCATGATTTTTTTCCTATAGATAGAGACACTAACCTCTGTTACAATCATCAAACCAAGAGAGAAAATCACTAGAGCACATACACACTCGTTTGAGCCCAAGTGATCTCAGAGCACACAACTCACCTCTTAACTCTTCCTAAAAGATATAGTCGGTAAACCAACCCTACTCAATTGGACAACTTCGTTGTTCTAGTATTAGAGTTCTTTACTGTGTAGATTTAGAGACTAAATCATTCATACAAATGTTACAGGTGAATAAAACACATAAACCATTCTATACCAATTGTCTTGAGTCTTGGTTTCTTTTTTTGCACAAGTTACATTTAATTGTTGAAATCATTAACTTCCAAACTTGCACTCACACCTCGGGGACCAACAATTGGTATCATAGCAGGTTGAATTAATTTGCAATTCAGATCCATTCACATGCTCTGTTTTTGAAACTTTGTCTAATCTTTGTTATCTAGAATTTTACTATGTTTCTAGATTATGGTGTTAAAAGTTTCTACCTAGTTTCGAGATATGGAAAACTCAAAGACAGCAAATGATTCACTACGAATGGGGAGCTTTACAAAACACCTGATTTTGGCCAGTGAGGAATATCTATAATGGAAATTTGTTGGTGTGCGACAACAACGGTGGAAGTGTGCCGCCACAAAAACATCGACAACAAGATGGGTTCTGGTGTTATCAACCTATTTACGACGATAGCGGATATGCACTCGATTATGGTTCATATGGTCATGTATATATTTTCTGACGAGTTCTATATCCTTGTGGCTTCTTCTCCGGCAAACAAAGGGCTACCGGGGACAATGACAATGCAAATGGTGGTTTTTAAAGATAGTAGATGTGATGGTGATTGGTTTGGTAGTAGCAGACTAGCAGTAGTCGTTATGTGGTGATTTAGGATGTTTTGATGGGTTGTGATGATAGTTAATGAATAATGATGATGGGCTATAATGATGTTAACGGTGGTTTGCGGTTGTTGGCGACGTTAAGGTGGTAGAAATGGTTGTTCGCAAAGGTTAGGGACTGATAGAGGCTGACAATAGAAATTTTGTAATGGTATTGTGATGGTTAGGGTGACCATCGGTGGCTAAGGACGGTTAGGGTGGTTCATGGTGGTTGATGACGTGGTCATGGTGTTCTTGGTCATGGTTGGTGGTAAAAATCATGTTGGGGTGTTTTGTGGTTAGTTACCCGTTTTGGTAGCGTTTGTTGACAAGATTTATGTGGTGTTAGTGTTGGAATGTCACAATGACGCGGACGACGAGAGTAGAATGTGGTCAAATATAGAAATAGATGAAAACGAGTCAAACCCGAGCGAACTCGATTTTAGAATCCTAACTTGAAGGTATAAACTAGCAATTACAACTTATGTAAATTGTAAAAATCAATGGTGTGCTGAGCTCTATATAAAAATTATAACAATTATTACTATTATTATGAATTTGTTTGGTTATAAAATGATGCGACATAATAACGAGTTATAAAAGTATAACACAATAGTAACACATGGTATAAGTTTATTATTATTAATGTGTTCCTATTCCTACTATTTTTGTTATTAATATTGGTTAGTTAATTAAAGACATCAACAAACTTATTGTATAATATATTTAGTACTTATATCTTGTAATGACATGGCAAATACTTATTCCATATACTTATATCTATGAGTAGATGCATATGCTTGAAGGTCTAGTATATAAGATCTAGTATATAAAAACTCACATAAATACTTACAACGTATACGTTGTGATTGTCTAAGTGGAACTAATGCTTCAACATAAGTCAGACTCACCAAATTGTATTACTAATTAAAAAAACACTTTAATTGTTATAAAGAGCTTAACCGCGCGTATATAATAACACCGTGCTAATATTACAAATTATTTGTTATGTGTACAAATAAGGATTTTGTTGGTGAATGTATGTGCATTACGTGCTTGTGCTGGTTTTCGACTTTGATGTACACACTTATGCATGTCTGCTACTCTAAACCAACTCAAGTCCTTTAGTTTTCGAGATTACTAGTATACTGGGTATAGCGGGGAAGTTTGAGTAGTACTATCGGGTCGTGGCGGGCCCCACTAGGGGTGTATGCGGTCCGGTTTTTTTGGTTTTTGGATAAAACTTAACCAAACCGTTAGTTGCGGTTTTTTACCATTAAAAACCAAAACTGAACCGTTTAAAGTAAAAAAACCAAACCAAAACCAAATCATACGAGTGGTTTGGTCCGGTTTGGTTTTGCGGTTTGGACTTTATAGTCCAAGTTTAAAAGCTAAAAAACATCCCAAAATCTTGTCAAAATCTTATAAACTTTCAAAAGTACCGGTATTAAAAATTAATTATGTATCAGAATATTGCAAGATTACATGTGTTGTAACAATATAATGAACGATAATTGTATATTATATAATATATATATATATATATATATATGATCGATCTGCTAGTTATGAACTATTTTATCACCAACAAATTAATAGATTTTTTAATACTTTACATAAACTCGTATATGTTGATCTAATATATATATACACACAAAAACGCACGTGCACGTACGGTGCGGTCTGGATTTTTACAAATGGTTTTTGGTATAAACTGTAAACCAAACCGTTCTCAACAGTTCGGTCCGGATTTTAAGAACGGTTTTTGGTATAAACAAAAACAGACTGCGAAACCAGACCGATGACCGGTTTGGGTGGTTTCACCGTTTGAAACCAAAACATGAACATCCCTAGGCCCCATAATTACTTGGAATCAAATGGTGCAGAGTGTCCTCAATCATTTGGTCGATCATTAGGTTTAGATGTTGACAATGTAAAAACTTAACTGTGCAGCTTTAATCTCGACATACTTTAAGTAGTAAGCAAGGGGTCTTGCAAACCAACATAAACTAGTAGATATTTTATCAAATAACCGTATCTGTTCACCAACCTTTGTGTTGACACTTTTTAGTATGTTTTCTCAGGTAATAACGAGCAAGAGGACGGTTAGGGCGTGCATGCATCATTGGGTCTGCATGATTTCAAGAATGATATTCATTATGGAAAGTCTTTGTATTAAATAGTTATAATGCGTTACTTTGCACAACATATTTTCACATTCAATTGTCGTTTCACTTCCTCAAACTTTCAAATATTTACTCTGTTTGGTTTTACTCATTTAAAGAGATACATTGGTTTTCAAATGCATATAGTGTCGTTTGGGTAACTAATGACTTGGATCATGGATTTGTCACACGCCTAACGGATACCTCATTTGTGGAAAACTAAAGGTGTGACAAAATATATCCTCATATATGTGAAAACTCGCCCGGTGGCGGAAACACCGGGTTGTCATAGAAATTGGATATCAATAGTAAACAAAGCACATAGTATTTATTTATTAAGTCTAATAATGATATAGTAAGTTTGGAACGTGAGTCTTAAATGGAAACGGCAAAAAGTAATAAAACCGAAACTGTAAATGAAATTGTCTTTATTATTTAAACTAGGTCCAAGGCAATCCTATGTCTTGGCAAAAGCAGCAAAATAATATCAAGCATCACCTTAAATATGAGAAAATAAAGTTAGCTAATGAAAGCTAGTGAGTAAACCACAAATTGATACGCATTAATATAGAAATCCGAGATCATCATAAATATGTTGCGCAAGCTTACATGTATAGCTATTTCATATCATTCTCAACCATGACCCCTTGAACACACATTGAAACCATCATTGTAACATAACTTGTAGCCATTTATCATGAGTAACCAACTCATGTATTAATTAAAGATAACTTCTCAAACAACCGTCACCTAACCGTCTTGATATTTAAGTTATCAGTAATTATTTAGCAACTTAGGGACATGACATAGCAACATAGTATAGCAACTTGTATCATTGTATAACAACTTGTAACATTGAATAGCAACTTGTAACATTGAATAGCAACTTGTAACATTGAAATTGAATGGTCGGGTTTAAATTACCTATCGATGTTATACAGACAGGTGGTTTTGTCAAGCCATTAGCGCTAACATCGTACCTGTGGGATTACAAAGTAACAATACTACTTTAAACTACCACATAAGTTTGCATCTTGCCCGGAACAAGACTAAAACATTTTATGATCTCTTTTGGAAAATAAAATAGAAAATGAAAAACATTATATAGTATTTAAACACATATTTCAGCCCCAAAACGTAAAAGTAAAAAGGGGAGTGAATTTACTCACCTTGAAACTCGGGCTTGAAACAAATAGCAAATAGTTTAAATTGAATTGAGGATTTACCAAATACTAGAATCACCTAAGTAAATGAGAATCCTAACTTAGTAAAACACATAGTATAAAAAACTAGAATAGGAACAATATGTATCTAAGGAAATTGGAATTCTAGGGTGACAGGTTCGAACGAACCGAGCTTGGATCTAGATCTGAGATTTTTTCAGGATGTTGTTTGTAATCAGTGATGCGGAATCTCACTATTCACGTATTGATGAATGCTCATGAAGATCAATGCAAGGTATGATGAAGATGATGATCATATTTAATAGGTTGTTGTATTAGATCACAATGAAGGTTACAAGGAATATGGAAATGAAATGCAGGCAACTCTTTAACAAATGACATTGGTGATGGTATTTATAGTCCATACCATTCACCTTACATTTAACCTATACATGTGCAATTAAGCACAAATGATTACACAAATATTCTAACACTGTAAGCTCTACTCTCAAACATACAAGTAAGCACTTTAACAACTTTAATACCCGGTCATTTACAATATAATCCGTGGAGCTTTTTGGGCTTAAAGAGATCCATTTCTGGACAGTCTTATGGTGGTGTTCTCTTTGGGAATCTTATTTTATATTCCTTTTTGGAATTTGTTTTTGGTTATGTTCCACATTTGGGAATCTTTTTTGTTCCTCTTTGGGAATCTTTTGTACATCTTGAGGTGTTCCAGGTCTGTAGCTCACTACAAAAAAGTAGACCTCGTGTGAAACTTCAGGTCTGTGGGCACCACAACAAAGAAGTTCATAGACAGATTTATTAGATCATTACAAGCAATTTATTAGAAAAGCTTATTTTATTACATCATTGTTTTGCTCAACACTTATTTTATTACATCATTACCTGGTGTGTGTAAGTGACATTACAAGGAATTTATTAGAAAAGCGAATACTAGACAAATGTCCTAAGATAGATCTTAACACAACTTGCACAGAAGTATTTAGTTTATCACTAGAGAATTTAAAAATCATAAACATACCTGGAAGAATTCGTAGATGATGAATTTCTTTGGACATACCTTTTCGGCTTCATCCTTAATCTTTTGTTGTAGAAGCAATCCTGAGTGTTGTGATTGACCACGTCACAAATAGAGCAATACTTGTTGTAGTAACATTCCATTATGTCATGGTTGTACATCTAACAGTTGGTGCACTACTTGTTGTAGCAACACTCTGATGTCTTGTGATTGTACATCTCACATATCTTGCAATACTTCTGATGAGCCTTGAAGGGAGAATTCATTCTCTTCTTTTGAGAAGCTTTTGCAGTTGAAGCATGTTGATTCTGATGAGCTTTGACCTTTGAAGAAACTGGAGTCTTGAACTTGTTGCTTTTTGAACTATAAGGAAGGACACCTTGATTGTAGGTACAATCTGAGATATGATGAGTTTCAGAGTCACATATTACACAGTAGACGTCATTGTTTGAATCACTCGGGGATTCTAAATCTTGAGACTTTGGAGTAGAAGGAGGCTATGGTGTAGAGTCAGATGAAGCGGCCTTTGTCTTGTTCTTCTTAGCTTTCTCTTCTTTCTTCTAACCTTCTTCTTCTTCTTTGACTGAACCTCTTGTGTCTTTTCTTCTTGAGAAGATAGCGATCCAACAATTCCGGCTGGCACTAATCTCTCATCTTTATGTTCAGATGACTTTGCCTGTTCAACTTCTTCTTTGATATTAACAAGATCAGATTGTGATCTGTTCAGCTTGTCTATAAGCTCCATGAGTTGCACATTCAGATTATGTTTTTCGGTAAGTTTTGAATCAACATTCTGTGTAAGAGATTTGAGTCTATCTTCACACAATTGGTGATCTTTTTGCAGACTTGCGTAGTTCTCTTGTTCTTCTTGCACTTTGGTTTTCAGAACGCTGTTCTTTGAATTGAACATCTCAGACAATTTCTTCAACCTTAGAATTTCTGCTTGAAAATCATTGATCACTCTTGATAGATGTTCATTCGATTTTTCAGCTTCATTCCTGATATACACTGCTTCTTTTTCTTTTTTGCTTGAGCGAATCTTGAAGAGATATGAGTCTTTAATCCGATGCCTTGTGTTGTTCTTGCAGATTCTTGTGCATTTTCTCTTCCTTCTTGAGTTTATCATAAATCTTGAATGAATATACTCTGTAGTGTTCAACTTGTGTGAAACACTCTTTCGTGCACATCTTTCTCCGACGTCAAATGACATATCGACATAAGAAATGTTCACATCTTTCTTAGATTCCTTTTCTGATTTTAATTGCTCGATTTCTGTCGTTAGTTTAGAAATTGTTGCAACTTGCTTTTCAACGATTTCAGTCAAGTTGTTAATTTCTTTTTCTTTCTTTTCAAATTCTTCTGCAACATCACACTTTTCATTCCAATCATATTCTTCTTCTTCATGATTATCATCTTATCTTAATTGAGTTACGAGAGCATGTTCATGAATGTCTCGTCTCGTTTCATCACAAGCTTTTGCAACTTGAAGAAACGCTGTTTTGCAACTTGAAGAAATGTTGTTTCAAACATATTGTCAAATTCCGTGACAAAATCATTGATATTTTCTCTTTGATTTTCTCTTTGAATCAATGATTTCATGTTAGATGAATTTTTCTTGGTTTGATTATTTCTTGAATGAGAATTAGATTGGATAGACCCAATTCTATTTTTAACAAACAATTGTTAAATTTTGGATCTGTCCGAAAATTTAACTTTCCAAAACACGGTTTGTGTAATGAGTTTGAACTTGTTTACTTGACGTTTCAATGGTTTCAACAAATTTGTTAACCTTTCAAACAATCTTCAATTTTAAACTCAATTTGCTTTGTTTGATCACCGATGAAACTTCACAAATTTAACACCGATTCTTCTTGTTCGTTTTGTTTTTCTTTTCCTGATCAATCAACAATTGTCCCCCCATTTTTTATCTGTTTTAATATGTGATTTGATCAATCAACACCAATGCTGAAGTGCTGTTTAAAATGCTTCTGATGTGTTGTTTAAGATGCTAAAGTGCTGTTTAAAATGCTTCTGATGTGCTGTTTAAGATGCTGAAGTGCCGTTTAAAATGCTGAAGTGCCGTTTAAAATGCTGAAGTGCTGTTTAAAATGTCCGTTTTGGATACAATTTTCAACACTTAGGCATTTTTGCAAACACTTAGACGTTTTGGAACATCCCTTAGATCAATAATCAGCAACAACAACTGAAAACAGGTGATCAATGCAACTTAGATCAATTTTCAGCAGCAAACAATTATTAACAGTGTTGGTCCATCAGATCGAGATTTCAGTGCTATGATGATTAATAAACAACAAAACACACTAAGATTCAATGAAACATTGTCCAAATACACTTGATAAAGAATAACAAAGATCAAATCAACACAAACAGAGGTAATCAAGCTACAAAGATGATAATTATAAGCTCCTAGCACCTCATCCGTCACACACACACAATTAGGGTTTGATAAACTTGCAAAACTTGTATTGAAATGAGAAAACATTACAATATATAGTGCAGCTTCAGGTTCGCTGATAGATTCGCTGACAGCAAATCTATCAGGCAAACCTATTAGCTTCGCCGGGCACAAACAGATTCGCCCGGTCGACAAAACTAATCTATAAGACTGCACAATCTAGACTTCCGGGCGAATCTATAGATTCGCCCGTAGGTTCGCTGGAACAAAAACTATTAAATATATAACAAAACAAAGTAACACCCACATGCCGGTGAGTCCAACCTATACATGAACTATCAATACTCCCCCTAGGTTGGATCTCACCTAGGGAAGTCTTCTGTTTTAGCTCCGTCTTTATCGGCTTCACAAATGCTCAATGAACGCTCCAGCCCTTGATTCAATACCGGCCAATGGATTAGTAACGTCTTCTGATCCGGCCTCTTCACTGTCTCCCAAATCCTCAATCAAATCAACAAACTGAGCTTCAGTGACTTCAATATCGGGCAAATCAGTAACAGTAGTCTCCGCCTGTACATCTTCAATCTGCTCCTCACCAAACACATTCACTTCAACCTCTGTTGGCTTCTCAAACCTTTTCACAATCGACTGATCTAACTGTTTAGATAAATCGTCCATATTCATATTCTGATCATCAGTCATTCTAAGCCTCTCATTGACTTTCCTCAACTCAGCACGTACCCTCGGGCTTTATTCGCAACTTTCACAAACAAGTTTGCTTCAATTCTCGTATCATCTCCTGCCCCGTGCTTGATATTATTCTCACACAAAATCTTCAAATCTTCATCACAAAAGGAGAAGATCTCCATTGGGTCAAATAAATGGATTTCAGGACGATCTTCCCCTTTCAATCTGATAATAGCTTCACCGGTACTGTTATCGTAAAACCATTTAAAAAATTCTTGTAGTGGAGGTGGCTGAGTATCAAGAACTCTGAGCCGGTTCATAATCTTTGGAGCACTCAGCTTCAGCACAACCTTACACTTCCACGAAACCCAGTGTTTGTCTTTCTTCTGCCTCATTCTCTTTGGCTTTTGATACCCAAATTCAATGAAATAGTTTTCTGCAACCCTTCTGATTGAAACCTCGAATGCACTTGGTCTCCCACTATCCTCCTTGCCTAGCAGAGGGAGTTCAGCCAATCTACGTAAATCCCATCTTCGCAAAGTAGCAAAGTGCTTTCGATTCTTGATATAACTTATATCTCAAACTCTCCTTTTAATCATATAAGCATCAACCGGAGTGTTGTATTTCCAAGCAATGATCTGCCTATCCATCTGTGTGGTGTTTGGTTCATCCAGATGTTGAAATATTAGGACTTCAGAAGCAACCACTTCATCCTTTTTGAACCACTCAGACTTATCCAGATCGATGTGCTCAAACAAATAAGTCACATCCTTTTCCTCAACATTGTATTTCTCCGGTTCATCCTCCGGATCATCCATAATCTCTTCAACATTCTCGACATTTGCCTCAGAACCAACAACAACCTCCGGCCTAGTGAATACATTAAGATCAATCCCCATATCCTCATCGAAAACATCTTCGGCATCCTTCATTTCTGTTTCAACTTCAACCCTATAATGCATTAACGGATACTTTGCAGCATTCGTTAAGCCAGTCAGTTCCTGCTCAGACATCGCCGGATACGACCCATCTTTTTCTTTTAAGCTGTTTAACTCCTTGAATACCCGAACCAATAGACATTGCTGGTCCTTTACCATCCTAGCCATACCTTTTATCACATCCCCTTTTCTTTGTCTCGCTTTTCCAAATCAGCATATTTGACTTTCAAATCCTCTAACTCAGACTTTAATCCAGTAACAGATTCAGCAGATGTCACAAGAATCTCATGTTTGTGCTTCATTCTCCTTTCTGATTCACCAGATGCATCACTTTTTCTCTTTGTCCCCTTTTTCCTACCCGAATCTAATTCAGCCTGCACTTCATCAATTTCTTTATCCAAAGAATAATCCTTTTCCTTAGCATACTGTTTTCTCTTCTTTAACTTCTTTTCAACAACCTCAACATTCTCACTTCCTCTCTTCCTTTCGATCTCAATCAATCTCTGAATATGTACCCATCTGTCAGCTGGGTACATATTTTGCCACAAGTATGATATCCTCCCTACGCAATCTGACCGTACAGATTTGCAGTCGCCGAAGATCCTTGAATGCATCGACCAGATCTTCAAAGTATCACCCACAACTGGAAGATCAGGCTTTTTGTCGTTGAGGATCATCTATACAAATTGCGGATACAGCAGCCATTTGTCCTTTTTAGCAGCGTGAATGTTTTCTAGCATATAGTTGAAGATCAACTTAGCTAGATTTGCCTTTTGCCCTCGACAAAATAATACCATTGCTCTAGCCCAATCAAGATTCAATCCATCTGTACCCCCTTTTATGTGATCCAAACACATGATAAACACGTGTGCTATATATCTCCACTCTTTGATCAGGTATGACTTTACAAATTCCATCTTCTTTTCTCCAGGCATCGGACCCTCATAACCAGCCGTCCTCAATGCACCATACACCTCCTCAGCAGTCAATTTTACTTCATCTCCAACATCACCTTCTAACCTTAAAATCCTAGCCAGATCGGCTTCAGTAAAATCTATGTCATGACCATTTACCTTCGAACAAATCCTTGATGGCTGCCTAGAGACATTCATCACTACGGTCCTCTATAAATCTCGAACATGCAGATCATATACAGTTGGTGAATGTGATATGGCGTAGTGAATCTGAGAAGATTTCAGCCACCTGATACAATCCTTGTATCCAGTGGCCTTCTCATGATTTTCGTCTAATAACGCGCACATGTTATGCTTCTTCTCAAAGAATAACGTAGACATAATTCCTGAAACACCAACGGAAGTTGATCAGAAACATGAGTTAGAAACAGTTTATAGATTCGCTAACATAATCAGATTCGTGACCAGGCAAACCTGAGATTTGGCACCAGAACCTATAGATTCGCTGGCATGAAGAACTGACACAATGGTCGGGCGAATGTATAGGTTCGCTAGAAACAATCGGGCAAATTTATGCTGATGCACAGGCGGCGTAACAGCATAGGTTCGCTCAAAAGTTTTGAACTTTCGTTCAGGTTCCCCAGACGAACACTAGGTTCGCTGGAACCCTAGAATTTGAAAAATGTGGAGAATCACTAACAGAAACCAATTAGAACATACAATCCAAGCCATTAATCATAAGACGAACACAATAATTTTGTTAATCAATTTAGCACAACACAGTTCAAACACCAACACAGATTTAAACGGGTCGAATGGATTTGACGCAATTAATACACTGTTAATCAAATGAAATATGAGTTAAGATGAAAGCGTTTTCATACCAGAATGAATAAAAAACGGTTCAATTGATAGTGAAAGCAGTGAGTAAGAATCGAACTAGAATCTTTTTGAAAACGACTCGGCAACAGTAACAGCGAATGTATAAAATTGTTTTGCAGGTCAACAAATATATACACTCATAGATTCGCTGGAATTGCAACCGAGCGAACTTCAGATTCGCTCGGAGCTTAAAAAGTCAAGCGACTTAATTCATTTCCGGGCGAACCTGTAGGTTCGCTGATAGCTTCGCTGGAATGCAATTTTGAAAAATAAAATATTTTTTGGATTTTCTTAAGATTTATTTCCTTTACGAATCCATGAAAATGCCCCACGATTTCAGCGCTTAAAGAACAGAAGTTTAAAAGGAAAAGATATACCTAACAAAAGAAAAATAATAATAAAGATAAAAAGAAAAAGAGCTAGAACAAAAATATAAACAAAAGAAGAATATATATATTTTCCGTGACGTATTTCGAGCAGAATCCGGAGAATCATAGATTGGCGGGATTACAGATATGTTTGTCCATTTAAACCCATGCCTTATTCCTTTCAACAAGCGATCTGTAGCTTCATTTATCATGTTTTGGTTTGATTGAAGAAGCTCAGGCAACTCGGTCCCCATAGACATCTTGGTAAAAAGAACTTGTCCTATCATCAGGGTTTATAGAGCAATATGATTGACTTTGCTTGAATTTCATGGATCAAATCTTGAATATTGATCAATTTATGAGCCTCTTTTGACTTTCTGCAATTTTGCATATTTTGGGAGTGGAGCTTGTCAACAATGATTCTTTTGAAAAAATTGCGACTTTATTATTTGGGAAACTCAAATGGTTAGAGCTCCAGGTCTATACCGACGTATAACAGAGGAGATAATCATTTGAGCATGCTCGGTGAATCTTCAGGTCTATACCGACGTATAACAGAGAAGATCCACAAACTCCAGGTCAATACTTCCGTATAGCAGAGGAGTTAAGTAACTCACTCAGAGGCTTTTCTGAAGAGCAACACTAGCAGCCTTTTTTTTGTTTTGCTAACTAGAAACTCAATTCAGGGCTAGGGTGTGGGTGATTTGGGATTTTTAGAGAAATCAATGCAAAGATTTGACGCTCTCAACCCATTTTTGACAGGACGTGTAACTTTGTGCAGACCAATCATGTCAAGGAGATAATCCTCATTGCCGAGTTCTTGAACTTTATGTTTGGCTACACAATCACTGTTTACTTCGTTTCCGGGCTGAGCCTATCTAACATATTCCAAACACAATACTTCTGACCTCCTTCAACGTCTCTTCAACATCATTTCTTAAACGGGGATCCTGAAATAGCAAAATTTGAAAAACTATGAATAGTTAATCTTTAATATCTCCCCCAAAATTTCTATATGATAGCCATCTAATAAGAAATTTTTGTTTTTCAGATTTTCTTAATATATGTATACAGAATAAAGAAAAGAAATGAAATAAAGTAAAATAAAAGGAATAAAAAGAAGGAGCGAAGAAATATATGACAACCGGATTCTCAAGGAAGAAGATGAAAAAGATATTTACATATTTACAAAGGCCATTTTTCTTAGTCAAAGGCTTTTAAAAAGATATCAATCCCAGCATAGAAATCAGCTCATAAAAACGTGGTTTGTCAAAAGTTTTTGTGAAAAGATCTGCTTTTTGCTTTCGTGTTTCAATAGGAATAATATCAATGAACCCCTTTTCCTAAGCGTCTCGAATGGCGTGAATTCTTGTTTCGATGTGCTTGGTGCGTGTGTGATGAATTGGATTCTTGGCAATTCCAACAGATGCTTCATTGTCACAAAAGAGTGGTGTATGAAGGAAGTTGATGCCTTAATCCATCATCTGGTGCTGAATCCAGAGCACTTGGCAACAGCAACTTGAAGCAGCAATGTATTCAGCTAGGAAACAAGACATTCACCGAGATATTGACATCCACCGGTGACTGATTTTCGGTTTATCCTGCAACCAGCATGATCACTATCAGAAAAAGCATGTAAATCAAAGTTCCCACCTTTTGGATACCAAAGTCCCAAACGAGAGGAACCCTTAAGATAACGAAAAATGCGTTTAACAGCTTTTTCATGCGATTCTTTAGGGTTGGCCTGGAAACGAACACAGTAGCACACAACGAATGTAATATCTGGTCGGCTTGCAGTCAGATACATGAGAGATCCGATAATCGAGCGGTACCGATGAGCATCCACAGGATTCCCATTATCATCAGAAGTTAGGCATGTTTGAGCAGTGAAGGGAATCAGTTCAGGAGAAGAATAGTCCATGCCAAACTTTGTGAGGATTTCCTTGATGTACTTTTCTTGGTGGATAAGGATTCCATCAGGCTTCTGTTCCACTTGCAGCCCCAAGAAGAAACACATCTCCCCTATGATAGTCATTTCAAAACGATCAATCATATCTTTCTCAAAATCTCTACACAGCTCCTCATTAGTCGATCCAAAGATTATATCATCCACACACACTTGAACAATCAACATCTCACCATTAACCTCTTTCTTGAACAATGTCATATCTATAGTCCCACGAGAGAAACCTTTGCTGAGCAGATACTGTGTCAGAGTTTCGTACCAGATTTATGGAGCTTGATGCAACCCATATAGAGACTTATCAAGCTTGTACACCTTTGAAGGAAAATCTGGGTCCTCGAAACCCGGTGGTTGACATACGTAGATCTCCTCATCAATATCTCTGTATAGAAATGCACATTTCACATCCATCTGATAGACTTTAAAGTTCTTGTTAGCAGCATGTGCAAGAAAGATTCTAATGACTTCAAAATGAGCAACAGGAGCAAAAACTTCAGTGTAGTCAATCCCATCTTCTTGAGCGAATCCCTGAACAACCAATCTCGCCTTGTTTCTGATAACAACACCCCGATCATCTGGCTTGTTCCGAAATACCCACTTAGTACCGATGGGACACTTATTTGAAGTAAGATCAACAAGTTCCCAAACCTTTAGCTTCCTGAATTGTTGTAATTCCATTTGCATGGCATCAACCCAACTAGGATCTTCAAGTGCTTGTTTATAATTCTTCGGAACGACTTGTGATAAGAAAGCAGCATAGAGACACTCATTAATCAAACCACTCTGACTCCGAGTTCTTACACCATCAGTGATTGATCCTATTATATAATCATGAGGATGATCTTTTAAGGTTTTGAAGTTTGTGTTGAGAAACATTTGGTTAGATTGTGATGAGGATGCTTGATTAGATGGTTGGGATGAAACATTTGAAGTTGGAGGAATTGTATCGGTAGAAGAGGTTGGGATGGGAGTGGATGATGAAGGAATACCATATGGAGGAAAGGAAGTAGTTGGAGGTGGTGGAGGTGGTGGAATGTCAAATGTGGTTGGAGGTATTTGAGTGACAGAAGGTTGTGGTGGTGATGGTGGTTTAGGTTGATGGTTAATAAATGTAACTGGAGTATGAGGAATGATGTCATCATCGTCAGAGTTCGGAAGATTAAATAAGTTGAAAACAGTGGTGGAATCGTAAAACCATGCGGGCTCACAACCAATACTTGTTGATTTAGATTCTTACCAATCAACATAGTAAGACTCTTGCACAATCCGCGTTCGCTTGTTGTAAACACGATACGCTTTTTTGTGTCCGAGTATCCCACAAAGAAGCATTCATCTGAAACAGTCCCAAATTTCGTTTTCTGATCTTGAGTATTCAAAAGAGTGCAAGAGCATCTAAAGGGGCGTAGAAAATCGATCAACGGCTTAATCCCACGAAACAACTGATACGATGTCTTCATCTTGTCTTTGACAATCAGTACCCGATTCAGGACATAAGCTGCACAATTTACTGCCTCGGCCCAGAAGATAATAGGAAGCTTTGACTCAATCAGCATAGTTCTACCGGCCTCCACAAGAGTTCGATTCTTCCTTTCAGCAAGACCATTTTGTTGTGGCGTTCGTGCAGCGCTGAACTGTCTGATAATACTCCGCTGTTCACAGAAAGAATTGAAGATATGGTTTCTGAATTCAGTTCCATTGTTGCTTCTGATGGCTTGAACCTTTCGCTTTCCAAGAACTTCAATCAATGGAATCAGCTTCATCAACTCTTCAGCAGTCTCAGTCTTGTTTGCCAGGAATCTCACCCAAGTGTATCTTGAATAATCATCTGTGACAACCAAACAATATGATTTCTTAGCAATAGATTTGACACTTATTGGACCAAATAAGTCAGTATGTAACAATTCGAAGGGTTGTGAGATAGAATTTTCAATTTTGAGTTTATGTGGCTTTTTGTGCTGCTTTCCTTTAGCACAAGCCATGCATTTCTCTACCACAGAAAAGTCTTTAAGTGGTAGACCCCTGACCAAATTGTTCTTAACCAACTTATTTAGTATTTTAAAATTAATGTGCCCTAAACGTCTATGCCATTGGAAAGATTCAAAAGATGAAGCTTTAGATAGAAGACAGGTCACGGTGGAAGTAGATTCTTTTGATCCCATATTCAGCATATATGTATCATTTCGCCTTGGAGCTCGCATGATCACCAATTCTTCGGGAATAGTAAACTCTGGCTTCATGAACAGACATTCATTTGGAAGAAACAACATAGGAATATTCTTATCACAGATTTGTGATACACTAAGAAGATTGAATGCCAATTCAGGAACATAGTTAACGTCTTCCAAGGTTAGTGAACCATTCGAGACTTCTCCTTGACCAATCATCTTTCCACCCTTCTTGTCTCCCGCAAAAGCAACATATCCGCCATTAATAATTCGATAATTTGTCAGCAGGTCCTTCAACCCAGTCATATGTCTGGAACATCCACTATCAATGTGCCAATGACTATTTACAACTGCGCTTGAATGTTCCTGACATATTTCAAAATAGGAATTAGACTTTTGAAATTGGGACCCAAGCTTTAGTGTACTTAGGTCGCTGAACAGAAGAAGATTTACAGAAAAAATTATTTACAAACGTATTCAATCTTTTTCCAAAAGATTTCTGCCTTGAACTATTTGTAACTAACTCAGGACATTGCTTGACAGTATGATCATCATTTCCACATTTAAAGCAATGAGATTTCAAACCTACTTTGGAAACTTTAGAAAAAAGAATTCTACATCACAATTAGATAACTGAGAATTGCAATCACTGTAAGAGTCATAAGGCTCTTTTGATTTACCTGCTGTGACTTTTACCTTTTCAGATTCAGAATTAGATTTATCAATGTGATTCATGGATGAGAAAGATGATTCCCTGTCTTTAGGTTTTAAAATTCTCATAGGTGTGAAAGATGGATATTGATTAGAAAAGAACTTTTGAAAACAGTTTGTTTTGGTTTGACTTTCAGAGACATGACCTGAAAGTTCATCTTTGTCATTCACACAAACATTTTCAATCACATCATCATTCAACAGATTAATGTTTGAAGTAGAGCATCCTAAATTACTATTACAAATAAAATTGTCTGAATGTAACACATGACCAGAAACAAAATTAATTAATCTACTGTCTTCAACAAACTTCTTTGAATCAGAATTAGGACAATTAGAACTGCTAGAACAACCAAGGCCACTACTCCCACCATAAGCATAATCCTCTCGAACCTCTTTGAGATTAACTTCACTTAAACCTGCAATAGAGGTGTTAGTATCATTCTGTATAATCTCTTGTATCAACTCATTCGAAGGATGAGGAATAGGTATAGGAGAATAACAGAAAGTACTAGGTGGAGGGTACACTTGTGCATCATTGTTATAACCCAAACCGGTCTTAACTCTAGCCCCCCGTTGTTTCTTGCTGACCGGTGTCGAAGCCCCGGTCAAAAATAGATAGTTTTCTTACCTTTTCTATTTTTAACTAGATAGGGCAAGTACGAGTATCGTATCCACGAGGAGTGTTTGTGGGTAGCTACTAACTTTCATTAATCAAAAAAGAAATTGTAAAAGTTGATTGGTTGGTTGTTTTATAAACTAATGACATAAAAAGTAAAGTTAAATAAAAGAGTTGTTACGATATGGAGATAGTGCAGTCACTTCCGGTGTCGGGGTTTGTGATAAAGTTGTTTTATTAATGTCGTTTTCAATATTGATCCGGTTACATAGACATAACCAAGTTCAAGTTCACCACTAACCTAGAGCACAATTTATATACTTACACACCAAACGTCCGTTCCTTAACTAAACTAACTAGGGGTGTACTGGGCACATTCGGGTGGCGTATGATAAACTGTCTGTCGAGCCAACGTGAAATCAAACACATATAACAAGCTATAAACCATCACATGTCAAAGTTTATAACTAATCATAGGTTCTATAATGAAAACTAAACATATATATGTTGAAACAACTAGAATCAAAAACCCCTCATACCGGTGTGACTACGAGACGATTAGCCGATCATTGTGGAGAGACTTGAATGCACCAAAGCCGCTGTCAAATGCTTCATTAACATCATCAGATTCGATCTTCAGTTCTCGTTCAAAAACCCGTCGTCATCGTCCCAAGTTTTTATCTCCAAAAAAAAATGAACAGAAGAAACAAAAAAATAAACCCTGTGCGTCCGAATCTGATTATGGCTGCCCCCTCCCTTTGTGATGAATGAGTGGATAAGGTTTTTTTTTTTGGTTCTCTTATTCTTTTTTTTTTCTTTTCTTTTTTCCTCTTCAACTAACATCCTCCTGGCCCAAAATCCATTTCAATCTAATTCAACACACTTAATTGTTAACTAGCCCATGGAGTGTTTTCTAAACAAATAAACAAAAGCCCAACACACTTAATTGTTGAGTCAATGCTGTGTGCGTGGACTGCTTTCCAAGAATGTACCATAGTTTTGCTTTTGTTTTGTTTTTTTTTTATTTCATTTGTATCATTGACTAATTAAATTTTGACACTTGAACTCATTTACTTGAAACACGTCTTATAGACTTTTTCGACCCGGCTCGGTTCAGCTTGATATAATTTCATCATTTTGACATGTTTTCTTCGTAACCTACAAAATATAAAAACGACACAATGTAATATATTTTGTAATACTATCAATGCAACTAATAGGTTATTAACATGAAATAAGGTTCATCTAAAATGAACCGATCAAACCTCCCCAACTTATCTTTTTCTCGTCCCGAGAAATTGGTCGAACAAAATATGAAACACACCAAAAGCTTGCAAACTTCAAGCATCAACTAACGCATATCGTGACAGTTTATAATACATGTGGATGCATTATTATGTGAAGATAACATCTATCAAATAAGGAGTTCTCTCATGAATGCTCACTCTCTCAATATTTCTGTTGGCTTAGTGTTTCACTTATCAATTCAAAAGAATTGTGTTCCATAGGCTTGCATAAATTTTCAATTCTCCACTACAAAGTTGTACTCAAACATATGTCAAATGGTCTTTTTAAGGGTTGTAATGGGGCAGGGCTAAGGGTATGGAAAAAGGCTAAAATTGGCTCAGTTAATTAAGCATGGTAATTCCCAATTTAGTTTCCCCTTGCACTTGTTCCCATTTTGCATTAAGAACTTGTTGCTCATTCGACATTTTGGTTCATATTGCCTTTATTTTTCTTGGGACCAACAACCTCATTTTCAGTGTTTTTTTTTCAATGGACCCCACTTTTATGGCTATTTTTTTTTCTTCGCTGCAATATTTTGATGATTATGCAGCATTTTTTTTTCATTTTTTTTCACTCTTTTTTTTATAAACTTTGAGGCTAATTTTTCTCTTCTTTTGACTTGAAAAATTGATATCCCTTCTTCAGTATTGTCACAAACCAACCCAACCCATTACACATGCATAATTAAGGGTTCAAACTTTAAGAAGGCTTGAAACGGCTAGGCTTAATTGGGTTAGAATAAAAAGATGGAATTAATGTTTAGGCTCAAAGGGGCTCACTAAGGGATATATATATATATATATATATATATATATATATATATATATATACGGGTAGGAGAAAAACTGAAAGG
This sequence comes from Tagetes erecta, assembly GCA_030867185.1. Taxonomy (NCBI): domain Eukaryota; kingdom Viridiplantae; phylum Streptophyta; class Magnoliopsida; order Asterales; family Asteraceae; genus Tagetes; species Tagetes erecta. Next base: position 11,124,471 of record CM061493.1, read on the forward strand.
AATATACAAGAAGGCTCACCTAATTTGCCATTATCATCCATATGCTTGAATACGTGTAATTTTGAAGAAACAATATGCAAGTTCTAGATAACAATTCAATTGAAAAGTACCCTCATGAAATGAAATTAGACTGATTATATATGTGTCAGTCATGAAAGGCTCAATATCTCACTAGGGTTTTATGATAGACAAAACCTTCACATAACAAAAACATAGCCTATGAAAGCATAGTATTATAACTGTCAGATCTAACTGATTAGTTGACACATATTCATTTGCACATGCAATGGTGGTTTAGTCAAAAGTTCTCCCAATTTCTAAGGATCCCACATTAATTTAGTTTACTACACCAGTAACAAATTAGCATTAACTTGATTTAATGTTTTTTTTAACTATTATAAAAGGAACAAAAGAACCTGATGGATGCCGTCGAGCAGCTGATAATCTTTGTCTTGAGGTAGCGCACGGATGTTCGACGACTGCTTGATGATTCTTTGATGTCGTATGAACTAGCGGATGATACAATAACGGTTTTCGTACTCCTTGAAAATGTAGAAGGGCCTTCGACACTATATATTTCCTCTTCTTTTTTTTAGCTCTTTTTTTTCAATTTTTACGGATTAAGATCGTAATTTTACAGTTGCTTTGAAAAACTTTCAGTTTCATCAAGTTTACGGTCATATTTACGAAACCAAACTGTAAATTTACGAAATTAAACCGTACAATCAAAATTTTTACCGTATAATTACTTTTAAAATAAACTCCCCTCCCCAACTTTATGAATTGCATTGTCCTCAATGCATAAAGACTGGAAATGAGTTGAAAATGCCTTGATTATGTATATTTAAACAACCAAAACGCCCTCCCCAACTTTGAACCATTCAAAAACTGGCCTAATGAATTATATATAATTGTTGGGAGGGACTTGCAAAAAAAATATATATAGCAAAAGATTAGGTTAATAATATAGCAAAAGATTATGTTAATGTTAAATCACGGGTTGCCTCCCGAGTAGTGCTACGTTTAATGTCTGCAGCCTGACATTACCGTGTGGTTTAGGTGGTGTGGTACTTGGGTGAGTCTACACAAAAACTCACAACATCATTTTTAGCACCTTCTTGGTCAACTGCAGTAATATATGGTTTCAGTCGATGTCCGTTGACCATTTGCCTCTGACCACCTTTCATATCTTCTATTTCTACAGCTCTAAACTTGTTGATGTGTTTGATGATGAACGGACCTGTCCATTTGCTTTTGAGCTTCCCTGGGAAAAACTTGAGTCTAGAATTGAAAAGCCACACTTTTTGGCCAATCTCAAATGTTTTGACTCGCAGTTTAGCATCATGGACTGCTTTCATCTTGGCTTTATAGCTTGCTGAACATTCATAAGCCTCATTTCTGATTTCTTCTAACTCGTTCAATTGATGCTTTCTTTCTACACCTGCGTTATCATAATCAAAATTGACAGTTTTCACTGCCCAATAAGCACGGTGAGCAAGTTCCATTGGTAAATGGCACCCCTTTCCATAAACTAGTCGATAAGGAGACATCCCAATTGATGTCTTGTAAGCCGTTCGATAGGCCCACAAAGCATCGTCAAGACGTAAAGACCAATCCTTGCGATCAGGTCTTACGGTTTTTTGTAAAATCTCTTTTATTTGACGATTAGAAACCTCGACTTGTCCACTAGTTTGTGGATGATAGGGTGTGGCTATTCGATGATTAATACCATAATGTCGGAGTAATTTGCCAAATCTAAAATGTTTGAAATGCGAACCCCCGTCACTAATAATAGCTCTAGGGATACCATGTCGTGAAAATATATTCTTTTTAACAAATTTACACACAACATTATGGTCGTTGGTCCTGGTGGCTTCGGCTTCAACCCATTTAGACACATAGTCAACCGCCACCAAGATATAAAGATAGCCAAATGAGGTGGGAAATGGCCTCATGAAATCAATTCCCCACACATCAAATATGTCAACAACAAGAATAGGGTTCATGGGCATTTGATCACGTTTAGAAATACCCCCAAGTTGTTGACACCTTAAACATTGTTTTGCAAACAAAATAGAGTCACGAAAAATGGTAGGCCAAAATAAACCACAAGCAAGAACACGATGACCAGTTTTTCTTCCACTCAGGTGACCTCCACAAGCAGATGAATGAGCATGAGTTAAAACTTCTTGTATCTCATCATCTGGAATACATCGCCGAATTATTTGATCAGGTCCAATCTTGAACAAGTCTGGTTCATCCCAAATGTATTGCTTGGCTTGTGTCAGGAAGTGTTTTCTTTGTTGCTTAGTCCAATGTTCTGGCATCTTACCTGACAACTTTTCAGTAATTTGATCAATAAAAGGTAAAGGAAAATGGTCCTTAGATGTTGCCGCGTTGAGCTTGCGGTAGTCAGTGCATACTCGCCATCCCGTTACCGGGCGGGTGACAAGTTGTTGTCCATCTTCACCCTTTACAATTTGAATACCGGCCTTCTTTGGAACAATCTGAGTGGGGCTGACCCAATCACTATCTGAAATTGGAAACACAATTCCTGCATCTAGCCACTTAAGAACTTCCTTCTTCACAACTTCTCGCATATTCGGATTCAATCTCCATTGAGCATCTCGAGTTGGTTTTGTTGTTGAGTCAGTGATGATCCTGTGCATGCATATAGACGGACTAATTCCCTTCAAGTCCGCTATCGTCCACCCAATTGCACTCTTGTATTTTCCTAACACCCTGAGGAGTGCCTTTTCTTGTTCCCCTATCAAATCAGCTGCAATGATGACTGGTAAAGTGTCATTCTTTCCCAAGAAAGCATACTTTAAATGGGTTGGCAATGTCTTCAACTCTAACTGAGGTGGGCTTTCTAATGATGGCTTCAAATCACTGGCAATCTGATCTGGTAAGCTTTCAACTTTGTGAGTCCATGGAGGGCGGTGTTCTTCTAAACCCATTACAAACTCTTCTTGCATTTGCTTCATTCTTGCATCCTCATCCATGCTAACCTGTTCATCAAAAAGAAACTGCTCCAAGGGATCGCCTGATATTACACGAGATGTGTAAGAATGGACACACCCATCAATAATGTCTGCCATGAAACAATCACTATTGATTGGAGCGTTAGGAGCATGCTTGAAAACATTTAATCTAATTTTTCTATTACCAAATGTGAAATCCACCGCCCCTTCTCGGCAATTAATTTGGGCATTTACGGTTGGCAAGAATGGTCGGCCAAGAATCACATTAGGTTGCCTATCAGTGTATTGGCATTCAGAATCCAATACAAGGAAGTCAACCGGGTAATAAAAATCAGCCACTTTAACAATAACATCTGCTAACACCCCTCTCGGAAGCTTATGAGATAAATCTGCCAACACCACGGTGGTATCGGTTTTTTGCAATGGACCAAAGTCATATTGGTCGTATAAGCTTCCGGGAAGTATGTTAACACTTGCCCCAAGATCTAAGAGTGCTTTTGAGATTTTGAATTCACCAATTTGAATGGAAATTAAAGGAGCACCTGGATCTTTCATTTTTAGTGGCAAAGGGTTCGATAAAATGGCACTAACATGTGCAGTCAAGTCAACCTTTTTGGGAAGCTTGTGGTGCCGTTTATGCGAACACAAATCCTTCAAAAACTTTGCATAAGCTGGAATTTGCTTGATGGCATCAAGGAGTGGTAAATTAATTTTGACTTGTTTAAATGTTTCCCACACATCTTCTGATTGTGGACCTCGTTTACCAAATACACTTTTCTTAATTGATTGATTCAAAGCCGATGGATAAGGGGTGGTATTATTCTCCACACTTTGGTCCTCATCCTTAGTTTTGTTCAAGTTTTCAGATTCTTTTGAAATTGGTGTTTTCTCCTTGTTTTTAAATTTGTTTTCATTTAAAGGTGCATTTTCCAACTCATGTTCATCATCATCAGATGTGCAATCCTCCACCTCACCCTCAATTGGGTTTGATGAAGGTTTAACTGGATTTTCATAAGTCTTACCATTTCTTAGTACACGTACCTCATTTACCCCTGCATTGCTAGAACTTGCCTGGTTCTGTTTTGGCATTTGATGTTGTGGGTTCACTTGTGTGTTGCTGGGTAGTGTCCCTGGTACACGATTGGTATGTTGTTCCGCCAGTTGACCAATTTGTTTCCCTAAAGAAATGTTTGTCTTTTCTTGAAGCTCGAACTTTTGATCAAACTTTTGATTCATCTTCTTAATCTCCTCTAAAAGTTGAGAACCCACACTGTCAGCCATTTGAGGAGCTTGTCTAACTTGACCCTGCTGATTTTGTTGACCTTGAGATGAACTTGAATACTGATTTGGTCCTTGGTTGTAGTTTCTTTGATAATTTGCAGGTCGATTCATCCCTTGTTGTTGATATTGGTGGGAATAGTTGCCCTGTTGATTGGAACCTTGAAAGTTAGGATTTAATTGATTAGAAGAATTACCATACCTGAAATTTGGATGATTTCTCAACCCTGGATGATACACATTTGAGTTCATGTTGTATGGCCTCCTTTCTCCATATGCCTCGTTCACTTCTTCTAATCCACCATTGATTCCAAAACACATGTCGGATGTATGACCAACATTCCCACATTCTTCACATATATTTTCCACCTGTGACACATGAGAAAAATACCCTTCTCTACCTCTCATTAGCATAGCCATCTGTTTTTCTATGACATCTAATCTATCATTATTTTGAGAAGTAGTGACATTATGCACAGCTTTCCCAGATGAAGGTGGCTTTCGTCGATTCGCTGAAGCTTGGATTTTTGATCCTTTACTTAGCGACTCAAGAAAATCCCATTCAACATCTGGGGGGCGGGTTAAAAATTTGCCACTACTGCTTGCCAAAACAAATTTTCTATCATCTTCTAATAAACCTTCACAAAATATTTTAACTAAATCCCATTTTTCAAAGTTATGATGTGGACACAATCTTAACATTTCTTTGAAACGAGCAAATGATTCATGAAGTAATTCACCCGGATATTGATGAAAAGAGTTTATATTACTTCGGGCTTCACTTGTTTTACTCATTGGATAATACTCGTTTAAAAATTGTTGTTGCATCTCGTCCCACGTGTAAATACTACCCGGGGGCAGAGATATAAACCACTGTTTTGCTTTAACTTTCAAAGAAAATTGAAAAATGTGAAGTTTTACCTCATCTGGAGTGAAACCTTGCCCACTTATTGTGCCACATATTGCTGCATATTCTTGAAGGTGTGTATATGGCTCTTCAGATGGCAATCCATGAAAGGTTGGGATGATGTTTAGATGTTGAGGCCGAATTTCAAAGTGTCGACCTTGCCATTCAGGTACAACAACGGGTGAAGGATTTTGCACAATTTTAGGACGAAAATATGATTCAACACCCCTTTGTTGTCTCCTGTTGTAATCCCCCATGTATTGCCGCCTATATTGTTGATCATTGTTCCTTGGCTCAAAAAAATATCCACCACCATTGTTGTTGTTTTGGTTCCTGAAATGATGCATTCTTCTTCCGTGTTGATCATTCTGATTTTCATTGAAGTTTCCTCCACCAAATAGATTATTGTAACCACGAACTCTAGCTTCAAACTCATCCTCATGATAATATTCTTCCTCCAAATTAACGTTATCTTCATCAGTTGGAGGAATGTTGTTGTTGGTTACTGATTGGTTTGGTTCTGGTACATTTGGTGAGGGTTGTTGATTTGTTGGTTGTGGTGGAATGTCAGGTTTTGGAGGGTTTTGAGTTTGGTTACTAGGTTTTGCCTTTGAGGTTCCCCCAAACTCGTGTACAACAGAAAATTTAGGTGGTGATGGTGGTTCCATTTCTATTTGTTCACTTTCTGAACTGGATGAATCAAGTGTTACCTCTTCAAAATTCAATGCTCCTGATGGTGTTGCTAATTGAGTTTTCTTTTGATTTCGTTGAAGAGCTCGATTGCTTCTTGCAGCCTTTTCTATTTCTGGATCAAACTTCAAAGGTGATCTTCTTTCCGAATATCTTATATGCATATATTGAATCGTTACCTACACACACAAAACAAAAGACCAAGCGTAGTAGAGAAAAAACAAAAACTATATAAATATCTATATATGCATTTTTTTTGGTTTTTTTATATATATATTTTAGAGAAAGTAAATAAAGTAAAAGACTAGCAAAAACTAGATAAACTAAGCGCACTCACTCCCCGGCAACGGCGCCAAAATTTGACCGGTGTCGAAGCCCCGGTCAAAAATAGATAGTTTTCTTACCTTTTCTATTTTTAACTAGATAGGCCAAGTACGAGTATCATATCCACGAGGAGTGTTTGTGGTTAGCTACTAACTTTCATTAATCAAAAAGGAAATTGTAAAAGTTGATTGGTTGGTTGTTTTATAAACTAATGGCATAAAAAGTAAAGTTAAATAAAAGAGTTGTTACGATATGGAGATAGTGCAGTCACTTCCGGTGTCGGGGTTTGTGATAAAGTTGTTTTATTAATGTCGTTTTCAATATTGATCCGGTTACATAGACATAACCAAGTTCAAGTTCACCACTAACCTAGAGCACAATTTATATACTTACACACCAAACGTCCGTTCCTTAACTAAACTAACTAGGGGTGTACTGGGCACATTCGGGTGGCGTATGATAAACTGTCTGTCGAGCCAACGTGAAATCAAACACATATAACAAGCTATAAACCATCACATGTCAAAGTTTACAACTAATCATAGGTTCTATAATGAAAACTAAACATATATATGTTCAAACAACTAGAATCAAAAACCCCTCGTACCGGTGTGACTACGAGACGATTAGCCGATCATTGTGGAGAGACTTGAATGCACCAAAGCCGCTGTCAAATGCTTCATTAACATCATCAGATTCGATCTTCAGTTCTCATTCAAAAACCCGTCGTCATCGTCCCAAGTTTTTATCTCCAAAAAAAAATGAACAGAAGAAACAAAAAAATAAACCCTGTGCGTCCGAATCTGATTATGGCTGCCCCCTCCCTTTGTGATGAATGAGTGGATAAGGTTTTTTTTTTGGTTCTCTTATTCTTTTTTTTCTTTTCTTTTTTCCTCTTCAACTAACATCCTCTTGGCCCAAAATCCATTTCAATCTAATTCAACACACTTAATTGTTAACTAGCCCATGGAGTGTTTTCTAAACAAATAAACAAAAGCCCAACACACTTAATTGTTGAGTCAATGCTGTGCGTGGACTGCTTTCCAAGAATGTACCATAGTTTTGCTTTTGTTTTGTTTTTTTTCATTTCATTTGTATCATTGACTAATTAAATTTTGACACTTGAACTCATTTACTTGAAACACGTCTTATAGACTTTTTCGACCCGGCTCGGTTCAGCTTGATATAATTTCATCATTTTGACATGTTTTCTTCGTAACCTACAAAATATAAAAACGACACAATGTAATATATTTTGTAATACTATCAATGCAACTAATAGGTTATTAACATGAAATAAGGTTCATCTAAAATGAACCGATCACTTGCAGAGATCCTCCCTTTTCATACTTGAAATCGTCCAATGTTCCAGTTTATTTTTGACTTTTCTGGTCTCAAACTCAGCAAGAGTGACTTGCTCAGTCAAATAGTTATTTCACAGTTCTTTTCCAAAAGAGATCTTTTCAAATGTTCGTTTTCTTTTAAAGCCTCTCTCAATTTAACAAAAAATTTTGATTTGTTCTCTTTAAGCTCTTTGTTAATTTTTCTTCAATTCGTTTTCATTTGACATTAATAATTTATTAGCTTTGTATATGCCAATCAAACGAATTTTGCATGCAGATGAACACATATCTTCAATAACTTCATAAGGAAGACCAATTACCAGTTTTTCAGCTGCAAGAGCACGATCACACTGGCAATAAGGGGTGCTCCTCTTGAACTCATCCACAGCTTCAAACTTGGCGTTTTCGATCATAGCTTCCATGTTCAGCTTTGACTCCTCATCATTCTTCATCTCATTAACAGCAGCTTCACATACTAACCCCGAATGACTCACCTCTTCTTGACCCAGATGCCCTTGAACAATAACATCTGTTTGGTCGTCAATTATAACAGCAGCTTTCTGATCTTTACCATCTTGACCCTCTTCAACCATTACAACTTTCACTTCAGCAACCTCATCAGAATTTTTACCATCTTCACCATAAAACTCTTTGAAAGGATCAAAGCAATCAATATAGTTATCATCGAGAGCAGGTTCCTCAATGATCTCAGCGATTAACGCATGATTGAATTCTTCCTTTGTTTCTTCAATCTCGGCGCTCCAATCAAAGTTGGTGAGTAGTGTAGTTTCTTTCCTTGGTTTAACTTCCTCAGCTCTTTCTTGAATTGAAACAGCTCTTGAATTTCCAGAATTAACAGGTTCAGTGACAATTGGTAAAGGACATTCCCTCTTGAAGTGTCCCAATTGCTTGCAGTTGTAACACCTCAATTTTCCTTTGTCATACCCAAGTTTGTTGTTTTGACCCTGATTCCCAAAATTTCTTCGACATGTTCTTTCCATAAATCTTCTAGCACGAAGAGTAAGAGTTGCCATTTGCCATTGAATGTCAGTTTCTTCAAGATCATCAGGATCCATCTGATACATATCTTCTACTGTCATCCCTTTTCCTTTCAATTCACCTGCAACCAGAGCTTCATAACTCTGAACAAACATCCCAAACAAGGCCATTGTGTCAGATGGAATCTGAGTAGTGACAGATGCATTTAAGCCAGAACCAACACTTGTAGAAGCACTATCGGATTTTACAGACCCAAAACTTGATGATCCTCCAGATGCAGCACCATAAATATGTGAGTTTGCAGCGGATGTAATAAGTGTAGCATTCTGAGGAGGAATATTAGGAAGCATCATGGACTGATTGTATTCTCTCCTCTTCACATCAAGATCAAATGACTTTAGCTTGTTTATCACGTCCATCAGTTTAAAGTCATGAAAGTTTCTCTCTTGCTTCAACAATTTGATCTGAAGACTCCACTGAGGGGGAAGTGAATCTAAAAGCTTTCTAACTTGCTTATAATTTCCCAGTTTCTCATCATATTTTTTCAGATTGCTTGATACAGATAGAAAACGGTTGGTTATATCAGTAACACTTTCTTGCTTATACCCCACAAACGAGTTAAACTCTTTCTCAGCTTGAGCTTTTCTGTCCAACTTCAGATCCTCGTTACCATCATAGAACTCACACAACGCATCATACAAACTTTTTGCAGTTGTGTGTTCAGCAAACCTGTTGTAAATATCTTGATGTAAACAGAGTATCAAAGCTCCAAGGGCCTTTTTATCACGATCAAGCAACTTGATATCACCCTTAGTGAAAGTACTTGGATCATTGTTTGGTGAAGTAACAGTTCCTTTAACCTTCTTTGGCACGTGAGGACCATTAGCAATTGATTCCCATTGATTGTAATCAATATAGTAGAAAAACGCCTTCAAACACCGCTTCCAATCCTTAAAATTTTCACCAGTCACAAGCCTTGGTGGCCTGTTGGGTTGAACACTCTCCAGATCATTCATGTTTATGGTTGATGTAGTCATAATTTCAAACAGATTTTAAGTTCGCTGACAACAGATTCGCTCAATAGATTCGCTCGACACAATGACAGATTCGCTCGACAATGAACACAAGTTCGCTAGACAGCTTCGCCCACAGAACAAACTTTCAGTGTCCAAAATTAGATTCTGTGCAAATTCGCTTGCACACAGAATCAAACAGCTGAACTTTCGTTCAAAAATATGACAGGTTCGCTAAACAGAAACAGAATTTTCCAAATCACAAATCTACAATAGATTCGCTGGATGAACAGTAGGTTCGCTGGATGAATGTTTAGATTCGTTGACTTACGGTAAAAAACTGTTTCAGTCCAAAATCAACCAAAACAGCCTCAAAACACAACCAATTTAAGATCCGTTTGTTTCTGAAGCTTCCCAGTACCAAATATGACAAACCCAAAGCAATTACCAACCCAGAAACACAATAAACAGTCCCGAAATGAATCAAACAGTGTTTTGACACAAAACCCCCAAAAACTTCACAAAAATTCTCAATGATCAAGCAATCAAGAGCACTAAGGCTCTGATACCATATTGTTGGTCCATCAGATCGAGATTTCAGTGCTATGATGATTAATAAACAACAAAACACACTAAGATTCAATGAAACATTGTCCAAATACACTTGATAAACAATAACAAAGATCAAATCAACACAAACAGAGGTAATCAAGTTACAAAGATGATAATAATAAGCTCCTAGCACTTCAGCGGTCACACACACACAATTAGGGTTTGATAAACTTGCAAAACTTGTATTGAAATGTGAAACATTACAATATATAGTGCAGCTTCAGGTTCGCTGATAGATTCGCTGACAGCGAATCTATCAGGCAAACCTATTGGCTTCGCCGGGCACAAACAGATTCGCCCGGTCGACAAAGCTAATCTATAAGACTGCACATTCTAGACTACCGGGCGAATATATAGATTCGCCCGTAGGTTCGCTGGAACAAAAACTATTAAATATATAACAAAACAAAGTAACACCGACATGCCGGTGAGCCCAACCTATACATGAACTATCAAAAAGCAACAACAAATCTGCCCAATGAACATGTGTAATCAGCCGCAGATTCTTAACAGGTTGAAACTTAAACACACAATTAACAGCAGTGATTTGTATAACAACAGACTTATATCTTTGTGTATCAGGAGTGAATAGTGTGTAACTGTTGAAAAAGACTGAATGACTTGGTTCAATGACTACAACAGTAGAAGCAACAGTGTAATATGACAACTCAGACTCAAGTCATCCGTGCATCATAAACAATATCAATTCTATAAATGCAGCAGCAACCAATAATCAGCCGTATGAAGTTTTTGCAAAAGCAGCAGCCGTATGAGGATACTTATTCAGATGATAAAACAAGATAGTAGTCGTGTGATGCAAGTATTTCTGTGTGAGTTTCACTGACTTCAAACCATAAGCAGCAGCAAGTATTAACAACACATCAATTAACAGCCACACAAGAAGTTGTATAACAAATTTGTTGCAGTAAAAGTTTAGTCGTGTGAGGTCACTTGGTCACATATTTCAGCCGTGTGACAATCATTGTGAAAGTCGTTAAGTAGAAGCAGCCATATGAAGTCCTTTATAGCAGCAAATACTTAGTCATTTGACAATGGAGCAGGCTGAATATATGCAAAAAACATGAAGCAGTTGGATCAAGTATGCATCAACAGCAGCAATATGAAACAACAACAGGTTAACAGTTCAACCAAACAATCGTGTGAAGTTTGTTTGTTCATAAAATCAGTCGTATGAGCTTTACTGCACAACCAATCAGCCGTATGATGTTTTGTTTGCACCACTTTAGCCGTATGAGACTTTCTATTTATTTATGAATCATTTCATGATGAAATTCTGATCATATCTGATAAATGATGTTTTTAACAATCCTTCAAATTTTTACAGATCAAATCAAGCTAAAACTCATTCGGAACTGGATTTTTAATGAAGAACACAACAAGTGAGTTTTGAGACAAATTGACAAAATATGGATTGAAATCAACAAATCTGTGATGTTTGATCATGAACGAAGCTTAGGATAGTGATTTCTAACATATCTCAATCATCAATTTCTCAATATCATCAACAAATTCCAGATCTCAAATTTTGAGTAGTAAAATGACGAACATGAACAAAATCTTCAAAAACTTGATCAAATCTTCACCAAATGATCTCAAACTTTGCAGTTCTTTACACACACATGAATTAAAGCTAATGGTAGCTGAAATTCCATGTAACATCCGGCCCCTCATACCACCAATATTGTCCGCTTTGCTACATTAGAGCTCACGGATTTGCTTTTGGTTGCCCGGTTGAAACCTTCCTAGGATGGTCACCCATCCTGAGATTGCTGCAATGCAAACCTAGTTCGCTATAACCAAGGGCTCTGATACCAATCTGTCACACCCCCAAATTCCACTAACGGAGTTTTACCGTTAGGAGGGTGACAAACCGGGATCCAAGTCATTAATTACACAAACGACTCTAAATGAGTTTAGAAATAACGTATCTCAATAAATGAGAAAAACCATACGTCAAAGTTTAACTGTTTAAAACAATGCGGAAGCGTAACGTAAAGTAAACCCAAACATCTGCGCAAAACACGCGCCCCAAAGTATAAGTTTTAAATGCAAGTAAATAATAAATGAAAATGTTTGAAAACCAAGCAGACCCATGATGCATGTCCTAATATAATGCTCAGCTAACCTTGGCCACCTGAGAAAAACACGCTAAAAAGTGTCAACGCTAAGTTGGTGAGTTCACAGGTTTAAATAACAGTTCACATACAAGTTTTCCAGATAATGTAAATCACAAATATATCAGTAGGTAGCTAACCCAAATTTTCATGTTACTCAAACGTTTCGAATCCGAGCTGATTGTTTATGTTGTGCCTTGTTACCATTGTTAACATTTAATGGCCCATGAGATTAGGACAATTCACACTTGCCCGGCTCCCAGCCGAGGGTGGGGTTTGTCAAACCCAGTAGTATTACCCGAACTTCCTCGCTATACCCCGTATATTAACGGTTCGAGAGAATTGAAAGGACTTTCGTATGCTAAGTTTGACGTTTAGTAAGCCATGATGATATATAAGTAAATACAAAATCATAAAGTGTTTTCGTGCATGTTTTCTCCCCGAGAAAATGTGTAAAAGAGGGCCGTGAAAACTCACCTTAGGTTGCACAGCTACTGATAATTATCAAAATTATAATTTCCAAGTTCAACCAACAACCTGTTTGAATTCTACTAATTAGATACAAATAACTCTAATAGAGTTCATGTTCGGTTTCGCATCCCGGTTCGGTTTCACTCCAATCCCCAACTATAATTTCGTTATTCAACTCATCTTAATTTACCAAAATCTCATCATCATATAATTAAATAACATACCGAACTTCTGTTTAAAGTCCAACACACACTTCACTTACAAGGCATTCATTTACATATGACACATGCAATATACACTCACATATATATATATGCCTCACACCACAATCACAGTTTTAATTCAAGTATAACATATTTACATTCATTTGTGCTCCTGGTGTGGATATGTGCATCTTTGTACTCACAAAATCACATGACTTCACAACATATATACATACATCGCATGCACTAAATATATTTTTAATTCACATGATCTCTAACTCAATTATTTGGATCGTTTTGCAGACACTTAATACTAGCTCAACTATATATACACACACACTTATATAACATATAATCATATCACTTATATAGATACACTGTTACGTACAAACTTTTATATATAATTCACGCCACTTACGACTGGCCGGTACGGGTACCTTGCATACAAGATCGAACATGGGTCAACTCCAACACACCTACACAATGATATATCTACCACGTAGACATAATGATGTTCATCAAAACCCATTCCTAACCCTAAACCGAAACCGAAACCGTAACGACTTGAAATGCTAAACGAGTATATGAACGGAATAAAAACTAACCGGAACGGTTCGCGAGAGACAAAGGAAGTTTCTTCGGCAAGTTGCGGTTGTCGCGGTGGTACGTGGCAGTGGTTCGCGGTGGTTAGCGTATCCAAACAACAACCGCAGAAGACGATGATTGTTATGGTGGTTGCCGAGATATGGCGGATCTAATGGTGGTAACGGTTGCGGGAAAAGGTGAACAGCGTTGATGAGGGTGAGGGTGTAGTTAAGGTTACGTTGTGTTGCAGGCAAAGATGATAGACGAAGGGGTGGGGGTTGGGTAATTTATAAGTGTTCAAATTTGCATTTTAGTCCTTGGATTTAGTTCTAATATTTAACTTGTTCCTAAGGTTATAATTAATGAATTTTATTTAATTATTAGTCGAACCTCGTACTTTTTATGACGTGTATATTTTATGAAACTATCCAGTTTAGATTTCGGTACGCTTTCGAGTCATGCGTAATATGTAATTTCCCAAAGTATTAACGGTTAACGTCACTTGTTGTAAAATAATAATTCCTCGAATTATTCTCTTTGTAATAAATAGTTATTTACATAAATAGTTAAATTAATGTATTTAGTTTATTATTGGCGTCACGTACGAAAAAGGATTCCACGTTGAAAGAGACTCACGGAATTTGGTAAGTTGAGTTAACGACGTTAACCTGAATTTGTCGGGTGTCACGTTCCATCAATAACAACAACAAACAAAGATCACCCGAAAGCTCGATACCACTTGATGGGTTCGAACGAAACTGAGCTTGGATCTAGATCTGAGATAGTTTTGGGATGTTGTTTGTAATCAATGATGTGGAATCTCATTAATCACGTATTGATGAATGTTCATGAAGATCAATGCAAGGTATGATGAAGATGATGATAATATTGAATATGTTAGTTGTATTAGATCACAATGAAGGTTACAAGGAATATAGAAATGAAATGCAGACAACTCCTGTCAACAAATAATCAAGGTGATGGTATTATAGTCCATACCATTCACCTTACATTTAACCTAAACATGTGTAATTAAGCACAAACGATTACACAAATATTTTAACGTCAAATACAATTAATAAACGTCTTCACCCGTGTTTGTTCGTGACGATGATCGATATCTTCACTCGCTTATATTTGTAAAGTGACGTCTTAAAATAGACCCAACATTACTATAATCTAAATACTAATTTTTATAACATATAAATTGTGATATATCTAAAATCTTATAAATTATATAAAATCATAATTTGTATAAATCAAGTTTTATAAATTTAATTTTTACAAATACTTTTAAAGACCTTAAAAATACTACGAATGTATATTTAATACTGTTAAAAAATATAAAGGTTTTATAAATAATAGTTTATAAATATAGACTTTTGTAAAAGGCACTTAATACTGTTAAATACTTTAAAAATATAAACCCCCAAATCCCAATCGAAACCCTAGAATTCCAATTATCTTAGATTTCTAATTTTCGATTATAGTTTTCTATACTACACGTTTTGCTAAGTTTTGATTATTTATTTACTTAGGTGATTCTAGTATTTGAACGTTTCTCGATTCTATCTAGTCGGTTTTCTATTTATTTCGTGCTCGTAATTCAAGGTGAGTAAACCCACTCCCTTTTTTTTTATTTTTACGTTTTGGGGCCGAAATATGCGTTCTATTACCATACTACATTGTTCTACATTATTTTATTTCCAAAAGAGATCGTACAAATGTGTTAGTCTTGTCTACAGGTTGATGCAACCTTATGTGGTAGTTTAAAGTAATATTTTGCTTTGTAATCCCACTGGTATAATGTTAGCGCTAATCGTTTGACAAACCCACCTACTTATACAACATCGATATGATTTAAACCCAAAATTCTATTCTATATTTACTAGTTGCTATGCTATGAGGTTTGTTGATATGGCATGTGTAACACCTTAGGCAAATCCCACAACGGCCATAGGCAGGAGAAATCTGGGATTTATAAGGGTTGTTCGACCTCAAATACCAACAACGCATTTTGGGGTTTAATGTTAGTGTATGAGGAGAACTCCACAATTAAGCGTGCTTCGATGACATCAATCTTAGGATGGGTGACCATCCTAGGAAGGTTTCACCCGGGCAATCAAAAGCAAATCCGTGATCTCTAATGTAGCAAAGCGGACAATATTGGTGGTATGAGGGGCCGGATGTTACACCATGTCCCTAAGTTGCTAAATAATTATTGATAACTTATATATCGAGACGGTTAAATAACGGTTGCTTGAAAAGTTATCATTAACTGAAATCATGGGTGTAAATGATGGTTTTCTATGCTATTGTAGGGGTCATGGTAGGATAATACTTACAAAATTGTTATACATATAAGATTGCGCAACATATTTATGATGATCTCGGATTTCTATACTATTTACTACTACTTGTGGTTGACTCACTAGCTTTTTATTGCTAACTTATTTTATGTATATTTCAGGTGATGCATGATGATTACTATTTACTTTTTTCCAGGACAGGAAGCACTTTGGACCTAGCACTAATAATCAATAAATTATTGCAATTGTTGGGTTTTTATTCATGACTTTTGTCGGTTTCATTTAGACTATGTTCCAAACTTATGAGATGAAGTTATTAGATTTTAATAAATGGTGTACCATGTGCTTTGTTACTAGTGATATCCATATCCATCACAATACTCGATGATTCCGCCATTGGGTGAGGTGTCACATAAATCTCATTTACACACGTCATCTAACATATTTTAGGCGTTTGTTTTTAAATTATTGTCAACTTTTTTTATGTGTAAGAAAACTTTGTTTGAATGAAAAAAGAAAAATTAGATATTTAGAGTTTTTATTGACCCGACCCGTACCGAATACTCGACCCTGACATATAGCCCGAAACATAGCGATACGAGAAAACTATGAGTCTCATGAATTTCGAACCTCCTATATAAAACTTCAAGTTTCACCACTTATCACAACTGGCACCATCCGCCGTCAACATTGCCGTCATCGACTTACTCCTCCCCTTTTGATTCACGACTTCTATTCTTCAACAACAACCATTATTAATCATCATCGATCCAGGGTCTTTAAACCCCCCAAATCGTCTTCTTCGATCGATGGCAAGTGATAGGTTAAGAACATAAACTGGGTTAAGGTTCGCAAAATAGTAAATGGTAGGTTGGTGATTGTAAAAAAACGGAGGGGTTAGAATGTGAGTTTTAGGTGATTTGATCACCATTGAAGAAACCGGGTTCTTCTCCATATAAAGCCTACTAGATCTGTGCGTTTATTTTAGAAATACATAAATGTTTATTTTTTGTTTGTTGTAAATGGGTTTCTATCAAACCCCCAATGAAGATGAATCTAACGATAATGTTGATGGTGGCGGAGGGAGTGATGGTGTTAATGGTGACCGAAGGGGGGCAATGATGTTGAGGTAGCTGAGTGGTGTGTGTGACAGACGGTGAATGAGGTGAACAATGGTGTTGTTGTTGGTGGTGGTGGGTGACATATTATGGTGATGAACTGTTGAAGCATGAAGATGATGAATCGATGATTATAAGAATCTAAAGTTGTTATCAGTAAAAAAGATTTTATTTTTTTGTTTGAATTGATGATGAAGACAGGGGCAATAGTGCCATTTCCTTTAAATTCAACTTCAAATTTTAACATTTTTAATAGTATGGACTGAAACGGAAAGAAATTCTTAAACTATTGGACTAAAACTGTAATTTTGATCAGACCTCAAGGACCAAAAGAATAATTAGTTCTATTAATTATCACAAGGAAATAGCATTTTGGATAGAACAAAATCAAGAAAAGAAAAGAAAGCACCACCAGCACACCACTTGACAATCGTTATCCACTCAAAACATGACACGCAGACCACACATTGCAACATTGTTCATACTTCATATCTGCTATGGGGGTTGATTTAAATAAACAGTTATAAAAAAAAATTGGAGAGAGAACAGGAGGAGGCGAAAAGACAACGGAACAAAAACTTCCGGCCACCGGACGATCAGGGCAGAACCAAACACCAATCGAAATAGACGAAAAAGATGGAAGCAGCGAAAGGAAAAGAGTGGCTACCCAAGATCCCCATGACCTCGTTCTTCGTATCCAACATCCCAGATGGGATATTCGAACCGAAGCTCAAGGAGTTATTCAAACCCTTTGGAGAACTTGCACATTTCTACCTGGCAAAAAAGAAAGATAGATCCAAAAGCAATTTTGGTTTTACAAGATATTACAATGTCGCTGACAAAGAAAAAATGGTTAATTCCATGAAAAATCTTACGATTGCAGGAGCGGTTCTGGTGGTATACGTGGCCCTTCAAGATAAATGGGGTATAGAGACCTCTTATTCACTACCCTCTCATCAAACCCATGCGACCATGTATCAAGCAAAACCATCAACCCAAATGCCGATCAACAACTCAAGGTATGTCTCCACCTCCAGTTCGTTCAAAGATATCCTAAAAAAATTAGTCTACCTCCAATAAAACAATCTTCCTAAACCCGAATCCGACCGAGACGACAACGTTATTGAAAGCCATATCATTTGTTGGGGAAGCAAAGTCTCTGGTGAGTTTATGTGAGGTTAACAGGATATTTGCAAGGTGGGGGTTTTTTGGTCATATCATAAATGCTTCCTCATTACATTCGAAGAAGAGGAACAAGCTTCAAAATTTGTACTTTTTACGAAGGACAACGAGAATCTGTGGAAAGAACATATCATATCCGTTGAACCATTGTCGGAGGGTTACATGTAATTAGATAGACTGGCTTGGATCAGAATCCTGGGCCTCGAACACGTTTTATTTGATCGGAAATAGTTTTGGTCGGGTTATTCAACAGTCAAGTGCTTCAATCTCAGACGGCAACCTCACTTTCGATGATAGGTTCAATTGGATCGATATCGCTCAATGATCAGAATGAAATAAGTACACAAACACAATCAATCAGCAACACAATTCATTACTTAATAATTCTCTTTGTATTGATGATCAAAGCAAAGTTGTAGTACAAAAGTGCAGGAGAATGTAAATCACACACAGTTAACTCTCTCTCTAACGTGTAATTGTGATCTAGATGTCTCTAACATTCTCTTACTACATGCTTTATGCAACAATACATTAGGGAAAATACAAAATTAACCTTAAACTATACAAAATGTATAAACAAAGTACAAAGTAAATCTTAAACAGAAATAAGCCCTAACAGTACTCCCCCTAAGATTTATCTTTGGACTTCAAAAATCTTCAACAGTTTTCAACTTTTGCTTTCAGCTTCAATCTCTCACCAATCTTCTGGTTCGTCTTTAACATCCAACAATTCCTTCCCTTTGTATTCTTCTTGTTCCTTTAAAGCCTCTTCAATGCAAGACTTGAACTTCTCAGCAATCTTGGCTTGTCTTGGCTTAGATTCATTTGTCAAAATATCACAGTCCTTCATTCTTTTCAGCGAGTCCAAGGAAATACCTGCAAAGTCAATGTTAGCATAAAACACATGTGGTTTCTTCCTTCCTATGACTTTCACTTCCAATGTACCCTTGGACGTCACGCTCATGTATTCGATCTCCGGTATATCAATCTTCACAAGGTTAGCATTAAGTAATGCCTTCCTTAATCGGATTTTCTCTGTAGCAGCCCCAATCACCTCAATCATAATAACAAACAATCTTCGATCTTCTTCTGCAACAGGATCTTTCAACTTTTCCATCTTGTAGTTTCGGAGAAAGTCAATGTAAGATGGATGTAGTAGTTTGAGTTCAAACGTACTAAATAATGTGATCATGTCCTGATCCCAGTCATCCAAATTACGCACCAGTTTCAGCTCAAAAGTCTCTTGATTGTAAAACACCTTCAAAATGGGCTTCGTAGCTTGAGAACCATCGATCACTTTCAATCCCGGATCTGTGATTTTGTCAAAATATTCATCGGAAAATTCTTCTAAGTACATATCACGCAAAATCAACTTCTTTGCTTTCTTCGTTTTCTTCATTTTTATATATTCACTATCTTCTTGTTGTCCTCTAAACTCCAAAAACTTCGGCAAACGGCTCATCCCGGCATCCAGTAACATCGCACATTTATCAGCACGCTCAGCATGCGTGTGATTAATCAATCGAAGTTTGTGCAGTTCCTTCAAATCTTGTACTTGCAACTTGAAAATGCTCGAATAGTAATGGTAGACATCGCACAAACCATTAACTCTCTTAATCAGAAATGCGTCAAAAACTTCATCATATTTCCAGGCAATAATCTTCACATTCTTGGACTTTGCCGGCACGATCATCGAGTCCAGCAACTCAGCAACAGATTGGCCCTTACTCAGCAGTGATCTGACGACATCACCTGCTGTGGCAGACTTGTGCCATGATTCTCGTACGTCCATTGGAATGTTATAAGATTTCATCTCGCTAGGAAACATGTCTATCAGCTCTTTCCTCTTTTTATGCGCATCTTCTGGTAAAGCCATCACTGTTATCTCTTTGGGTTCAAGCACTCTGTATCTCTTGGTCAGCTCATAATACTGCGGATTGTTGTAATCCAAGAAAAACATGCGATTGTGCATCTTTTCAGTCTTCATGAAACTTACCACAATCTTCTTTAATGATTCTCGTTTCAATCTCTTCAGAGTCTTGTATGGATAGTTTCTCAAACTAAGCCATTCCCGCATATTTCTAGTTGACATCTCCTCTGGATCTTGATGATACAATTCTTCAGGAGGTAGATCATCAATATTCAGGCTCTCTTGCAGAGGCTTCCATTCACCCATTTCCACAACAAATTCCTTTTCATCAGCAGTCACCTTATCTTGCGCATTCAGACACTTCTCATACTCTTCATTTATTTGACTCACTGTAAGTCCATTCAGGTACACTGGATTATACTTCATCTTTTCTAAGTATGCAAATCGTTCAGGAAGATCACTAGGAATCTCATCGTCAGGATTAGCTTCAGGCTCATAATCAGTAAAATCTATATCATCTAAATCATCGAGTGCTTCTATCATCGGTGCAGTTTTAGTTTGAACCGGCTCAAACTGAAATGCTTCTTCAGTAACAACTTCTTGCACATTCTCAGCCACTCTGATTACTTCAGGCACTTCAGCTGCCACTACAGATTCAGATTGAATCAGCTCAATCTGAACTGTTTCATCAGTTCTAGCTTCTTTCACAATCTCGTCCACCTTTGCTACCTCAGATACTTTGGTTTCAATTACAGACTCAGATTGAATCGGCTCAATCTGAACTGTTTCTTCCATTCTGGCTTTCTTAGCAACTTCATCTTCTTTGACTATTTCAGGCACATCATCCAGTTTGCGTTTTCCCTCAGCTTTGTCAAGATTGACAGGTTCA
The DNA here is from genome assembly GCA_030867185.1 of Tagetes erecta. NCBI lineage: Eukaryota > Viridiplantae > Streptophyta > Magnoliopsida > Asterales > Asteraceae > Tagetes > Tagetes erecta. The sequence goes on from CM061493.1 coordinate 11,145,383, forward strand.
GCAGCTTCATCGGGAATTGGAATTGGTGTATCAATCCTTTCACCCACATTCTTCGTTCCACGAGCTCTAGTATAATAAACTTTAGCATCTTGTGAAGGCTCAGCAACTTCCATCACATCATCAGAAAAGTCTTTATCAGATGTAGAACTAGACTTCTTTGGTTTGGCTTCTTCCAACCATTTTTCTAACATCTCCTTTTCCGCATTCAGAGTATTGCATTCAGCAGATAACTCTTTGTAATCTTCCTTCAACTTTTCATGATCAGCCTTCAGTTTTTCATAGTCAGCATCTAATTCTTTGAAAGTTTCCAAGTTCTTCTGATGAATACCCCAAAATTCTTCCAACCTCTTTTTCTTCCTTTCATTGGATGCTTTCAATAACTCATTAGCTTCTAACAACTTGGCTACCATCTTTTCCAACTGAATAATTTTCTCTTTTTCTTCATTCACACTTGAACCAACTTTTGGTGAAGACTCCAAAGGTTGTTCAATTTGCATAGTTGCTGGAGATGAAGTGGTGGGGATATCTACTGGAACAGAAACAGTAACGCCAGCATAGGTATCATCAACTACCTGTGCAGTAATCTCCACTTCGGCCGTTACCTCCTGTGCAATCTGAACAATATCAATCTGTTCAGGCACATTCACATCTTCAAATACACTAGGTTCCTCAACAAAAATAGGCTCTATCACAGATTTGGATCTTCGTGATCTGACATACTGTACTGTGATGTCTCTAGGAGCTTCAACAACAATCTCTTCAACAGCTTTAACAACCTCAACAATTTCAGTCTCAATAGGCTCAACATCTTCAACAAACTCTGCCTCCTCAGGAACTGATTCAGCACTTTCTTCTTCCATACTCTCATCATTTCCATCATCACCACTACCATCATCACTATCATCATCATCACTATCAGCAGATTCCTCATCTTCTCCTTCATCCTCATCATCATTTTCTTCTTCATTCTCATCCTCATCTTCTGGATGACGAGCAAAGTACTCATCATCATCTAACAAATTGTCAGGCACCTCATCAACTAAATCCAGTGGATTCACAATCTCTCCGTGTGATATATGATGATACACTATCTCAATGTCCTCATCATTGTTTGCTATATCTCTCATATATGCAAACATTTCCACACCTTCAACTCCTCCAATACTCATCTTCCTATATGATAGATCATTCATGTCCTCGGTGTATAAAATTCCTCCACTAAAACCTTTTTCTCGAATGTTTGGATACACAACATTGATCATTATTTGCAAGAATCTCGGATACATGAGAAACTTGAACCTCTTTCCTTTCACAAGATTGAATACAAATCCCTTCATTATCCACTTTGACATGTTGAACGACTTGTTCTCAGCAATAGCAACAATGGGTGATGCAATGTCAGAATGGAAGTTATCAAACCCAGCACTCCTTCTAGACATGCATTGCTGTATCACATAGCAGAGTAACTTCCATTTCTTCCCCAGTCTAGCTCTAACAAACTGCTGCTTGGGAAATATGGGAGGATGACCCATATTGATAAAACATGCCTGGCACTCAGCAGTTGTCAGCTCATCAGTTGCACCAACTTCATCATCATCAATCCTCAATGCTGTTCTGATAGACTCCTCAGATACAGTCAATTGCAATTCTCTGCTAATATTCCCTCTTACCACAGTCATACCATCTTCATTTGTAACAACCTCAGCCGTTCTCCAAAAACTCTTGATGAGTCTAGCATATATCACAGGCTTTGCACACATAGCATACACATACTTGGTTCTTCTAATGAATCTGATCATGTCTCTATACCCCTCTGTTTCTGGTATAGCTTCATCCAAACATGCAACCAGATTGTGCTTAGGCTCAAACTTGAGGTTCTCCATCTTATTCAATCAATATAATGGACGATTTGAGGTACAGGGGATTTTGCTTGAAAAACTTGGTGAAAAATGATAAGTGTTATGAGGAGGCGGGTATTTATATGATTGAAAAATTAGGTCAAACTTGTTGGGACGTGTCAACAATTTGGGACGGGTAAACATTAAAGCCCAAAAAGCCTAGACGGGTCATGCACTGTTGAGCCGCGTCAGGTACTGTTGGGACGGGTCACAGTTATGAGACGGGTCACAACATTGGGACGGGCCAACATAAAAACGTATAAAATACTTGGACGGGTCAACCACTGTAGAGACGGGTAAAGCACTGTTGAGACGGGTAAAGGTTAGGAACAACTACACATGTTTGGTTTTACCCATCACCCGGCTGCATAGTAGTCTTCTTTCATCACCCGGCTTGCACAATGATTTTTTGTTCATTACCCGGCTGCATAGTGATCTTCTTCATCACCCGGCATGTTTTTCTTCATCACCCGACTACATAGTTGTTGTACTTTACCCGGCTACACAGTGTTCTTCACTTACACGGCTTCATAGAATTTTCATTCTATTACCCGGCTGTACAGTATCAACACTTCATCACCCAGCCGGCTGGTAACATATCACTTCATTACCCGTCAACACAGTAGTCATAACATCTTCACCCGGCTATCTTCTCTCACACAATCACCCGGCTGAAATCAAACACACTTCCTTACCCGGCTAAATAGTGACTTCATTACCCGGCTAAATAGTGTCTTCTGATATCTTCACCCGGCAATCACACTTAGACAATTTTTTATTTTTCTCCGTCTGTTGACTTTTCAACTGCATTTATTGCACCTGCAAACATTCTCGACATATTAATTAGACAAGACATCCTTATTAGGATTTGTCAAATTAATTAATCAACAATATTATTTAGGGCAACAAATTTAATTCAATTAAATTCCCTTTTTCTTTTTCTTTGATTTTTCTCACAAAAATGTTTTTGCACAACCAATATTTCTATATCCCGAAGCAATTAAAAACACATCACAAGACCTTGGGTTTGTTTTTAACACATCCAATACTATTGCTTTTCATACCACATAGTCTTGTTCAATCAAAACACACTTATTCAAAAATATTTTTGGATTTTTGTAAATATTTGTCTTCTTCAATTAATATCCCCCTAAACTTGAAATTTCTTGAAATTTTTAAGTTTAACAAGGATGTCGATGTGTCAATAAAGATTCCATATGCCTGCACACACATTAAAATAAAGACATATGCAATGCAATGAATCAAAATATCGTAGTGAGATCATACCACACATTATCTGAACATGTTTTGCAAGTTTTGAATAGACATTTGACTTATGTTTGATTGAGTGATGATATGAAAACATACCAATTAGCTCGAGTTGACACACTTACTTTTTCAGTATCATGATGAGATTAAGGTTTGATTAAAATGACTTATGTGACCCACATGTATACATATGTCAACATATTTCCTTATCAAACACTACCTGAATGCATATTGCACAAAAACCTGGTCACTTACAATCATAAACAGTGTGGAATCTGGGTTCTATTCGGATTTGGACCACTTTGGGACTTCTTTTGATTCCATTTTGGAATTTAATTTCCTATCGTTCCCCTTGGGAATCTTCTGAATTCCATTTTGGAATTTTTATTTGGTGATGGTCCACATTTGGGATAGCATCCGCATCCATAATATCAAACTCAAGCTGAACCGGAGGTGGGACCTGCGTATAAATATGTGGGATAGCAAAACACGCATTATCCATTATCGTCTTCGGTTCTGAAAAATCGTCAACCACATCAGTGCAGAGACCAGTGTCACAAAAAGTACTCTCGAGCTGATGTTTTGCAGTAATCCGGTCTATCAAAACTCCCAGCTCTTCTGTCCTACGAACCAAGTCCTCGGATTCTCTAAGTCTAACCGCATGTTCCTCGCCTCTTTGCTCATGTTGTGAAGCAAGATAGTTTTGGAACACCTGGTTCATCTCAAACATAGCTGTGTGCAGATTGGGTGTGGATGGTGGACCCTCGACTGGTGGAGTGTAAGGATAAGGATCATCATAACCTGTGGAGTACCCCTGTGAGTAGCAACAATAATATGTATAATGGGGTCCGCCACAGATCTCACACCAAACACTAGTACGATGATCCTCGTAGCTATAAGTGTTGCCTTCGTAATCATCCTCATAGTAGCTATCCATGAGAAAAACTGCAAAAACAAACTCAAAACACAAAGATCACGAGTACCAGATAGAAAAAAGCTAAAAAATATAATAATAATAATAATAATAACTAAAAATATAGAGCAAAATAAGTCTAAACTAGCAAAAGAACAAATTGCAAGCAAATAATCAAATAAACACTAAACTAACAAGAAAAATAGCAAGTAAAAATGGTTAGACCCCCGACTCGGATCTTTCATAAAGTCGCCAAAAATGCTCAAATCCCCGGCAGCGGCGCCAAAAACTTGATGCGAACCTTTGGTGTATGAAAATGATGTTTGGATCGGAAAATCAGGTTTTAAATTTATAAAGTGGAAAAACCTAACAAGTTCACATAATCGGCAAGTGTACCGGTCGTATGTGGCAAGTCAAGTAAGTCCGGATATCGTACCCAAGAGATTTGAGTTTGGCGTCCTCTAATACTGGATCTTTATTGAGTTCTAACCGATGTAAAAGAGTTGGGATTTTTAATTATAAAGACTAAAGTAACAAATAAAAGACAAACTACCTAAAATTATCCTAAAAATAAGATTTAGACTAAGGAAAATTATCTAAAATAAACTACTGGTAAAAACTTAACTAAATGGAAACTAAAGGTGGAAATAAGCTAAAAGAGAACTATGGGTGGAGTGATGACTATTTAGGCGGGAATCCTGATGATAATATGACAACTCTCGGCTTTCTAGATATGTCGGCACCGGATCTGAGAATATATCTACTCAGAACAATCTAACACATCAGTACCTACTACTAAGGTCTCGTGGGTGCTAGAAAGTCCTAAAATATATATGTGAAGCTAACGGTGTGAGGAATGTTGATAAAACACTCCCGGATGTCTAAGGGATCCTAAACTGGCTCACCTCTCGGCTTACAAGTCCATTTATCCTAGAAACTGACTCAATCAGTAAACTAAAATAACGGGATCAATCGGTTTATGATAAATCAAGACTAGATAACACAAGTTGCTAGTTTTTATTAAGCAAAACCTACTTCCGTAGTATTTTAACCTAAACCAACTAACAAAAGGATGAAATCTACAAATCCTCACCTTCCGGTAACGAATCCGGCTAGCACATTGGCTCAAATCCACAAATCAATCTTAACTTATGAGTATCTATTCCTAGATCTACTCAAATGATGATTAAATCTAGTGGACTAACCACCAAAAATGTGAAATCTATTATCAAGTTATCAAATCAAGATAATATTATCCACAATCAAGTCAAGATCTCAACATGAATCATAAAGTCAACACACATATTGCATACAAGATCATCATAAACCAACTTTCTCAATAGAACATCCAACCAACATATCATAAACAACCAAAAATCATCATATCATCATCAATTATCCATAATGCCTAAATAGTCATACTAAATCTAGCCAATCATCATCACAATCATCAAATCAAGCATCATAATCACTAGATCTAACAACATTATATATAGAAGATGAACAAAGATCAAAAGAGGAGGAATTTAGATACACCAACCACCAAAAACTCCTCCAATCTTCAAATCAATGCTTTATCTTCACCAAATTAGCTCTAGATCTTCAAATTCTTCCTTGATCTTCACCCAACAGCAGCAAAACCTTCAATCCAAGCTTCAATCTTCAAGATCCATCTTCTAAACCCAAAGATCAAGCTTCAAATCTCTAAGTTTAGCCTCTAAATCCTTGAATCAAAGCTCAAATATGCTCACAAACCCTCAAAAACCTTGTATTCAGCCGTTTTGTGTGTTTGGATGAAGAGATGATACCCTAAAAGTGGAAGAAATGATGTTTAAATAGTGAATTTTAGGGTTTTTTCACGACTGGGCGCCCAGCGGGTCGCTGGGGACTAAGCGTTCCTGCCCAGCGGCCCTCTGGGCAGAGAATCTGACAGATCAGGAGCCCAGCGGGTCTCCGGGGACAAAACTGGCTGCCCAGCGGCCCTCCGGGCTGGCAAATTTCTGAAAATGGGCTTCTGGGCCTGATGGGTCTTGGGCTTGGCCTCCAAAGCTGATTTCACTTGATTTTCTTCCCGTTTGTGTCCCGAATCCGCTTCTTTTATTCGAACTTACCTAAAACCAAAAACAAAATAAAATAAATAACTAAAAATCAAATATATTTACATAAAATAAGATTAAAATGTGGTAAAATATAAATAATAAACCCATGTGTTATGCAACACATCAGTACCACAACAAAGAAGCTCACGATGCGGTTCATCACACTGAATAGACTGCATCGTTACCCGATCATGCACAACTATCATCACAAGCAATGCATCAAAAGATATATATCTAGACATGTATAACAAAGGAACTTAACACAAAGATCATTGAGTTTAGATTTGTCAACAATGAACTTACTTTTTCAGTCTAATTGCCTGAGCTGTCTCGCACATCAATTAACATTCATCAGTCTTTATTTAAAATGATGAAACAAATAATGTCTAGTGTACTATCATTTCTCACTTTTTGCAATATAGATTCTTATGACATGATATTTTCTTTTCTTTTTGCTTTTATATTCTTTTTGTTTGTTTGTCCTTTTCATGCACACACACAATGCAAAACAATAAAATAAAAAATAAAAGAATCAATACTTGACATCGACTTATTATATTTTTGACTTTTATATTTTCTGATTTTTGTTGATTTTTCAAAAATAAATTTGAATTAATCATGGTTGATTAACCCTATGGATTGAATTAAGAATTCAAACCGCCCTGACAAGAAAGATTTTGTGAAAAGATCTGCCAGTTGTTTGTCGGTATGAACTTTAATCAAAATTATTAAAACCTTTTTCAGAGTTGTCTCTGAGAACGTGATATCGAATTTCGATATGTTTGGTTTTTGAGTGTTGAACAGGATTAGCAGTAATGAACATAGCAGCAGTATTGTCTATGTAAATAGGAGTTTTGAGAAAGTTAAACCCGTAGTCAAGCAATTGGTTTTGTAACCACAAAACTTGAGAACATCCTGCAGATGCAGCGATATACTCTGCTTCAGCTGTGGATACAGAAACGTTGGTCTGCTTTTTGCATTGCCAAGAAACAAGTCTAGGACCCAGAAATTGACATCCACCCGTAGTCGATTTCCTGTCAAGAGCACACCCACCAAAGTCACTATCAGAATAACTATATAATTCAAAATTGCCTTCATAAGGATACCATAACCCGAGATTCGGTTTCCCTTTAAGGTATCTGAAAATACGTTTAACAACAACCAGGTGCGACTCTTTCCGATCATACTGATATCTTGCACACACACACATACAACATACATAATGTCTGGCCTTGATGCAGTAAGGTACATCAGTGAACCAATCATTGATATGTACAGTGTTTGATCAACAGATTTGCCTTTTGGATCCGGCTGTATCTTGCAATTCACATCAGATGGCGTTCGAATAGTCTGACAATCTTGCATCTTGAACTTTTTCAGCAACTTTTCAACAAACTTTGATTGGTTGATAAAAATTCCGTCTGCTGATTGTTTTACTTGCAATCCAAGAAAGAAATTATTAATCTCCCCCATCGAACTCATCTGAAATCTTGACTTCATGATTTCTTCAAACTCTTTGCACATGGACGAACTTGTTGATCCAAAGATGATATCATCCACATACACTTGAACACATAAAAGATCTTCATTTTCCCGCTTCATAAATAAAGTTGGATCAATCTGACCTCTTGTAAATCCATGTTCCAGCAAATGTTTAGATATCGTCTCGTACCAAATCCTTGGAGCTTGATGTAGACCATATAAAGCTTTGCTCAATTTGTATACACGATGTGGATAATCAGGATCTTCAAAACCAGGAGGTTGTCTGACATATACATCATCGGTAATTGGTCCATACAGAAAAGCGCCTTTAACGTCCATTTGAAACACTTTGAACTTCATGAAAGAGGCATACGCTAGAAAAACGCGAATAGCTTCAAGTCGAGCGACCGGAGCAAACACTTCTTCATAGTCAATACCTTCTTCTTGAGTGTAACCTTGTGCAATAAGTCTGGCTTTATTTCTCACAACAATGCCACGTTCATCTGGCTTGTTCTTGTACAACCATCTTGTACCGATCGCATTTTCTCCTTCAGGTAAGTCCACTAATTTCCAAACCTCTTGTTTGCGAAATTGAAGTAACTCCTCTTGCATGGCTTCAATCCAACTGTTATCTTGTAACGCTTCGGAAATGTTCTTCGGCACCACTTGAGAAAGAAAACATGAATAAAGACAAACGTTTGCATGTTCAGTCTGACTTCTCATAGTTCTCTGATTCAAAGGTCCTATAATCTGAGATAAAGGATGATTCCTGTGTACTCGATGAGTTGGAATTGAATCTCCTTGAACTTGCGTCTCCAGATTAGACTGATTCAGATTCGGTAAATCTTGCAGAATTGTAGACACATGCGGAGTGAAATTAGGAACTTGTTCTGGTGAATTGATGAAGTAGTCAAACGATTCTGGAATAACTTCAACATTCGGATCTGATGATGGTTGATTTTGAACAGATCCACCATCATTAGGAGAATTTTGCGGATTAACATAATCACCAAGAATGTTTGATTCTTGATCTTCTTGAGAACCAGAAGGACCCGGAGCTTGACTGGATACTCCATGATCAGGATTATGAAATGACATGAACGGATACTCAGAATTGAGATTGCTATCATCGTCATTGTCAGAATCATCACTGAAACATCCTAAGTCTCCTGATTCTTTTCTCGTTTTTCCTGAAAAATCAAACAAGTTAGAATTGAAAGATTTTGATAACGAATCTAAATCAAACAACCATTCGGGACCATGAGCCACTGACGGAAACGAATTTTCTAAAAACTTTACGTTAATAGTTTCAATAACAGTGTTTGTTTTGCTATTAAAAACCCGATAAGCTTTTGAAACAGACGAATAACCAAGGAAAAATCCATCGTTAGATTTTGACTCAAATTTACCGAGATGATCACTTAAATTTAGAATCGATACAGGACAACCAAATGCTTTCAAGTAAGAAATATTCAGTTTTCTTCCAAATAATAACTCATAAGATGTTTTATTTTTATCCTGAACCAATAATGTCCTGTTTTGTACAAAACACGCAGTAGCAATAGCTTCGTCCCAGAATGTGATAGGGATTTTGGCATCTTTGAGCATGGATCTTGCGGCTTCAATCAGTGTCCGATTTTTCCGTTCTGCAACTCCGTTCTGTTGTGGAGTTCTTGGAGCACTAAATTGTCGCGCAATTCCTTTTTCTGCACAAAACAAATCGACATTAGAGTTTTTAAACTCGGTTCCATTATCACTTCTCAAGATTTTTACTTTACAATCCAATTGATTTTCAACTTTGATAATAAATTCTTTTAACAACTCAGCAGTTTCAGATTTAACATGCAAGAAATAAACCCAAGAAATTCTAGTAAAATCATCAATGATGACAAAACAATAAGACTTCTTTCCTATGCTTTGAACATTTGTTGGTCCGAATAGATCCATGTGTAGCATCTGCAAGGGTTTTGAAATGGAGTGTTCTTGCTTGGACTTAAAAGACATCCTGTGCTGTTTTCCTTTCAAACATGCTGGACAGAGATCAGTTGTAGAGAATTTCTTTGACGGTATTCCCACAGCATGATTTCCAGTCACCAGTCGATTCATGTTTCTGAAGTTTGAATGACCCAGCCGTCTATGCCAAAGCTGACTCTCATCATTTGAAGCATGCGCAATGAGACAAGTAGTTTCGGTTTCAGCATCAATCTGTGACATATCAAGCTTTTATACATCACGATCTCTTGGAGCTTTAACCACCACCCATTCATTGTCAATCTTGAAACCTGGTTTGAGTATGTAACAGAAAGAATCATCAAATAAAGTTGAATAAGATTTGTCACAAATTTGAGATACACTTAGCAAATTAAAGTTCAACTGTGCACAGTAGTTGACTTTGTCAAAGCTAATGACCCCATTTGACACGGTTCCTTCTCCAGTAATTTTACCACCAGCATCTCCTCCAAATGCAACATGTGTACCATTCTTTAGCTTAAAATCTTGAAGCAAGGCATGATTGCCTGTCATATGCCGGCTACACCCACTATCAACAAACCATGAGTTGATAGGTCTTCGAGGGCGTACCTGCATTTCAACAATTACCTAGTTAGTTTGGTCAACCCAGGCCCACATGGTCTTGGGTTTTCCGAATCTATCTGTAACAGTAACTTGTTGATAATGAAGATTTTGAAAATTTGTTTCATTCGAGAGATTTGGTTGAAAACTGTTTCGCCCAACGGCTTGATTTGATTGCTTTCTTCTTAAAGCAATGAACCTTTCCTCTAACTTAGGATCAAGGTTATTTTCAAATTTCTGATTTCTCACCATCAAAGCTCTTGGCTTAAAACTGTTAACCTGCACATTTCTTGATGAAAAGTTATTAAAATCAGAATTGTTTCGTTTGAAAGTTCTCAAATCAGGAGAATGACTTTGGTTAAATTTTTGAAAACCAAACGATTGATTTCTTTGAAAATTTGGAAACAGAGTCATTTCTCTTGATGAGTTTTTCCGAAAGAAACAATCTTTTGTGTCATGGTTTCTTCTTTCACAAATATCACAGAATTTGTTATAAAAACATTCCTCTGAAGAATGATTTCTTTTGTCACAGTAACTGCAGTACCTGTTAAAGAAGCATTCAGCAGTGACATGATTATAACGATCACAAATCTCACAATGTTTCTTGCTAATCCTAAAGAGCCGATTGTTAACTTTTGATATTGCTCGTGATTCATTATCAGTTTTGTTCGGTTTTAGATTAACTTGATTCTTTTGTGGAGATTTTGTTTGTGATTTTGCTTGCTTGGGAACTTGGTTCGATTTTAAACCATCTTGTTTGGTTACCTTCTTTGGTTCAATTCTTTTATCATTGACAGCGGAAGACTTAGGACCTGAACCTGTTTTCAGACCAGAGTTAGATTTGATTGAAGAATTGATTTGGTTACCATAAGATCCGTTCATATCAAAAGTTCCTGCAGACACAAACTGAATTGTTTTACCTTTTGACACTTTCTTCTTGACAGGTTTGACATTTTCAGTTTTAACGGTTTGAACTTTGGTATTGTCATTTGATTTTATGACACTTTTACCTTTTGACTGTGTTGTTTCAGATTGATTGTTTATTACTTTCGATTTCTGCACCTTTCCTTTTGACACTTCAGCCTTTTTCACTTCTTTCTTCTTGATCAGTTGATCAGCAATTTTCGCCTTCTGTTCATTCTTCCACTTGATGTATTCAGGATCATTGTATCCTGAAAATTCAGCTTCATCCTTCACCTTTTCTTCTGGCTTGGGATTCAGTTCAGGATATTCAACAAGTTGAATCAGAACAGCTCTGATTTGTTGCTAGCTTCATCATCAGCTTCAGTCGTCACAGCATCATCTTCTTTCAAACTTTCAATCAACACTTCAGATCCTTCGGATTCGGATTTACTTCTTTGAATTTCTTTGAATTTTCGTTCATTTTCAGGTGAATGATCAAATTCATTGAAGTTTTCAGGTAAAGTTTGTGTGATTGATTTAGGCATTGGTTCATGAGTGAAACCCAATCCTAGTTTGCTTTTGTTACCTCTTTCACTCACAAGTTGTTTTACCATTGTTTTACAACTTTTCACCTTTGTTAATTCAACTTGAGTGACTGCATGAGCAACCTTTTCTTGTTCAAAGTTCTTAGTCATTTCTTCAAGTTGTTTTGTTACAAGTTCCAATTCCTTTAAGGTTTTGTTCCATGAATCTTTAAGTGACAATATCTTCTCATCAGAAATTTTGTGATCAATTTTAAGTTGTTCATGAATTTTTTCATGTTTGCTTAATTTATCACCAATTTTAAAAGAATGAGTACGATAATGTTCTACTTGTTGAATGCATTGTTCAGAACATAACCTACCTCTAACATCATCAGGCAAAGGAACATAGTTAGGGGGTAGTTCGGTACTACCCTTTGGTTGTTCAGCAGCTGATGAAGACTCATTGGATGTAGCCATAAGTGCAACTTCTGGTTCAGATTCTTCAACAGGATCTGCCTTTGCACTCCAATCATACTCTTCAGAATCTTCACTCAAAGCTTCAATCACTTTACCATCCCCTTCTTCAGACCAATCTTCCTCAATTTCACAAACTAACGCCAAACTGGAAGTGAGATCAGATGTAAACTGTTCCGCATAAGCACTCCAGTCGTATCCGTCTTTCACACTAACCACCAGTGCTTTAGTCTGATCTTCTAGCTTCTTACCTTCGTCTTTCAGTTCTGGCATGGGAAGACTTTGATATGGTTTCTGCATGAAACGTTGATTCCTGTTCTGATAGCTTGAAGACTGTTGCGAGTTTTGACCTTGACCTTGATTCTGTCCACTTGAACTAGCTTGATCATTGTAGTTCTGATTCTTAGGAGCCTTGAATTCCCTAGAAAAATGACCATAGCAGTTACAGTTGAAACATCTGGCCTTTGATTTGTCAAAACCAACTGTCTTGTTTGCATGTGGCTTGAAGCTTCGGTTAACATATGCATGTTTCTGAGTTCGATATGCAACCATAACCATTTGCCAATTCAAATCCATTTCCTCAACGTCATCAGGATCCATTTCAAATAAATCTTGAAGCACAACGTCCATTTGAGTCAAATGACTTCCTTGATAAGCTTGAAAACTTGCCATGAAAGTAGTAAATGCAGTCTTGGTTTCATCATCTTGTAACAAGATGTTCATTACATCTTTTACTTTGGCTTGAACAGTAGAACTTTGGCTTTCAGACTGAGATTTCACATTCTGACTTGAACTTGAGCTCTTGGTGGAGATTGAGGTTGAGAATAAGTTGGTGAATTTGGAATGTATGACGAATCAGTATAAAAGCTTGCACCAACAAATAAATCACCCTCTTCATCAGTTTTTGCAGCATCTTGTGCAAGAAAAGCATTCTCCACTGTGTTAGCAGGATTCACAACAAACTTGTACTGAGCATGTGAACCTGATCTGTCAGTATTTCTCGAGCTCTCATCAATCTCAACTTCTTCGATCTTTGCAATGAGCAGATCTAAGTCCATAGGGAACTTTGCAGTATGCTTCAGTAAAGTCACAGTTTGTTTCCATGAGGATGGAAGAGCACACAACAATGTGTCATTCAAATCTTGAAGATCTGTCTTTGCACCAACATTTGTCATTTCAGTAGTCAGATGAACAAATCTATTCATCATTTGGTGCACAGATTCTCCAGCAATATGTTCAAATAACTCCAATTATCTCTTTAATTTCTGCTTCTTGAGACTTCTCAACTGTTCTACTCCTTCACAGATTGATTTTAATGCTTTGAACAATGTGTAGCCAGTTTGATAAGCATCCCATCTCGACAACACTTGAAGTGGCAATCCCTTACACATCAAAGAGTAAGCCTTACTGTCATTCTTGACCTTTCGTAAGTCTTCAGCTGATAGATTATCTTCTGGATAAGGTTCAGTAGAGTCTTTGGTGTAGGTGCTTGCACTATCAGGAGCAGTCTGAGTAGGAATGTGAGGACCTTTATCAATTGACTTCCAGAGATCATTATAAATAGAGCATAGATGATGCTTCAATCTGATTGTCCAGTTCTTGAAATCTGCACGATTAACCAATCTAGGAACACGGTTATCAGAATCATCAATAGGTGCCATTTTAACAATTTTTTTTAAAGAAAATATTTTTGTGTTTTTAAAGGTTTTTGAAAAGAAATAGTTAAAATACTAAAATAAAGACAAGTAAATAATGACAAGATAAGATAACAAGGTTTGAAAACAACTAAAAATGACTCACACGGCTGAACAGTGAAAATTCTTCTTCACCCGGCTGAACAATGATTTTTCTTCTTCACCCGGCTGAGAATAGTCTTCACCCGTCTAAACAGTTGACCCGGCTTAACAGTTGTAAATCTTCAATTCTTGCAATCTTCACCCGGCAAGTACGTTACCCGGCTGAACAGTTACACGGCTGAACAGTAATACTTCACATGGCTGAAAACTTGACCCGGCTAGAACTTGACACGGCAGAAAAAGTTGACCCGGCTGAACAGTTTTTGATCACACGGCAGCAAAGTTGTTTACCCGGCTGAATAGTTGATCACCCGGCTGAACAGTTGTCTTACCCGTCTGAAAGATTCTTCACACGGCTAAACAGTACTCTCACCCGGCTGAAATATTGATCACCCGACTGAACAGTACAACCTTTTTCACGCAAATTCTTCACCTGTCTAGACAAAATTGCCTTCACACGGCTGCACAGGACCTAATTGTTCACAAATCTAAGTCCAAAAATTTTGTCTAAGTCAAATTTTATCACCCGGCTAGTTAATCTTCAACCTGTTCATCCTGTTCATCGTCTTGTTCAAACGAATTTTTCTAGAAAAGATGAAGACAGGGAATCGGAACTAAATCATTTTGTGTTTATCAAAAACTTGTCCAATTACTTCAAAAATCACACCTAATCAGTGAAATATACCGATTAACAATCTCTAATCTCAATCATTCCAAAACATGATCAAATTTTGATGAATTTGAGCAAAATTTTGATCGAACATTGAATTTTTCTTCCTTCCTAATTCCTCAGATCTGATGATAATCTGATGGAATTTGCACAATCGTTGTGAATTAGAAGTGATTGCGATGATGAATCACAACTAAAAACAGCAACAATTCAATCAGATCATGATTTTGAGCAATATTGATGTGTTTTGCTTGATGAATTGCGAAGAACACAATACCAACAGCTCTGATACCAATTGATAGGTTCAATTGGATCGATATCGCTCAATGATCAGAATGAAATAAGTACACAAACACAATCAATCAGCAACACAATTCATTACTTAATAATTCTCTTTGTATAGATGATCAAAGCAAAGTTGTATTACAAAAGTGCAGGAGAATGTAAATCACACACAGTTAACTCTCTCTCTAACGTGTAATTGTGATCTAGACTCTGTCTCTAACATTCTCTTAATACATGCTTTATGCAACAATACATTAGGGAAAATACAAAATTAACCCTAAACTATACAAAATGTATAAACAAAGTACAAAGTAAATCTTAAACAGAAATAAGCCCTAACATTCGCTTGTATTGCAATTCTAACAAGGGACATTAATAGAATTAAAAATGTGGTAAATATCCGATGCAGAGATAGATCCTGATTGTAGTTGAAGAATATGTCAAGCCTTGGGCGCATTACTTTTTACAGCCGACCACCTTACCGGATACCCTCATCACTCCACAGGAGAAAACGTTGTCCAACAACATCGAGGTGGACCCGACCATCACGACAACGGATACCTCGAACAATGGAAAGGAAGGTGAAAAAGCCACGGTTAATCATGTACACATTACGGCTGTATCAACTCACAAGAATTTTAATGATAGGATGGGACAAAATTCCTTAAATGGATGTGGGCCCTTCAGTGGTGGTAAAACACAATCAAATGGCATTATATCTTGTAAAAGACCAAGACGTAGATCACCTAGTTTCTTTTGTTCATCAAATCTTGGGTCGGCCCAATCCCCATCTTCTACAAAGGGGCCTTTATTTTCTGACCAAACCAAGTCAACTAGCTTATCAACGACACCATCAACCAATTCTCCTCTTCCAGACCCAATCCACCCTTTCATCACCATTTGAAATCATCTGAATCAACCATCGGCAAATTTACATCAAGAATCAGGAACTATTGTCGACATGGAGGAAGGGGAAATCAGGGAGGAAACAGATCCGGTGAACATTCAGGTGAGGGCGGATATCTTGCAACTGGAAAGGGACCAAAGGGTCCAAATCGAAACATAGGCAACAATGGAAATAGGCAAGGTGATAGGGATGATGGACATCGCTGATTACAGTCACTATGACATCTGCCCCAAACCCGAACCCGAATGCCCGACTCGAACCCGAATTTATCCGTCGTTAATATATCGTATTTTCATTTTTGTTTTTCTCTAAATGAAACACTTTTTATTAAATATATATATATGAATATGTCGAGCCTTACGTCATTCTCGTCTTTATTATATAACGATCGCTTTATTACCCAACGTTTCCAAATTAAATACTAAATACAATAATTGAATCTCAAAAATATATAAAAATTGAAATTTATAAACGAGTTTTTATAAAGATTATAAAAAATAAAACTATCAAAGTCTCGAAATAATCATCTAATGCCAAACGCAATATAAACATTCAAAAACGCCACTTATAAAAACGTTACTTTTCGGCTCGGTTAAATTATTTAATTAATATAATTTATAAGTTAATTTGGGTCGAAGGTGTCAAATTTGAAACCTGCATTAAAGTTATAACTTCAATTAACAAATGGATCAAAGTATAAGGGGGCTGTAAGCGTAACTTACCCAAACCAAAATCCCCCCCGGTTGAAAACGTATTTCCGGTGACAACATATTCCGGCCAGCCAATCCGGCGACCCCTTTCACGCGTCTTTTAGCCAATTTCAAATAATCAAACCTTTCCTAAACCATTGTTACCAAAATTTCGAGCCTGCCTTAATGCTAACAACCGCAATTACAGCGCATTTGACGCAGATCTGATTCTGTGACTCAAATTGAAACCGACGAATTCGTAATTAGACTTGTAATTGACAAATAAGTCATTCCATAACCTGTTCTTCATCTTTCCGAGCATCAAATCTAGTAACTTATGTACTCATTTCAACCCTATCGATCATCTATAACTATCTAATACATCAATTGCAACTCATTTCAATTTCAGATTCATACAAAATCATCAAAACAGTCAACTTTTCTTCTATCTCGAAACCATATCAATCCTTCACCAACAAGTAAGTTCTATATGTTAAAATATTCGTAAGATCATGGGGATTAAAAGCCCTATGATCGATTTGCTTATGGTTAACAGGATTGGACGAATTTGATAGTTCTTTGTTCTAGGGTTTATGAAGAAATGGGTGTTGCTTGTTTTAACATCTTAAATATATTAAAAATATGAATATATAACAAAAAGCAAATCTGGTCCAGCGGTTAGTGTTGATGGTACAGGGAGAAAGGGTCACGGGTTCAGTCCCCCCTTGCAAGACTTCTTTTATGTCAAAAATATTTTTACAAGATTTCAAAACTTATAAATTCAAAAATAACATATATAAATAATAGTTCACGTTTATAAGTATTTATTACAAATACTAATTCAAGAAAATTAAAAATAGGTTCGTATAAAATATATTCAATACGAAAATACTATAACGCTTCGTATAAATTACTAATTTATATTTCAAAACCCTAATTCCTAATTCGTATTTCAAAACCCCAATTACTAATTTATATATCAAAACCCTAAATCCTAATTCGTATTTCAAAATCCTAATTACTAATTTATATTTCAAAACCCTAATTCCTAATTTGTATTTCAAAACCCTAAATAGAAATTTATATTTAACCCTAATTCCTAATTTGTATTTCAAAACCCTAATTCCTAAATTATAATTTAAAGCCCTAATTCCTAAATTACAACTTAAAACCCTAATTTCCAATTTGTAATTTAAAACCCAAAAATCCCAAATCCGAAACCTTAGATTTTCTGGTTTTGATTCTTGTTGCTATATTATTGTTTCGTTCTAAGTTAGGGTTTTTTTCCAATTAATTAGGTGATACTAATATTTGGGCAACCTCCGGTTCGTTATTGTTGCGTTTCTATTTCGGTTATATATTGCATTTCAAGGTGAGTAAATTCACTCTCATTTTTACTTTTACTTTTTGGGGCTGAAATATGTTCAAGCACTATACAATGTTTTCCATTTTTTATTTGTTTTCCAAAAGAGATCATAAAATGTGTTAGTCTTGTTCCGCGGCAAGATGCAATCCTTATGTGGTAGTTTAAAGTAGTATTGTTACTTAGTAATCCCACCGGTACAATGTTAGCGCTGATGGTTTGGCAAACCCACCTATATGTATTTCAAAATAGGTGATTTAAACCCGGCCATTCAATTTCAATTTTACAAGTTATATGTTACAAGTTGCTATACGATTATACAAGTTGCTATACGATTATACAAGTTGCTATGCTATGTTGTTATGCTATGTCCCTAAGTTGCTAAATTAATTATTGATAACTATTATAACGAGACGGTTACATGACGGTTGCTAGAATGGTTATCTTTAATTAATAACATGAGTTGGTTCCTCATGACAAATGATTACAAGTTGCTATACAATGACGGTGTTCAATGTGTGTTCTAGGTGTCATGGTCAAGAATGATATGAAATAGCTATGCTTGTAAGATTGCGCAGCATATTATGATGATCTCGGATTTCTATATTATTATGTATCAATTGTGGTTTACTTACTAGCTTTAAATAGCTAACCTTATTTTTAAATATTTCAGGTGGTGTTTGAGTGTTTTATGCCTTCAAGACATAAGATGCCTATCAGACTTAGAATAATCGAACAATAAATTACTTTGATTGTCGGTCTTTATTTCTGAATTTATGACTATTTATTCCTCATTTATGTCACAACAATTACTGCTTTAATGATATTAAAATATGCTTTTAGTGTGTCGTGTGCTTTGTACTATTGATATCCAATTCACTTGACGCGGCCGATGTTTTCCGCCGCCGGGCGGGGTGTCACAGTCACCGAGTCAGCGAGATTATTATGGGAGAGGCTAAATCAACGGTTTCCCAATGAAATTTTTATCCATCAACATCAGACGCCTTCTTGATCCGGCAAGGCTCGGTTGATTAAAGACATAAAAAGGAACCATAAAATTAGTTGTATGTGTTTTTAGGAATCGAACTACGCGACTATTTCTGAGATGGATTTAAGAGCCTGTTGGGATCTATGAATCTTGATTTCGAAATTGTCGAGCCTACCGGTCGCTCGAGGGGTATCATTAGTATGTGGGAGCCTTCCCTTTTTTTATCAAAAGTAATGCGCTAAAAGATAGGAATTTCCTCCTGGTTTCTGGGAACTTAAAGGGCTGTAATCAAAAGATTCATATTGTAAACGTTTATGCTCCTCAGCGTCTCCCAAAGAAGAAAAACGTGTGGGACTCGCTGGAAAATTTGAAACTCTCCACGCCAAGTATCTGGGTGTTATGTGGGGATTTCAATGCTGTTAGACTGCAAGAGGAAAGAAAGAACACTATTTTCCATACGGGATGTGCAAGAAATTTCAATGATTTTATTCACAACTCAGGGTTGCTAGAATACCAGATGAAGGGTAGCAAGTTTACTTATGCAAGAAGATCTGGAGCCAAAATGAGCAAGATTGACTGATTCTTCTTCATCTGTCAAGATTTCTTTCATTTATGGCATGAAGTGTGTCTCATGGCTCCCAAGTTATCTCTCGGACCATTCACCCCTTATTCTTATCACTGTTCCGATGGACTTCGTCCCCATCCCCTTCTGCTTCTTTAATTCTTGGTTGGATAGGTATGATTATGATAGTATCATTAAACAGGCGTGCTCTTCCTTTACTTTTGCAGGTCCTCCGGATTTATACCTCATTGAAAAACTCAGGCACATCAAATCGGTTTCAAAACTTTGGATCAATGATATAAAGGTCAAGGAGGAGAACACCTTCAACTCCCGCTCTTTAGATATCCAAAATCTGGACATCATCCTTGAAACCCGTGAGCTATTGGAGGAGGAACAATGGACCTATAAGGAATGCAAAGCAGGTCTAAGGGAGCTTAAAGATCATAAAAACAAAGACGTTCGTCAACGATCGAGGGCTTAATGGGCTTCATATGGGGATGATTATTCTACCTAATTTCACCGAGTCATCAAAAACAAAAATTCAAGGAATCGTATCCATGGCATAAAAATGAATGGGAGGTAGTGCAACAAACCCTCTCTGGTAAAAAAGGAAGCTAGGCGCTTTTTTGCAATTCGTTTCAAAAAGCCCTCATCAAATAACCATGTTCTTCACTGCCAAAATATGAAAAAACTCTAACCTAGAAGCCGCATCCTTGATCATCCCTTTTTCGGCCAGCGAAATAAAACATGGTGTATGGGAGTGCGATAACGATAAAGCCCCATGCCGATGGCTTTAACTTCAAATTCATAAAACACTACTGGGATCTTCTGGGTCAAGACATAATCAATGTTTTATCTCACTTTCACCATGTTGAATCCTTCTCCAAAGGTTGCTGTGACATCTGCCCCGAACCCGAATCCAAATGCCCGACCCGAACCCAACTTCATCCTCTTTTATTTCGTATTCGTATTTAATCTTTAAAATGTAACGTTCGTCATTATTATCATGAATAATTATGTTGTTCCTTGCGTTATTCTTATCTTATTTAATTGATCATTTTATGGTCGCAAAATATCTGCGTGCACCAAATAAATACTATTTGTAATAATAAATCTCAAAATATATATATGTAGTCTATAAAAGAGATTTTATAAAAGTTGCTAGACGAAATTGTTTCCGAGTCTTGGAATAGTCATTCGATGTCAAAAACGAGTTAAAAATAATAAAACGTCACTTGTATAGCCATTACGTCTCAACGTAGTTAAGTTAGCTAGTTAGTGTAATTTATAAACTTACTTTGGGTCAAAACTGTAAATTTTAAAACTTGAAATTAAAACTTTATAATTCAAATTGTAAACAGATAAATCCTAAAGGACTGTAACTGTAAATTGTTAAACCCAACCCCCCCCCCCCCCTTGTCTGTTGACCCGTGAATCCGGCAGGGGTGCCGGCGACACAATTCCGGCCAAAAATCGTTTTCCGGCAACCCATTTTACACATTTTTATAAACTTTCAATCAACCGAAATCGTCCAAAAGACTTACCTTAATCAGTTCGAACCTCCCTTTTATGTTAATTACACGTTTACAGCCCGGATTAACCCAAATTGATTTTAAGATTCAAAACTCAAAATTCATTTCAGTAATTAACGACCGCAACCAATGATTAAATCTTTCCTTTACATCCGG
The DNA here is from genome assembly GCA_030867185.1 of Tagetes erecta. Classification (NCBI taxonomy): domain Eukaryota; kingdom Viridiplantae; phylum Streptophyta; class Magnoliopsida; order Asterales; family Asteraceae; genus Tagetes; species Tagetes erecta. The sequence goes on from CM061493.1 coordinate 11,166,464, forward strand.
TACTACTCGAATAACACTCTACCATTACCAAAAGCTTCATTCCTTTCTGCAAATTCGCAAACAAATCGATCAAATAAATAATTTCAGCGACTTAGTGTCCATCATCTTCAAGACATCAATTCAGGTAGTATCTATACTCGTTTGAATCCTCTTGATCACCTACAACTCCCTAATCCATCAATTTCTTCTTATCTCATTCCAGATTCAATAAAAATGCATCAAATCAGTCGATTCTTCTTAACTTCCAATTCCGTATCAAAGCACCATAATCAAGTAAGTTTCTTATACCAAAATGATCACGATTCAATATAGATCAAAAGCCCTATGTTTGATTTGGGATTGAATGTCAGATTGAACACGGATTGAATGGTTCTTGGATCTAGGGTTTATGTTGAAAATGAGTTTTATTAGTTATAAAAGGTTAAAATAAAAAAAAATCAAGTTACTTAACAAAAAACTGCAATAGTTCAGCGGGTAAGAGTTTCTGTTGTAATAGCTTAGGCCGTGGGTTCGAGTCCCATTGCCTCATTTTCTTTAATTTTCACATTTTAAACATTTATCCATGTATTTCTAATTACCTAAATAACATATTTTAAGTTAAAAATATTTTAAGGATTAAAAATATACAATTTCAAATACTTTTATACAAATAATAATACTTTAAGTTTATACATATTTATTACAAATATTATTTCAAGAAAAATACTAAAATAAATTCTTGTAAAACATATTTAACACAAAAATACAACTACATTTTGTACTTAATTCCTAATTTGTATTTCAAAACCTTAAAATCCCAATTGTTAACTTAAAACCCTAATTCCCAAATTGTACTTTAAAACCCTAATTCCTAAATTGTACGTTAAAACCCTAATTTCCTAAATTGTGATTTAAAACCCTAAATCCCAAATCTGAAACCCTAGATCTTGGACTTTTGATTCTTGTTAATATTGTTCGTTTCTAAGTTAGGGTTTTTCCCAATAAATTAGGTGGTACTAATGTTTGGGCAACCTTCGGTGCTTTTTAGCTGCGTTTCTAACGGTTCGATTGTATTTACTTTTCAAGGTGAGTAAACTCACTCCCCTTTTTACTGTTTACGTTTTTGGGGCTGAAATACGTGTTCCTCTATTACTACGGTTTCTTTTATTTTGTTTCTATTTTTTTCAAAATGAGATCATTAGATGTGTTAATCTTGTTTGGCCGCATGATGCGAAATTATGTGTTAGACAATAGTATTTATATTATCTTGTAATTTCCACCGGTATTATATTAGCGCTAATGGCTTGACAAGCCCACCTACACTAATGGCCTGATAGGTGATTTGACCCGGCGATTCTTTGGTTGATTCGTTTTTTACTTGGTACTATACGTGATGCTTGTTAATATGTTGCAATGCCCCTTAGATGCTTAGACATTTATTGATAACTTGTAAATCGAGACGGTTAAATGACGGTTAAACGATAGTTATCAGTATTTGTAACATGAGTGGTTCTCATGACTTGTTGCTAAAGTTACTTTACGAGGTTCAAGGTTGTTGGGATTCGTTGTGTGTTTCGTTTGTCACGGTTGAGATATATATAATGAAATTGGTATACACATAAGATTGCGAAACATATTTATAATGATCTCGGATTTTGTATTACGTACTACTACTGTGTTTTACTCACTGGCTAATTCTTTAGCTAACTTATTTTACACGTATTTCAGGTGGACTTTGAGACCTTTAAGTTTCGAGACATGTAGGATGCTTTTGGACCTAGAATAAATGAATTATAAATTACTATTATTGTTGACTTTTATTTCCGCTTTATGACTATTTATTTACTCATTTATGCCACGACAGTTATGCTTTAATAATATTAAAATATGCTATTTAGTGTGCCATGTGCTTTGTACTATTGATATCCAATTCGCTTGACAGCCCGGTGTTTCCGCCGTCGGGCGGGGTGTCACAGTTTGGTATCAGAGCCATGGTTATAGGGAACTAGGATAGGGTATTAGAAACACACCGACCTAGACTATAACCTAAGAGTCCTTAGTTCAAATAGACGTACTTAGGAATTCTTTTGAACTTATTTGCTTTTCCTTTTTACGAACCTTTCTATGCTTTTCTTAATCTCATTTCTTATCCGATTTCGCGAAGGAGCTACAAGAGACTCGTTTGTGTGATTGGGATCTTCCCTTTGTGAAATCTCGTCATCGTCTTAACTAAGCTTGAAAACGTGGGAACGTGTGCAATTCGGAAGGGGGAACACCAGTATCACGGACATCCTGTCTAAGGCAATGCATTTCGTATAAATCTCTTTAAAAGACTTGTATGCTTACCTAGGGATGTACGAGATGAGTGTTAACCTATAGGCTAAAGCACACTTTCTCGAATACGTTGAAAATGAACTTAACACTTTGATAAGTCATTAGTGTCCAAAACCAAGACATACTCCTAAGCCTTCAAAATTTCATTTTCTTAATGATTCTGTGATTTTGATTCCTATGATTTATAATTATTTCTATGAATTTCTATAGTGATTCAAATAATATTTCAAATTCATTTGCTAATATTTCTAAAGTTTTTAAGTAATTTCCTATGTTATAATTTCAAATGATTCTATGATGTTCAAAGTACTACTACTATTTCATTTATTCAAAATTTCTAAAGTTTCTAAAACTTCTAAGTGATTTTTCTATGGTATGTTTCAAAAGATTCTATGATATTCTAAATGGAACGAAGTGCTATTATTACATCAGATGTTTCTATCGGTCAAAGATTTTGCTACAAAAAGGTGTTATTCTACGTTTCATCATTCCGATTGTTTCTAAGCTACAAAAATACTTATGCGATATACTCGCTAGCTTATCCATATCACACAAATACACCGTTGTAAACCAGAAATTTCAAACCAAAACTAAGATATATCTCAATCAAATGATCCAAACTTCAAATCAAATGTCAATTACCAAATCTAAGGCATACTTCTAATCCCAAATCGGTTATCGACTCTCCAATCAAAGATTTGTCATGACTTCTGAATTATAGTCAAGGCTAAATTCCATAACTAAATAAAAGTTAACTGATTTGCTATTCTTATAAGCTAACGTGTTCGAATCGAACTTTTACTCTTAATATATTTCAACTTGACTTCTATGCTCAAATAGCTTCAAAACTACTCATCTAACTATAAGATTCTAATCTAATTTCTAACCCATTATTAAAACTATAAATCTACATCAAATTCTGAACTGACCATCAAAACATGTACTCGCTAATCAACTACGTGACGCTATCCTTTAATTCGTTATCCAAAACCTAACGAGAACTCACTACACAACTATTCTCGAACTTTTTGAACTACATGTTTCATCTATACATATGACTACTAATGAAATTCTACGCAGTTAGTTTTCATGAACTAATCCAAGCCCAATGCATATTTTTTTTAAACTCGTTACTCTAACCCAATGTGCAATCAATGGACTTTGTAAAACTATCGGTATTCGATTATATTAAAATAATTTCATTATTTTCCCAAACAAAAATATATATATAAAAAATGATTTTAATTAAAATAACTATTTGGTTTTAGTATTTTATAAGATAAAAATATATATATATATATATATATAAAATATATGCACTTCCGGATAAATGATTCCTTTAAAAATAGAATAGTCATTCTAACGTTTGTCAAATATTTACACAACATTTTCTTGTTTTCTCATATATGACAGAAAGACTTTACAACTTAAATTGTGTTGTTATTTTTCAAATCAATTCTCTTATCCATGGTAAAGATTCAAATTTTTAACTTTTTTACTTAGCTTTTAAAATTGCATGATAGAAAAAGAACATCCCCTCTTTTAAACTTATTTATCTTCATAGTCAACACATCTGGTTTACCTAAAGCTGTTGGTCATATAAATTCAAACATCTTTGGAACTAAGTGATCTATTCATCCAAATTATAAATTAGATTATCTATAGTATCAACTTTTCATGAAACTAATTTTTCTAAAAATCCTAATAAACTATATTATTACATGTACACCATCAACTAATGCTTATGAACTGGTCAATATCAGAAGACTTATATAAGTACATCTTACACATATAAAGTCGGTTATCACAAACCTAAGTGTTACTATCCTAGTACTCGAATTTGACTATCTATATCGTTGAACAAAGCAATTTATATGAGCAATGTCTACCTAATGGACTTTAGTTTTTTTTGAATCACCTATCTACTTATCATCTTAAACTGATTTTCCCGAGTACTATTTCTATCGGGTATGATATCAATACCTATGCGTATCGTCACTTTAAATTTTGTGTACTTCTGACTCGCACGTGATCGAATGAACTGTGGAGTCCATGCAAAAACTGAAGTAATTACGGGTGCACACGGAATTATGAAAGTTGGTGCATGGGAACCATAGTAAGTTTCGTCTTGTGTAGTTGGGCCATATTTAATCATCTTATTTTCACTTGACTTGTTTACTCATTTTACTAATTGCATCTAAGCCACTTAATTATGTGTAAAGTTACTTAATTCGTTTCATCCGTTCTAATTAAACATGATTATGACTGATATTCATTTAAATCAATCTAAATCCATTTAGTTAAGCACATTTTATTCAGAAGTTGAGAAATTCAAGGATATCCATTAATAGTATAAAAGTCTTACCTCATCTTAATATTGAGCAACAAGCGATGCATATTCGAATCTTCATTCAATTTTTCACTCGAACTTTTATAACTCGTAAAGAGTTAAAAATAGGCGACTCTCACTGATTCAAAGCAAATTAAAAATAAATAACTCTTAACCTCGTTTAATTAAATGCAGCTCATCGAACGACCGCTAGAAATAATGGACTGTGAAGTTAAGTAACTCAAGCGTAATCAGATACCGATCGTTAATGTACGTTGGGACTCAAAACGTGAACCTAAACTTATGACAAAATGAAAGCAAAATATCCGCATCCTTTTGCTTCATTCTCTTCTACTTCGGTTTGAGCAAATTTCGGGACGAAATTTCTATAAGGAGTGGAGATTGTGACATCTGCCCCGAACCCGAATCCGAATGCCCGACCCGAACCCGAGTTCATCCTCTTTTATTTCGTATTCATATTTAATCTTTAAAATGTAACGTTCGTCATTATTATCATGAATAATTATGTTGGGCCTTGCGTTATTCTTATCTTATTTAATCGATCAAAAGCTTCATTCGGTACTACTCGAATAACACTCTACCATTACCAAAAGCTTCATTCCTTTCTGCAAATTCGCAAACAAATCGATCAAATAAATAATTCCGGTGACTTAGTGTCCATCATCTTCAAGACATCAATTCAGGTAGTGTCAATACTCGTTTGAATCCTCTTGATCACTTACAACTCCATAATCCATCAATTTCTTCTTATCTCATTCTAGATTCATTAAAAATGCATCAAATCAGTCGATTCTTCTTAACTTCTAATTCCGTATCAAAGCACCATAATCAAGTAAGTTTCTTATACCAAAATGATCACGATTCAATATAGATCAAAAGCCTTATGTTTGATTTGGGATTGAATGTCAGATTGAACACGGATTGAATGGTTCTTGGATCTAGGGTTTATGTTGAAAATGAGTTTTATTAGTTATAAAAGGTTAAAATAAATAAAAATCAAGTTACTTAACAAAAAACTACAATAGTTCAGCGGGTAATAGTTTTGTTGTAATAGCTTAGGCCGTGGGTTCGAGTCCCATTGCCTCATTTTCTTTAATTTTCACATTTTAAACATTTATCCATGTATTTCTAATTACCTAAATAACATATTTTAAGTTAAAAATATTTTAAGGATTAAAAATATACAAATTCAAATACTTTTATACAAATAATAATACTTTAAGTTTATACGTATTTATTACAAATATTATTTAAAGAAAAATACTAAAATAAATTCTTGTAAAACATATTTAACACAAAAATACAACTATATTTCGTACTTAATTCCTAATTTGTATTTCAAAACCTTAAAATCCCAATTGTTATATTAAAACCCTAATTCCCAAATTGTACCTTAAAACCCTAATTCCTAAATTGTACGTTAAAACCCTAATTTCCTAAACTGTGATTTAAAACCCTAAATCCCTAATCTGAAACCCTAGATATCGGACTTTTGATTCTTGTTAATATTGTTCGTTTCTAAGTTAGGGTTTTTCCCAATAAATTAGGTGGTACTAATGTTTGGGCAACCCTCGGTGCTTTTTAGCTGCGTTTCTAACGGTTCGATTGTATTTACTTTTCAAGGTGAGTAAACTCACTCCCCTTTTTACTGTTTACGTTTTTGGGGCTGAAATACGTGTTCCTCTATTACTACGGTTTCTTTTATTTTGTTTCTATTTTTTTCAAAATGAGATCATTAGATGTGTTAATCTTGTTTGGCCGCATGATGCGAAATTATGTGTTAGACAATAGTATTTATATTATCTTGTAATTTCCACCGGTATTATATTAGCGCTAATGGCTTGACAAGCCCACCTACACTAGTGGCCTGATAGGTGATTTGACCCGGCGATTCTTTGGTTGATTCGTTTTTTACTTGGTACTATACGTGATGCTTGTTAATATGTTGCGATGCCCCTTAGATGCTTAGACATTTATTGATAACTTGTAAATCGAGACGGTTAAATGACGGTTAAACGATAGTTATCAGTATTTGTAACATGAGTGGTTCTCATGACTTGTTGCTAAAGTTACTTTACGAGGTTCAAGGTTGTTGGGATTCGTTGTGTGTTTCGTTTGTAACGGTTGAGATATATATAATGAAATTGCTATACACATAAGATTGCGAAACATATTTATAATGATCTCGGATTTCGTATTACGTACTACTACTGTGTTTTACTCACTGGCTAATTTTATACGTATTTCACATTGAGACGTTTAAGTTTCGAGACATGTAGGATTCTTTTGGACCTAGAATAAATGAATTATAAATTACTATTATTGTTGACTTTTATTTCTGCTTTATGACTATTTATTTACTCCTTTATGCCACGACAGTTATGCTTTAATAATATTAAAATATGCTATTTAGTGTGCCATGTGCTTTGTACTATTGATATCCAATTCGCTTGACAGCCCGGTGTTTCCGCCGCCGGGCGGGGTGTCATAGTTGCAGCTCATCTTACATTGCTCTTATACCAAAAACAATTGATCTGGACGGCTTTAATGATTATCGCCCCATCCACCTCATTGGTTCGGTGCCAAAAGTTCTCGCGAGTAGGTTAAAAGGTGTCTTGGGATCGGTGATCTCAGACACTCGGCACTGGGTTTCATGGAAAGGTAAAGTAGTTCTGAAGATTGAAGAGCCAAAGATCATGACTCGAGTCAGGGTTCCGGACACATAGCCACCCAGATTACAGGATTTTCACAAATGGTTCTATGACAACAGTTCGGGTGAGGCTATTATCAGGCTCAAAGGAGAAGACCGTCCTGAGATTCGTCTGTTCGATCCAATGGAGGTTTTCTCATTCTGCGATGAAGACTTGAAGATATAGTGTGAGAACCGGATCAAGCATGGGGCTGGAGATGACACTAGGATTGAAGCAAACCTGTTTGTGAAGGTTGCAAACAAAGCCCGGGGAATTCGTGCTGAACTGAGGAAGGTAAATGAGAGACTGAGGATGACAGATGATCAGAACTTGGAAATGGATGACTTGTCAAAGCAGCTTGATCAAACTATCGAGAAGAGGTTTGAGAAACCGGTAGAGGTTGTTGATTTGGATACAGGAGGCGAGGAGCATACTGAGAATGTACAGGCGGAAACGATTGATCTGGATATGCCTGATACTGAGGTTGCCGAAGCTGAGTTCGTGGAATCGATGCTGGTGTTTAGTGAAGACGATGAGGCCGGATCTGAAGATGTTACAAATCCACTGGCCGGAATTAAAGGAAGGGCAGGAGCGTTCATTGAGCATCTTTGAAGCCAACAGAAGACGGAGCTAAAACAGAAGACTTCCCCAGGTGAGGTCCAACCTAGGGGGAGTATTGATAGTCATGTATAGGTCGGACTCACCGGTATGTCGGTGTTATATATTTTGTATGTATTTTGTATCATTTTGTACTAGCGAACCTACGGGCGAATCTATAGATTCGCCCGTAGCACAGTTTAGTTTTTGTGTTGGTGTCGACCGGGCGAACCTGATTGTGCCCGGCGAACCTATATGGTTCGCTAGATAGATTCGCTGTCAGCGAATCTATCAGCGAACCTATGTCTGATATATATTGTAACCTTATCTTCATGAAATGCAACTTTTGAATTTTTGGCAAAAATCTTATCCAAACAATTGTGTCGTGTGTGTGTTTACTGGAGGTGCTAGGAGCATATATTATTCATCTTTGTAGCGTATTTACCTCCGGTTGTGTGGTTTTAATCTCGTTATTGGTTGTTGGGTTATATTGCACTTTGTTTGTTTGAGTCAAGAGTGTTTGTTGTTAAACAAGTCATTATAGCACTGAAATCACGATCTAGATGGACCAACATTGTTCATTTATTCTAAGTCTGATAAGCATCCGATTTCTTGTAAGGCATAAAACGCTCAAACACCACCTAAAATATGAGTAAAATAAGTTAGGTAAAGAATTAGCTAGTGAGTATAAACACAACTAATAGTACATAATATGAAATCCGAGATCATTATAAATATGTTTCGCAAGCTTATGTGCATAGCAATTTCATTATATTACTCGACCATAACCATAGAAACGTACATAGAATCCAACAACCATGAACCCCGTAGGGTAAACTTTAGCAACAAGTCATGAGAACAGCTCATGTTACAAATAAAGATAACAGTCGTTTAACCTTCATTTAACCATCTCGATGTACAAGTTATAAATATATGTTTTCAGCATCTGAGGGACATAGCAACATAGTAACTAGTATCTCATTTTAGTAACTAATAACCAACATATAGAATCAACCAAAGAATCGCCGGGTTAAATCACCTATCGTGCCATAAAGTGTAGGTGGGCTTGTCAAGCCATTAGCGCTAACATTGTACCTGTGGAAATTACAAAATAATATAACTACTATTGACAATCACATAATTTTGCATCAAGCGACCGACAAGACTAATACATTTAATGATCTCATTTGAAATAGAATAAAAAGGAAAAGAAAACCGTAGTATTTCAACCCTAAAACCAAAACAGTAAAAAGGGGAGTGAGTTTACTCACCTTGAAATGCAAAGATAACCGAAACAATAGAAACACAGCTAAAGAGAACCAAGGGTGGACCAAATATTAGTACCACCTAATTAATTGGGAAAAACCCTAGTTTAGAAACGAAACAATAGTAACAAGAATAAAAGATCCGAGATCTAGGGTTTCGGATTTAGAATTTAGATTATAAATTTGGAATAGGATTTTGAAATACAAATGGGGAATTAGGGTTTTGAAATACAAATTGGGAATTAGGGCTTTTAAAATATAATTTGGGAATTAGGGTTTTGAAATAGAAATTGGGAATTTGGGGTTTTAAAATACAATTTGGGAATTAGGGTTTTAAATTACCAATTGGGATTTTATACGAAACGTTATAGTATTTTCGTATTGAATAAATTTTATAGGAATCCATTTTTAGTTTTCTTGAAATAATATTTGTAATAAATACTTATAAACATGTAATATTGTTATTTGTATATATATATTATCAGTTTTTTTTAAACCTTGAAAATTACCATATATTAATTCACAAAGAATTGAATAGTAGTTTTTGTTTTTTAGTGCATTATGATTTTTTTATTTCAGTAATTTATTTTTGGTTTACTTTATAAAAGTTTTGCACCTGTAGTGGGTTTTAAATTTTTTTATTATTATATAGATGAACAGTAGTAGGGTATTATTGTAAATTCTCATTACTTCTTCCAGCTGTAAAGTGCTAAAGTGAGTTGCTTTGCATTGCGTACACGTATTTGAGAGAGAGAAATGAAGATATGATGTCATGCTTTTTGCTTTGATTTGTATATATGTGTTGCAGACTTCTAGATATCAATAGAGAGAAGTTGAGAGATGGAAAAAACAGTCTCATTTGGTTTCCATCGTTTACGCCATTTCCACCAACACTTTTGTCGTTGTCTCCTCTGTTTGGTAGACTGTGGCAGATCATGGTGGCAGATGGTGGTGATGGCGACTGATCGGTGTTACTCTTCATCTTTCTGCCATTTGTAGTTGGTGTTGGTGGTTCGTTTTCAATTTGTTGTCAATGGTGGATGATGACGACGATTTGTGAGGTCGATGACAATTTCATCCGAGACCTGTCGTTGATGGTTTTCATTCATGGTGTTGGTTTGATTCTTATGACTTCTTGCCATTGATTTATGTTTGGGTTCTTTTTATGAAACCCTAATTTGATGTTGTCGATTGGGGTGTTTGAAACCCTGTTTATGGATGTTGTCAAAAAACCCTAACAAGGCTATGATGATGAGGTGTGGATCTTGCCTTGGCGTGGCATTAACTGCAGCCATAGTCTTTGATCCATTCACACCCTCTGAGCCTTATAAATTTTGGGGTTTGGACAAAATGGGCAAAAAGGTTCCTTCATCTTCTTAAGCTTTTAATGTTCTATATGAATAGCGTTAAGGCTATGATGATGAATTTGTGTTCATCTCAGCCTTAATGTAATGTGGGTTGTGTTGATGCTTTTGGGTATCGTTGTAGATTTGGGTGAAATGTAATCTTGATGGTTGCGATGATGAACACCTTTTCACATGAGCCTAAATTTTTCTAAAAAATCATAAATTGATATTTGTTGTTGAATATGTGTTGCTTGCATGTGCACGATTGACTTGATGAACACAATTCTGGTGGTGGTTATTGTTGTTACATGTTCAGTCCAGGTGCAAATGGCAATGATGATGATCATCATTCATCCAAGCCTTGGATTTTTTATTTGATAGTTGATAATTTGGTTATGATTTAATAATGGTATGAATCGTAGAGGCATCGTTGTTATTGCTTTGGGTACAGATGCTTATCTTTGATTCCACGTTGCAACCAAATGGTTTACATCATTTGTTAATGACATCACCAACCGATGGTTTACATCATTTGTAGGTTCATTGAAACTGTGAATTTGTAGAGAGAAAAGAATGAATAATAACGAATAAAGTTGGTTGGGTGTTTTTACTTAAAGGTAGACAAACATATTGTTTGCAAAATAAAAAATGGTAGGTAGGTTGGTTTTGTGTTTTTAGCCATTGTAGTGTTTTTAAAAAATTGTATTTTAGTGATGGATGTATGGTTGTGCAAACAAATTGTTGTAAAAAAATCATAACTTTTTCTTGGGTAAGATTAACGAAAAAGTTGAAGTACATAATAAAACACATTGTGGTTTACGGTTTACCAAAGTGTGTTGTTTGGAGAAGGTGTGTTGTTTGGTGTATTTTGGTTTGCTTATTAGTTATATGAAATGTGTTGCACCAAGTTTACATTAATTTAATTTTATAGTGTGAGTTAAAGGTATTTTAAAGAAGATATTTTATTGTTATTAGAGTGTTAAACTTTTTGGTATGCTCATTCCTAGCAAGCAGTAATGGGTAAAAGGAGAAGTCAACGATTCACTTATGTACGTAATTACGTATAATGGGCAAGGAAAATCAATGGTTCACTTATGTAGAACGGACAAAAAGTTAGTTTGATATATCACCGGTGCAACTCGAAGTATTGAACGTTAAAATAGTTGTGTTATGAGTTGGACCCTATTAACATACAACTAATGTCAAGAATACTAGATGGTGGGTTTTGACTCGCAACGTCAACACTATAAAGAAACATAAGAAAAGAAAAGTCTCGCGCAGCGCGCGAGACGATGTATAAAACTAGTATATTTAACATACATGATGTCATATAGGTTATTAGAGAAATATTGTTTTATGTTTAAAGTGTAAAAAATTACAAGAATTAAAGAAAAACAGGTCATGGAACTCGTACCTATGACCATCTCATTAACAACAACAACAATTTACCACTAGACTAGATGCACCTTTTGTTAAATAACTCGTTTCTAAATAGTTTTAACTTTTATAACTCAACAATACCCATTTCAATATAAACCCTAGAATCAAGAAACTCCAAATTGAATTCAAATCTGTTAATCCAATCCAAAACAAACATAGGGCTTTTAATCCCCATAAACTCACGATCATTTTGATATATAGGACTTACTTGTTTGGTGATGAATTGAATCAATGGGAACTAAGAACAAGAGGCGACGGGTTACGGATCAAACACGAGTTCTTGGTAGTTTTTCTTTGGAATTGGACGATCAGGGAGTGAGAGCGTGGACGAGAGGTTGTTTTACTTAGATTGAATTGTTTCAAATTGTTTTGGAAAAGGTATTTTTGGTTCGGTTTTGTCTCGAGATTAATTTGGTAAAACTGATGATTAAATTGGTGATATGAATTCAATTAATTGGCATGGGTAGATTCAAATCGTCCGGATGTTCGTTTTGGAAGGTTTGATTTTGATTAAATTTTGCGTTTTGGTCTAATGGAGTTAATGGGTATTGAAGGAGATGATTAAGGTTACTAAAAATGGACCAAACGAGATGTTTCGAGCATGAAAATGAAATTGGAAAGGATCATAGCTTCGAGTTTTTCACTAGGAATATTTTACCGGTTTTTAATTGTGTCAAAATGGCTCGAAACTGGTTTTTAACGCTCGCCGGAATGTCGCCGGCTGTTGTCGGATGTGGGTGCTGGAAGTACGGGCATACGCGCGCGGGGGGGCTTGTATATTTACAATATAAGTCCCTCAACATTCATTAATATTTTTTAGATAATATAAGTTTTAATATAAGTTTAAGAGTTGACAGTTTTGGCACAAAGTTAATTAAATACTTATTTTAACTAACTAACTTAACCAAGTTCACTCGTAGCGTTTATATAATTGACGTTTTCATATTTTTACATTATTTTGATGTTTTTATGATTTTACTTCGTTCTTTGATAATTAAATGAGTGTTTTTATACTTCATAGTAATAAACTTGATATTTATAAAATTTCTTTTATAACTTACAATTTATATATTTTGAACTTCATGATTATAAATATTAGTCAAATAAATATACTTTAGATATTAACTCGAAATAAATTCGACCGGTTTATAATAGACGGGAAAACATGAAAATCTCTAATATATTCACTTATTAGTAAACGACACGTTACAAAATTGATGGAATTTAAATACGAATTAAATAAAAACGAACGGATTCGGGTTCGAGTCGGGTATTCGGGATCGGGTTTGGGGCAGTTGTCACAGGAAACTCGGTCATGTTAATTTTAATAATATAAATAAGCATGCTATACATAATCTTGTTCGTGGCTTACCTCTAAAAGACTTTTCTGTTGCCGAGAAGTGCATGGCATGTGCAAAGGGGAAGCAGCATAAAAAATCTCATAAGCTTAAAATGTTAAATTCAATTTCTAACCCTCTTGAACTATTGCATGCTGATTTGTTTGGTCCAATTAGCGTTAAGAGTATTGCTATGAAATCTTATTGCCTTGTTGTAACAGATGATTTCTCTCGATACTCGTGGGTTAGCTTTCTTGCGCACAAGGGAGAGACAACTAATGTTTTCCAAAAGCTGATTCTGAAAATTCTTTTTGTGAAAAAAGAGGTATTTTGAGAAAGTTCAGCACTGCAAGGACCCCACAGCAAAATGGTGTGGTGGAACTTAAAAACTAGACTCTGATCGAAGCAACCAGAACAATGTTGATCGAAGCAAAACTTCCTATTATTTTCTGGGCTGAAGCTGTGAATTGTGCTTCCTATGTGCCAAACCATATGTTGATTGTCAAGGACAAGATGAAAACACCCTATGAATTGTTTCATAACTGAAAACCATTGATCGATTTCTTTCGACCGTTCGGATGTTCTTGTACTCTGTTGAACACTCAAGCTCAAACCTCAAAATTCGGTAATGTTTCTTTGTGGGTTATTCTTCATCTCATAAAGCATATCGGGTATACAACAAGCGCACCAAAATCGTGCAAGCATCTTTTTACGTTGATTGGCAGGAATCAAACGTTTGTGACACTAGATCTGAGCCTGCATGGTTTTACGATGCCACCACTGTTTTCAATTCTTTCAATCTACCTTCTTTTGTGGAAGACGAAGCTGCTGTCTTTATACCTACTGAAGTCTCACCTGAACTAATCATAATTCTACCTGTTCATGAGGTTCTACAACCATCATTGCCACATGTTCATGTCTCTGTTGAAGTTACTTCTGTCATATCTGATTCTTCTCCATCATTGTCTAAACCTATGTCAATTTTTTCTTCTTCAAATGCATCTACTTCTGCTGATGTCACTCTTGATTCAACTGCACAACACTCAATTTCTGATATTTCCATTATCAATTCATCCTACAAGGAGTTGAAGGATCATCCTCATGACTTGGTTATCGGGTCAATTTTCGATGGTGTAAGAACACGTCATCAATCAGGTCTCATCAATGAATGCCTATTTTCTTGCTTCCTATCTCAGATCGTACCAAAGAACATTAATATGGCTTTGGAAGATCCAAGCTGGGTTGAGTCCGTGCAACTTGAGCTCCAACAATTTAGAAAGTTAAAAGTTTGGAATTAGTTGATCTTCCACCGAATAAATATCCTATTAGTACTAAGTGGGTGTACAAGAATAAGCCTGATGATCGTGGTGTGGTTATTCGTAACAAAGCTATTGACTAAACCGATGTCTTTGCTCCTGTTGCTAGAATTAAAGCCATTTGTATATTTTTGGCTCATGCTGCACACAAGAACTTTAAGGTCTATCAAGTGGATGTAAAGTGTGCTTTCTTATACGGAGATATTGATGAAGAAATATGTGTGGAACAACCACCTGGTTTTGAGGATCCGGATTTTCCTGATAAGGTTTACAAACTGGACAAATCTCTTTATGGTTTGCATCAGGCACCTTGCATTTGGTACGAGACTCTGACTCAATATTTGCTAAGTAAAGGTTTTACAAAAGGAGCAATCTATATGACCCTTTTCAAGAAAGTGACTGGTGATGCTATCTTGCTGGTACAAGTTTATGTTGATGACATTATCTTCGGTTCATCAAACGAAAAATTATGCAGGGAATTTAAGGATGTGATGAAAGATAGATTCGAGATGAGCATGATGGGTGAAATTGGTTTCTTCCTTGGTCTACAAGTTGTACAAAAATCTGACAGTATACTCATCCATCAAGAGAAGTATATTCAAGAAATTTTGAAGAAATACAAGATGAATGATTTTTCTTCTGAGTTGTCTCCTTTCACCGCACAGACATGTCTTACTCCTGATGAATCTGGTAAGTCTGTTGATGCACATCGATACAGATCAATGATTGGTTCCTTGATGTATCTTACTACGAGTCAGCCTGACATTGCATTTGTCGTTGGCTATTACTCAAGATATCAAGCTAATCCGAAGGAGTCACATGAAAAAGCAGTAAAGAGAATTTTTTGCTATCTCAAAGGAACTCCTAGGTTGGGCTTATGGTATCCTAAAGAGGAAATTTTGATCTTCATGCTTGTTATTATAGCGATTATGGTGGTTGCAAACTTGATCAGAAATCTGTAATAGAAGGTTGTCAATATCTGGGGGAGTGTTTGGTATCCTGGCAGAGCAAGAAGCAGACTACAGTCTCTTTATCTACCGGTGAAGCTGAATACACAACTGCCTCTAGTTGTTGCTGCCAAGTGTTATGGATTCACCACCAGATGGCATCAATTTTCTTCATACCACATTATTCTATGATAACGAAGCCGCCATTGGAGTTGCAAAGAATCTTGTTCATCACACACGAACAAAGCATATCGAAACTAGAATTCATGCCATTCGTGATGCACAGAAGAAGGGTTTTATTGATATAATTTCAATTGACACAAAGAATCAAAAAGCAGATCTTTTCACTCAAACGTTTGACAAACCTCATTTTTACGAACTGGTCAACATGTTGGGTCTCATATCTTTATGAATTACCCAACTTTTTTTGTTCTTTTATACTTATAGTTCATTAAAAGGGGGGGGGGAGTCTAATATTTTTACTTATATTTTTTATAAAGTTTTCATATCCCTTTGAGGTCGGTCTTGAGTCTTTTGAAAAATTTCAATTTTGTGCTGAAATAGAAATTTTGGGGGAGTAATGTTACAAATGAAAACATACTGAACAATCATCAATCCAAAATCCTTGTGTTCCATCGTGTGTAAATATTTTGTTTCTTTTGCAGTTTTTAGTTTTTGTGTGGAAAAGCATATGAAGGAGGACGTTGATTTGTCTGATGATATGTCAATAGGCTCAGCTCAAATACAAGTAAACAACAACTCTGTGATCAAACTAAATTCAAAATACATTCGGCCTACACAAAGTAATAAGTTTTAACAAAAAGGGGCTGAGAGTATTTGATTGTCGCTTGATTTTTCCCAACCTTGATCCTTAGCCCTGAATGACGCTTTTAGTTAGCTCTTCATAATCAAATTCTGTGCTTATATCCTCTGCTATGCGGAAGCATTGACCTGGAGTAATGATCTTCTCTGTTATATGTAAATATAGACCTGAAGCTCTCATCAGCACGCTCAGATGATCATCTCCTCTACTATATGGAAATATTGACTTGGAGCGCTCATCATTTGCAACCCACAATGTTAAGCTCACAAAGTTTCTACATCAAGATCGTTGTTTAACGCTTCAAAAGATTACGCTCACAACGTTTCTACATCAAGATCATTGTTGTTGCCCAAACCCCAACTCTAGATCACTCCCAAATATTACATTCAGAATGATTATTAATTGATCATTGTCTATGTCCATCAAATTAATAAAATCTCGCTAAATCATCTAAACTCAATACGCCATGATATCAAAACAAGTTACTTTGCTGAATATATGTGGAAACCAAGTTGCCCGAGTTTCTTCAAATTGAACCAAAAACATGATAAGATCGTCACAAGTTGTTTGTTGAAAGGAACAAGGCATGGGTTTAAATGGACAAACATATTGACAATCTCGCCAACTTTATGTTCTTCTGGATGGTCGCTCGAAACGCATTATCTGATATCCTTCATGAAACTTTCGTTCATTATCTTTTCTTTATAATTGCATTCTTGTATTTTGCTTATCTTGTTTGTCTCGTGGGATGTGTTCTCTTCATCCTAAATATTTTTACTCTTGTCAGACTCGTCTTCAGAATTTTTCAAATATTAATCTGTAGTTAATTTTTAATTTTTTTTTTGCAAAACTACCTGCTGATATTCATGATTTGGGTCGATTTGGGTCATAACATCAGTTTCAAATACTTGCAAAAAACCCCTTTAAACCCTAGTTTCATTTTACTTTCAATCTACCATATTGTGGTGTTTTTGGTGTGATCTAATCGGTAAGTATGCTTATTCAACAAGAATCCAACCTTCATTAATGTTTTGTTTCATATGTTTTGGTTGATTGATCTGCATTTTGATTATCAGACTGTTGGTTTTCACCGATTTGCGAAACTATGTTTCTTTTTGCGAAACTGAACGAAAGTTCAATATGCGTTTGCGACACTACGATGTTATGCTGCCCGTGAGTATCTGGTAGTGTCGGCAATCACATATTTGCGAAACAACAGTGTCGACAGACATTGAAACCTAGTTTCGATGTCTTGCGACACTATTGTGTCGCATTTTTGCGAAACTAATTGCGAAATTATTTTTTATTATTTTATTTATGTTTTCAAATTACTTTCTTTTATTCTTAATTTCTTTTATTTCTTTTACTAACACACTTCCGTTTTGTATTTCAATAGGATCCAAATCCACCTGCTCCTCTAAGGTTCGAACGTCGCTCGAATGTGGTGGCTTATTTGAACAAGAGGGATCCGAAGTTGGTGGGATTCCGAGACGCTATCTCTTGCATTAAAGCGTCTCAAATTTCCTACGCCATCACTCACGATCTGGTCATTGATTAGCAGCGCATTCGTAATTTCTGGCAATCTGCTGATTATGATCTAAACAAGAAGCCCAGAGAGATCACTACTACTGTTATGGGGGAGCGGATCGTGATTACTGCAGAGTTAGTTGCACAAATTCTGAAGATGGAGCGTGATGTTGGATCTCCTGTTCTACTGAATGACATTGCTGTGCATAATGGTTTTATAGAAATGGGATTCGAAGGAACTGATTTTTGAAACGAATGGAGATCAAGAAATCCTTTTTGTCAAAGGAGTGGAGGTTCATTGCACACGTGATCATTGTTTGTCTCGATCACAGGAATGGATCGAGGTTCGGATGGTCTGAATTTTGAATGGGCCAGAGCAATGTTGAATCTATGTAGAGGAGACAAAGCAAATATTCCACAATTGATTTTCGAGTGTATGATTGATAATGTTAGGGTTTCGAGAAAAGAAAAATGGCTGCTATATCCATGATTCGTGCAGATATTTATCGATCATCTGAATCCAGATCTGCCGAAACTAGGAGATGTGTTGGTGTTGACCCCAATGAATGTTAGGATCTTTGTTGATTGTGCTGCTCCTCGCTACGATTTTTCAGGGAAAATTACATATTTGTTTAGAAATATGTACAACGATGAAAGATGGGAGTATATCGAGAAACTAAAGGTTACTGAAGAACGAAGATTCAATGAACAAAGGGATTCACGGGAAGCTTAAATTAAGAAGAGAAAGAAGAATGTGAAAGGAAAGGATGTACCATTTGACGTAGAATCGGATGAGATTGAAGCCGAGATGGCAAAGAAAAAGGGCAAAAAGAAGAGGAAGATTTCGATCGGTCTCCTTCCAGAACCGAATCTGACTCTAGCTTAAAAGAGAGGAGAACTAAGGGTAAGCAGCCCATGATACACAAATCTGAGCCCGCAATAAAATCAAAGAAACCAAAGAAGATGGATCCAAAAGGGTTAGACGAGGACGTGATTCGAGGTTTGAATACGTCGCTCGCTAATGAGCCGAGTATAGTAAAGACTAAGTTGATGAATCTTGAAGAACGTGAGAGGCGCCGAGAAGGTGAGATGGAGGATATGAGGAAGTTACGGCTTGATCAACAGTGTTTAATCAAGAAAATATTGAATGAATTGAACGAAGTGAAGAAGGAAACAAAGGTTGGTCAGACGGAAACCGAAGCGGAGATAAATTAAATGATAAATATTTCTAAATATCCAACCTTGAAAGAGATGGTTAGAGTTGGAACCAGTCGAAAGGATTTTGGAGGATTTAGTGGTGTTGGTGTAAGTGGCGCTAAAAAGGATACAGAAGTTACAGAAGACTTCTGTTTTGACGTTTAAAAATATTTAGGGGTGATGAGGAGATGGCTGAAGGAGTAAAAATTGACGATTTGAAACTAGTCGATGAGGAGGAAGAGGAAAAATTGATTGATTACGAATCAGAACCCGAATTTTATGAAACGGAAGAAAAAGAGATGGTGTATGTGGCATAGATAAGTGGGTTAGAAGGAGATGTAGTCGAGTTAGATAAATCCGATTGGTTTAAGAAGATTGATGAACCAGAGTTAATCACACCACTTTTCCAGAATATTGATGCACCGACCTCAAAAGAATCAGATAACAAGATATTTAGCTGGAAATTCAATTTGGACTAGAAAATGTTCATGATTAAGAGGAGAGGGGGCGGGATCAATTATATCAGCAATCGTAAGCACTTAAGACATTCTCGAAATGGGACTTGAGGCCAGGGATGAGATCGGGACCATAGCAGTACCGCCTAGTACTGGTACCGAGTTTTAGGAAAAGTGGGTACCGGTACCGAATTTAGCAGGACGGTACCGGTTTTCCGGTACTAGTACCACGTTGGTACCGGTTTCATGTTTTATCTTTTTTAAGAAAATTTATTCGCTTATTTCGGTTTAATTTTATACTTTTTAATATAACTATAATATAATATACTTGAATATAAGAAAAATAAATGAAATATAGTATAAATTAATTAAAAATCTTATCTACTTCATTAAATTAAATGTTTATAATCTAAAAAACATTACAAAATGACTCCAAGTTGTAGAGAAAACATTATATAGCATTAAGCATCTAATACACAACATTCATAACATCCCAAATTATTTAAAATATACTAAAAAAACTATTTTTTGCTTAACCGGTACCAACATGGTACTAACCGGTAAAGTACCTGTACCGGTACCTAATTTCAGGAAAAGTGGGTACCGGTACCTGCACTGATATTGTTAAGTCGGTACGGTATCGGGACGGTACCGGTACTCGAGACCAAAAGCTCATCCCTACTTGAGGCGATTGGATGTTCTTCCTCTAATTAATGCAGATCTAAGTGATCATGCAAAGATTCTGGAAAATGAGGTTCAGGCAGGTCTGAAGGATAATTTTGAATCGTTTGGATATAACAAATTGGAGAGGATGAGGTCGAAGAAAGATTTGGATTGGGTGACGAAGAAAGGGAAGATAGTTGTTTTGGTAAAAAATCGACAAACTAAATTAGTTATGTGAGGTTGTGCGTTTTAATGAATAGTAAGAAGAAATAGATGATAAACACAGTGATTTATACTAGGAAAGCCCTTGATCTGTTAAAGGATCGCCGTCATAAAAACCTCGGGTGATGACAATCGTCTATCACCGATTTATTGATGTAGAAATATTGAATACAACTCGAGAACTATGGCCGCTAATACAAGTAAGTGTGTGTGAGCAAAGACGTCAGTCAAGAAAGAAAGATAAATGTGAAAAATCACATGTCTAGTGAGCTAAGTCATAGCCTCATTATATAGGTAAAAATAATCGAAAAGGCTCCTAAAAACTAGCTTGAAGCCGTTGAAAGCTTTGACCACGTTCACAACTAATTCCACAACTATCTCGGCCGATATTTAAGTAGGATTGAGTCTTTGAGAACGTTACATGCACTAAAAATATCTAAAACACGCATGAGACAATAGTTATTAGATATTTATAAGCATTAAGGATCCTCAATCCTCACACGCTAAGGATACCAGATCCAGCGTAATAAGGATACTAAATCCTTGTTGTCAAGATTTTGAGCCCTAACTATTGCCCCTAATATGGCGGCTGCAGATGGAATCCAACTATCATATTGCACTCGATTTCAAATTTTTGCATTTATCATCTAGTCAGAATGATTTGACGGGTGCTTTAACCGTTCATTATCCCCACTTATTATAAACCTCTCACTCGATCAAGAAGCCACATTTACTTCAAATCATCGGCGATTCAGGCACACTTCTATCCTTCCCTTTGATTTTCTTCATCGATTATCCTCCGAATCATGGGTAAGAACACATTTCAAACTCCTTCTTCTACTCCGATGGAAGTAGACGACAATCTTCGGTCTCAAAACCTTTTGAAAGAACCTGGTAATTTCGTCCCGGAATTTGCTCAAACCGAAGAAGGAATGAAAAGATGCGGACATTTAGCTTTCATTTGGTACTCTCGCTCCCAAGTAAATTCAGGTACATGTTTTGATTCTGAACGAACTTTTGGTATCCTATTAAGCTTGAGCGGCTTAACTTCACGGTCCACCATTTCTAATGGTCGTTCAATAAGTTGTATGGATTCATTGATTTGGAATTTTTGATTTCGTCAGAAGGCACAAAGAGGTTTTATCAGATAAACATTAAAATTTGAAATATGAAAAATAGGTTATTTATCATAATTTTTTTTTTGAAATATTTTTTTATTTGGAAAAATAGAGGAATCATTTTAATACAACTATTTATTGGTTGATAGTTTTACAAAGACCGCATACAAAACATGGTATTTTAGGTAAAGAGTTTATACGTAAGACACATTGGGTTTGGAAGAGTTTATATAAACGAGATGTAACGAATTTCATTAGTGATCATATATACAAATGAAATATTTTAGTTCAATGAGTTTAGGAATAGTTCTGTAGTGAGTTCACGTTAAGTTGTGGAAAACGAATTTATGAATAACATCATTTAATGGAGGATTAGAAGTTGGATTAGAATATTATGATTAGATGAGTAGTTTAGACAACAATTGAGTATTTGAAATCATGTTGAGATACTTTGGAGGTAAACGTTCGATTCGTAAATCAAACGAACGCGTTGGCATAACAAAATAGTAATCCGTTATGAGATTTCAGGAATTAAGTCTTTAACTTGGGATTCGATAATTGAATTAAGATTAGAAGTGTGTCTTAGATTTGGTATTTGATATTTGTTTTGAAGTTCTGATAATTCGATTGAGGTTATTCAATTTTAGTTTTGATTTAGAACATTCGGATCGCGATGGTATTAGCGAGTCGTTCACGTCTTGTTGTCATTCGACAATATAAGATAGAAAAAGGATTTCATGAGACACAAGAAATTTTTGGATAACATAAGTTGTAATGGAATTTTGGATTGAATGGAAACGATAATTGTACTTTGAATTTCATAGAATCTTTAGACACATATCATAGTAATCACTTGAAAATAATAGAAATATGAATAAATAAATTTGGAATAATATTTGGAATAACATCAAAATCCATGTAAATAGTTTGAAGTCATAGAAAATGATAATCATAAAATCATTAAGTAAGTAGAATTTGAAGGCTTAGGAATGTGTCTTGGTTTTGGACACTTAAGACTTATCAAAGTGCTAAGTTCTTTCTCAACATATTCGAGAAGGTGTGCTTTAGCCTATAGGTTCACACTCATCTCGTACATCCCCAGGTAAGCATACAGGTCTCTTAAAGAGATTTATACGAAATGTTTGTCTTAGAAAGGATGTCCGTGATACAGGCGTTCCCCCTTCCAGATTGCACACGTTCTCACGTTTCAAACTTACTTAAGACGGTGACGAGATTCCACAAAGAGAACGATCCTAATCACACAGAAGAGTCTCTTGTAGCTCCCTCACGAAATCGGAGAAGAAATAAGATAAAGGAAAGACATAGAAATGTTCATAAAAAGAAATAAGGAGATAAGTTCTTGAAGAGTTTTCTAAGCACAAACTATTTGCACTAAGGACTCTTAGGTTATAGTCTAGGTCGGTGTGTTTCTAATACCCTATCCTAGTTCCCTATAACCGTGGCTCTGATACCAAACTGTGACACCCCGCCCGGCGGCGGAAACACCGGGCTGTCATTGGAATTGGATATCAATAGTAAACAAAGCACATGATATTTATTTATTAAGTTTAATAATGATATAGTAAGTTTAGTACATGAGTCTTAAATGGATACGACAAAAGTAATAAAACCGAAACAGTAATTGCAATTGTCTGATTTATTATTCTAAGTCCAAGGCAATCCTATGTCTTGGCAAGAGCAGCAAAATAATCATAAGCATCACCTGAAACATGTGAAAATAAAGTTAATTATTTAAAGCTAGTGAGTAAACCACAAATTGATACATAGTAAACCATAATCGTAACCTAACTTGTAGCCATTTATCATGAGGAACCAACTCATGTATTAATTACTGATAACTTTTAAGCAACCGTCACGTAACCATCTCGATATTTAAGTTATCAATAATTATTTAGCAACTTAGGGACATGGCATAATAATAGCAACTTGTATCATTGTATAGCAACTTGTGTCACACCCGGAGCCAGGGGGCTAGACGTAACGACTGGTATTTAATAATCAAAGCAGCGGAAATAATACTATTCATTAATCGTTTAACGTAATACATTTGTTCGACTGTATAATGGGATTTACATAAATATTTATCCCAAAAAATAGAACTTAGATGTTGAATCTAGCTTCTCTTGTAGCGTTCAATGTCTAAGACTTCTAGGTTCCACTCAAGTCTTCTAGAATGTGCCGTCAAAGCAATAGAAAGCTCTATTCTGATTATTACTTCTAACGTATCAAAATCTGCATCTGAAAAGCATACTAAAAATGTCAACTAAAAATATGTGTGAGTTTAACAAGTATGATGCAAATTAAATAAGTCCACAACCAAACCTGTACCGGTCACCCAATCCCCATCTAATATGAATTGAGTTCCCGAATATTAACACCCAATAACTGTCACAAAAGTATTCATGTGCGCGATAATATGCACGCAACGACCACGTGCAGGTCTCAAAACCTCACAGGTCTCAGAGTTGGTTTCCTTTACAAAGGGCATTGTGCGTGGGGGATTACCCAAGTAGTACTACCCATACGATCCGTCGGTTCATCCAGAATTAATGGTTGTGTAAAAACGGACAGTTGGGTAAAAACAATGTCTTAAATAATAAAGCATCATAAAGTTTAATAAAACGAGTATGTTTTCCACCCAAAACATTAAAGAAAGTGGGCTACGAAACTCACCTTGTTTCTCTTACAAGTATCATTACGTGTCAATGTCAAGAGTTTGCTATTAAGTATAGATGCTCACCAATGTAATCCTATTGTACAAATCAATCATCAGTTTCTAACAATAAAGTAACATTATTATGCATGCGTTTGAGTTTGTTTAAATTACTTTCAGTGTATTGACCAATTATTGTTATTGTAAGTTGGATTGTATGTTTCAATAGATATCCAACTAAATGTCATTTTAATCGTTATACTTTCTATGTATCAGGTATATAATGATGTGTTCTCTATTTTATTGATCCAAGTATAAACACAATAGTCATATCGAGTATTCTTTTAATTTAAGAATAATAATAATAAGGTGCATTTATTACTAAGCAAAAGCAAGCGGTGCTATTAGTTGTTAAATGGTATCTTTATTCACTAAAGTATTAGTAGTAAAACAACTAAATAATTAATGTCAAAACAATTAAAGTTAGTTATTTTTATAAATGTGCTATTGGTTACGTAAAACCATAATATATATTAAAAGTAAAGTTTAACAAATTATATATGAAATGAGTATTGTTGTTTGATAGGTGTAAAATAATGATAATAGCATTTGAATTAATGTTATGTGCAACAATACACTATCAATAAAAAAATATGTTATGTTAAGTTATTTGTAGTGATATATATTATAGTTTTGGGTTTCTAATAAGAAACTACTAATGAAACTAATCCTGTTTAGCAATATATGTACTACATGTACTACAATTGTTACGTACTTGTTTATTTATATATTTAGTGTTGCTTGTGTGTTAGAATTCGACATATGTATATATCATACACGTGTAAATTGTTAACAAAAACTTAAACCACTTTAGCAATTGGTTATACCTCTTTGCTCGTTTTATATCCTTGAACCCACTCGCATCTAACTCGATCTCATCTTGTTATTGCCATTGACCACTTGAGATTAGATTGATCGTTATTCGGGAGACCTTATCAACCCGGTGCCTACATATATTATTTTCGGCAAGGGCTCTGATTGCCGGGTAACGAGCCGGAAGCGGCTATGTCGTCACTCAACCACTTTAGTCATCGTTGCTTTCGTAATAACGTACCACCTTTATTACTTTAAGACTTTGTTCTTGATAGATGGCATGCCTTTGTGATTTGTGAAAGAATTGAAATCTTAAGATTTTAGAGAGATAAGGTGATGGAGTATTATGGTAATGAGGAGGCGGTGAGATGGTGGTCTATATATACAATGGTGTACGTAATAGATTGTGTATGTATGGATGCATTAAAGGGTGTGCGTTGTTTAGGAATAGTCTGCTTTTAATGTTGGAGATCAAAGGATAAGGTGGCCGCTAGATAAGATAGAAGTGAGATGAGTCATGCACATCCATATGACTATTACATGTTAGATTTACGATTAATGGGCATGTGTATAAGGTCTAGAATCTTCTTTGAATGAGGTAACTACTATCACATAGTGTTGGGTTTCAAGTTAAATATCTTGAAGAGTTAGTAAGTTTTAGTTGGTTACGTTAGATAGGTTATTTTACTTTATATGCACATTGATTTATATTTTAAGCTTAGGGATGATTTAAATAGTTTAGTTTAACTAGTTAAATTTGGCTTAGTAAGTACGATTAGTTAATTTGGTTATGAGTTGAGGGTATTAGGATTTGGTTTTATAAAAGTTTTGAGTCTAAGACTAAGGCTATCGCGTTTAAGTTTATAAAAATATTGGTTTTCGTTTTAAGTTTAATACATAAGACGTATTAATGGGTGTAATTATGTTCTATTTCTTATTGTTGGAAACAAAAATAATGATATGACTAATAATAATTGCTAAGGATCACATAATAAATATCAAAGTTTAAAGCCTTAATTTTTAGGGTTGTCACAACTTGTAACATCGAATCGCAACTTGTAACATTGTAATTGTATGGGCGGGTTTAAATCACCTATCGTTGTTGTACATGTAGGTGGGTTTGTCAGACCATTAGAGCTAACATTGTACTGCTGGGATTATAAAGTAATAATACTACTTTAAACTACCACATAAGTTTGCATCTTGCCCGGAACAAGACTAACATATTTTATGAACTCTTTTGGAAAATAAAGTACAAAATTGAAAACATTGTATTGTAATAAAACATGTTTCAGCCCCAAAATGTAAAAGTAAAAAAGGGGAGTGAATTTACTCACCTTGAAACTCAGACACGAAACAAATAGTAAATAGTCTGATTTGAAACGAGGATCGTCAAAGTATTAGAATCACTGGATGGTTGCCGAAATCGATCAAAGTAAATGAAGAACAGAGGCGACGGGTTGAAAGATCACACTACCAGTTCTTCTAAATTTTGATTGAAATTGGAATATCAGTGAGTGAAATCGAGTTAGATAGATTATTTCTGTCGAAGGAATTGGAATAATTTGGTCTGAAAGCTATTGAACGGGTTCGAGTTAAGTGACGGGGTAAAAGAGATTAATTGGTGTTTAATTTGTTGTTTTTAATCTAATTGAATGCTACCAACGTCTTTCAATTGTCGATATGATCGTTTTGGTTCAACTAATTTACTGAATTGGAGCGTTTTGGTCTAATTGATTATGTGGGTTTATGGTTCGGTTTTAGAACACGAATTTAAGAGGCAATATGTTGTTTAGAAGCAGATTAAGGGTTCGAAACAGACATGGAACGAAGTTAGGACGATTTGTATAGGTTTTTATTTGATTAAATGGGGTTAAAAACCGGTTTTTAGTTTCGCCGGTGGCCGGAGTTGGTCACCCGAATCACGGGGCTGGATGTGGGACGAGGGGGGTGGTTTGGGTAATTTTAAATTTACAGTTAAGCCCCTTCAAGTTCCAATTGTTTGTTATTATTAATTTAGAATTATAAGTTAAGTTTTAAAGTTTACATAAATGACCCAAAGTAAATTAATATATATTTTAACTAACCAATCTAACCGAGTTGAGACGTAACGATCAAATAAGTGACGTTTTTACGTTTTTCCTTCGTTCTTGACGTTAATATTTATTTCAAGACTTTAATACGTTTTTATTTATAATAATCTTTATAAAATTTCTTTTATAAAGTACCACATATATATATATATATTGATATACATACTTTGAAGATTAAATAATTGTTTTTAGTATTTAATTTGGTAAACGTTGAATAATAATTTGGTCGTTATATATTAAAGACGAAAATGACGTTAGGCTCGACATATATATATATATATATATATATATATATATATATATATATATATATATATATATATATATATATATATATATATATATTCTAATAACGAAGCGTTACATTTAAAGAGAGATAAATACGAATAAATTACAAATGAGTAATTTCGGGTTCGAGTCGGGCATTCGGGTTCGGGTTTGGGTCTGTTTCCCTGCGTTGCTGTTTCAGTTAGGTTACACGTATCCTTTTCCTGAAATGACTCAAGATTTATTTGCTCTGACTGGTATGTGCTATTCTCAAGCCATGCCCATGATCTGGCGAACTCTATTCACTATAGAGAACATCATAGCGACAAAGAATCTGGCCTTTAGCGTTGCAGAATTGTCATATATTTATTCTCTGGTTACTCATGGTTCTAGCCGTTTTGTTTTTAAATCTAAACCCCACCAAGCGATTCCAATCTTGAAAACCACCCAGAATGATCCCAATTGGAGGAATAAGTTCTTTTTTGTAAAAAGAAATTCAATCCCTGAGGGCGAGACATTGCCAATCAAATGGGTCTTGAAGGGTAGGATAGATGATTCTTATTGTTCTTTGAATTCTATCCTGATATTTGTTGTTAACATTCTAATTTTTATCTTGCAGTGACCAATTTTGCACGACTTGCGGATCTTCTGGATGCAGAGGAAAGAGCAACGATCTTCCTAAACCTTGATTCCAGCATTCGCACTTTCAAGACCAAGATTTCAGAATCAATCACAAAAGTATCCTTCACATCGTCCTTCAAAATATAAAGTGAGTGGCCAATAAATAGGTGTTATATTTTTTGTAATGTAAACCCTTATATGTTTGATGCTTTGATAGGCACTCCTAAATCCAAAGCTCCCATGTTCGTTCTTGATGATGTTAATGATCTGTTGACCTCTCTGTCAAGAAGGAGAAAACTATTGCTGGCCCTGTAACTAAGCTGATTAATACTCGCTCCAAGACCATTGCCTATAAGCGAAAGAAGACCAACGAGCCCAGGGTCGACTTTGCTGACGTGCAGAAAGGTCTCATCGAATACATTTCTGTTGTAAGTTTCTAACTACTTGTATATTATTTTGAAACTAGATTTAACACCAGGCCGCGCGTTGCAGCGGCCGAGTCACGCAGTCAGTTCTTGCGTATTTGACTTCGTCATACGTGTTGAAAAAAAAAGTCTCATGCCCCGTACGTCACGACGAAAAAACGTAATGTGTCACATGTTAAAAAACGATGAAAGTCGTACTATATGTCAAAGCAGAGTAAGAGAACAAAGTCGAAAACTTATCAGCGGCTAAAATGACAATTAGTAAAAGTCGTACTATGTGTCAAAGTGTAGTAAGAGATCAAAGTCAAAAACTCATCAGGAGCACAAACGACAATTACTAAAAGTCGGTGACTAAAACCGTCAATGCGTTAAAAGTCGGGGATTACAACTGTTAATACGTTAAAGTACAAAAAAGTTGAAACGCGACGCGGCGAGACGGGAGAGGCCGGTGCAAAGCACCGACCTTCCCATTTAGTAGTATATAAATTGTGTTAACTTTGGATAAATGTGTCTTATATCCTTACCTTTGTTTTGTTATAGAGTGTTGCTATGCTAAAAACTTCTCATGAAAAAAGCGTTAAAGACTTGGAGGCCAATCTCATTGAAATGAGATCTATTGCGGTTGCAAGGGACAAGGTCATAGCTTAGCTGGAGAAGGACAACAAAACCTTTGCAAAGGATCTGCAGGAGGAGAAGGCCAGAGTGCTTAATGAAGTTCAAGCTGGTGTGGATGAGGCTAAGGAATGGGCTGCAAAGCTGGTTATCCAAGCGAGGATAAAGATGGCAAAGCAAGTCGCAACAGCTGGTCTCGATATGCCTTCTTGGAGTCTGGCTAAATGGGAGAAGACCTTGGCTAACTTAGGTGGCGATGAAACTCCAGAGGAGGCTGCAGCGGATCAAAGTCAGAAGGGCAAAGGCAAGGATGTGGATGAAGGTGCAGGTGGTGATGGGATAGTGGGCGATGAAGACATGATGAAAGTTTGAGCCCACTTTATATGTGAAACTTTTATTAATCTTCGACATGGTTGTAAATTCTGAACAATAAATATTAGGAGTAAGGATCTATGATCCTGAAGACAATATGGAGGGTGTCAAAGGTGGATGGATCATCTGTTTGCGAGGATGAAGCCTTTTGTATCCTTCCCTTAATTTCCTGCATGCTAAACATTAATAAACATATAACCCGACCCGGGTGGATGGTCTACGGTTTTGCTGGCGAAATCTGGGTCATATTTTGGCGATGTTAGTATATATATCTAATCTTTTGGTTTCATGTTTGTCATGTTGTTTATATAGTAGATCAGTTTTAGAAAATGATTTACCTTTATTTGAAGATAATATTTTTTAGATGTAAACAAATAATAGAGGTCATACCAAAGAATCCTGATTAGGATTATGCTTCTTAAGATGTTTGCATGAAATGAGTCATTCATATGCTCAGGATCTAGGATCCTTATACAATTGAGTCTTTGGACGCTGATACAATCCAGCGAATATATTCTGTAGTTTAGATAAATAAACTGGCGACAATGCCCAATATATAACTAGCGACAAGGCCTAATAGCTAACTGGCGACAAGGCTCAATAGATAACTAGCGACAAGGCCCAAACGGAGATTTATGCCCATCCCGGGTCTTGCACAAATGTAAGTGACATTGAATAATGCCAAAACCTTAGCTAACGTGAAAATGTTAGAAACCTTAGAATAATGGAGGTATGGTACGCCTACCATAAACTTAATGATCCAACATATGACCAATAACAATGAAATTGTCAGCCACATATAGTGCACTGGTCCCATTGCCTCGAATCATACGTGGATAACGTGCGCAGCTGGCGGTCTTAGAAAATGTGAAAACCTTTTACACCGTAGATGGTATTAGATACCTTAGACTTAGGAGAGAGATGGCCAATCTCTATAATTTCCACATAAGCAACTTAGCTTTCTGCAAAACTTTGAAATTTAATGAAAATGGATGTTAAATGCATTAACATCCTTGCTTATGAAAAAGGTTTAATAAGGTAAAAATGATTGAAAGGATAAGATGATACCGAACTTAGGATCCTTATTATATGAAGTATTTTTTCCAATGTATTGCATTCCAGGCTCTTGGTGGTGGAACTTCTTCCACTGTAAGCAATCTATATGCCCTATTTCCAGATCCAGCGTAATAAGGATACTAAATCCTTGCTGTCAAAATTTTGAGACGTAACAATTGGCCTTATATGGTGGCTGCAGATGGAATCCAACTGTCATATTGCACTCGATTTCAAATTTTTGCATTTATCATCTAGTCAGAAAGATTTGACGGGTGCTTTAACCGTTCATTATCCCCACCTATTATAAACCTCTCACACGATCAAGAAGCCTCATACACTTCAAATCATCGGCGATTCAGGCACACTTCTATCCTTCACTTTGATTTTCTTCATCGATTATCCACCGAATCATGGGTAAGAACACAGTTCAAACTCCTTCTTCTACTCCGATGGAAGTAGACGACAATCTTCGGTCTCAAAACCTTTTGAAAGAATCTGCTAAAGAAATCTCCATGTTTACCGACCCCGAAATTCAAACCCGTTACGTGGTTTCCTCTTGGAACTATTTTTTGTCCATTTGACCCTTCGGTAACGAGTGATTCGGTATCGAAGGAATGGTTCTGTTTCCCTGCATTGTTGTTTCAGCTAGGTTACACGTATCCTTTTCCTGAAATGACTCAAGACTTGTTTGCTCAGACTGGTATGTGCTATATTGAAGCCATGCCCATGATCTGGCGAACTCTATTCACTATAGAGAACATCATAGTGACAAAGAATCTGGCCTTTAGTGTTGCAGAATTGTCCTATCTTTATTCTCTGGTTACTCATGGTTCTAGTTGTTTTGTTTTTAAATCTAAACCCCACCAAGCGATTCCGATCTTGAAAACCACCCAGATTGATCCCAATTAGAGGAATAAGTTCTTTTTTGTAAAAAGATATTCAATCCCTGCGGGCGAGACTTTACCGATCAAATGGGTCTTGAAGGGTAGGATAGATGATTCTTGTTGTTCTTTGAATCCTACCCTGATATTTGTTGTTAAGTTTCTAACTTTTATCTTGCAGTGCCCAATTTTGCAAGACTTGCGGATCTTCTGGACGCAGAGGAAAGCGCAACGATCTTCCTAAACCTTGATTCCAGCATTCGCACTCTCAAGACCAAGATTTCAGAATCAATCATAAAAGTCTCCTTCACCTCGTCCTTCATGATGTCAAGTGAGTGGCCAATAAATAGGTGTTATATTTTTTATAATGTAAACCCTTATCTGTTTGATACTTTGATAGGCACACCTAAATCCAAAGCTCCCATGTTCGTTCTTGATGATGTTAATGATCTGTTGACCTCTCTGTCAAGAAGGAGAAAACTATTGCTGGCCCTCTAACTAAGCTGATTAATACTCGCTCCAAGACCATTGCCTATAAGCGAAAGAAGACCAACGAGCCCAGGGTCGACTTTGCTGACGTGCAGAAAGGTCTCATCGAATACATTTTTGTTGTAAGTTTCTAACTACTTGTAAATTATTTTGAAATTGTGTTAACTTTGGATAAATGTGTCTTATATCCTTACCTTTATTTTGTTATAGAGTGTTGCTATGCTAAAAACTTCTCATGAAAAAAGCGTTAAACACTTGGAGGCCAATCTCATTGAAATGAGATCTATTGCGGTTGTAAGGGACAAGGTCATAGCTTAGCTGGAGAAGGACAACAAAACCTTTGCAAAGGATCTGCAGGAGGAGAAGGCCAGAGTGCTTAATGAAGTTCAAGCTAGTGTGGATGATGCTAAGGAATGGGCTGCAAAGCTGGTTATCCAAGCGAGGATAAAGATGGCAAAGCAAGTCGCAACAGCTGGTCTCGATAGGCCTTCTTGGAGTCTGGCTAAATGGGAGCAGACCTTGGCTAACTTAGGTGGCGGTGAAACTCCAGAGGAGGCTGCAGCGAATCAAAGTCAGAATGGAAAAGGCAATGATGTGGATGAAGGTGTAGGTGGTGATGGGATAGTGGGCGATGAAGACTTGATGAAAGTTTGAGCCCACTTTTTATATGAAACTTTTATTAATCTTCGATATGGTTGTAAATTCTGAACAATAAATATTAAGATTAAGGATCTATGATCCTGAAGACAATATGAAGGGTGTCAAAGGTGGATGGATCATCTGTTTGTGGGGATGAAGCCTTTGGTATCCTTCCCTTAATTTCCTGCATGCTAAACATTAATAAACATATAACCCCACCCAGGTGGATGGTCCATGGTTTTCTTGGCGAAATCTGGGTCATATTTTGGCGATGTTAGTATAAAAATCTAATCTTTTGGTTTCATGTTTGTCATGTTGTTTATATAGCATATCAGTTTTAGAAAATGATTTACCTTTATTTGAAGATAATATTTTTTAGATGTAAACAAATAATAGAGGTCATACCAAAGAAACCTGATTAGGATTATGCTTCTTAAGATGTTTGCATGAAATGAATCATTCATATGCTCAGGATCTAGGATCCTTATACAATTGAGTCTTGGGACGCTGATACAATCCAGCGAATATATTCTGTAGTTTAGATAAATAAACTGGCGACAATGCCCAATATATAACTAGCGACAAGGCCTAATAGCTAACTGGCGACAAGGCCCAATAGATAACTGGCGACAAGGCCCAACCGGGGATTTATGCCCGTCCCGGTTCTTGCCCAAACGTAAGTGACAATGAATAATGCCAAAACCTTAGCTAACGTGAAAACGTTAGATACCTTAGAATAATGGAGGTATGGTACGTCTA
This sequence comes from Tagetes erecta, assembly GCA_030867185.1. Taxonomy (NCBI): domain Eukaryota; kingdom Viridiplantae; phylum Streptophyta; class Magnoliopsida; order Asterales; family Asteraceae; genus Tagetes; species Tagetes erecta. Next base: position 11,199,831 of record CM061493.1, read on the forward strand.
CCATAAACTTAATGATCCAACATATGACCAACAACAATGAAATTGTCAGCCACATATAGTGCACTGGTCCCATTGCCTTGAATCATACGTGGATAACGTGCGCAACTGGCGATCTTAGAAAATGTGAAAACCTTTCAAACCTTAGAAGGTATTAGTTACCTTAGACTTAGGAGAGAGATGGCCAATCTCTATAATTTCCACATAAGCAACTTAGTTTTCTGCAAAACTTTGAAATTTAATGAAATTGGATGTTAACTGCATTAACATCCTTGCTTATGAAAAAGGTTTAAAGGTAAATATGATTGAAAGGATAAGATGATACCGAACTTAGGATCCTTATTATATGAAGTATTTTTTCAAATGTATTTCATTTTAGGCTCTTGGTAGTGGAACGTTTTCCGCTGTAAGCAATCAATATGCCCTATTTCCAGCTTCAGCTTCAATTAAGTATATCCATGCCCTTGGTAGTGGCCAATCTATATGCCCTATTTCAAATGTATTGCATTCCGGGCTCTTGGTAGTGGCAAATCTATCCATTTGGAAAAGTAATCACTCATTTCAAGCATGAATACTTTGCCTCCTGGTGCTTTTGGTAGCTTGCCTACTATATCCATGCCCCATTTCATAAATGGCCATGAAGATATAATAGGATACAGGGTCTACAGGCTGATGAATGATGTTACTATGCCTTTGACAAGCATCACATTTCCTTGAATAGTTCATAGCATCCTATTTCATCGTGGGCCAGAAATATCATATTCTAAGGATCCTTGAAAATAGTGATCTGCCACCAGTGCCTTTCCCATAATCTCCTTCATTGATAGTCACATGTATAGGTTGGACTCACCGGCTTGTCGGCGTTACTTTTGTATGTATTTGTATGACTTTTGTTTGTAGTTGTTCTAGCGAACCTACGGGCGAATCTATAGATTCGCCCGTAGTTCAAGTTAGCTTTTGTCTAGGTGTCGACTGGGCGAACCTGTATGTGCCCAGCGAACCTGTGTGGTTCGCTAGATAGATTCGCTACAGCGAATCTATCAGCGAACCTAGCACTGTTATATAATGTAACCTTATCTACAAGTGAATACAACTTTTGCACATCTTTAACCAAAACTCTTATCTACTGATTGTGTTGTGTAATTGTTCACCTGAGGTGCTAGGAGCATATTCTACTTATCTTTGTAGCTTATATACCTCAGTTGTGTGGTGTTATCTTGTTATTGGGTTTGTTTGGTTATTATACACTTTATTGTTCAAGTCTTTGGTGTTTTGTTGTTAAACAAGTCAATATAGCACTGAAATCACGATCATAATGGACCAACAATATGGTATCAGAGCCTTAGTGCTCTTGATTGTTTGATTCTAGTGATTTTTATGTTGATTTTGGGGTTTTTGGGTCGAAACACTATTTGATTCTGTTCTGGGCTTGCTTTGGTGTTTTGGAGTTGTATTTTGCTCAATATTGTGTTATTTGGTCATAGGAAGCTTTTGAAACAAACGTGTCTGCAAATGGTCAAGTTTTGAAGGTGTTCGGGTTGTTTTCGTACTGTTACAGGTTGGTTCGTAACCCATCGAATCTATTTGTTCTTCCAGCGAATCTAGCTGTTCGTCCAGCGAATCTATTTCAAATTTTTGTACTGTTGGTTTGTGTTGTGGCTAGCGAATCTGACATTTCATCGAACGAAAGTTCACTTGTTTGGCTCATTGTGCAAGCGAAACTGCTGCCAAAATCAGACGAGCGAAACTGTGCTTGCTTGTCAGCGAATCTGTTTTGTTTGTCTAGCGAATCTGTTTTCAGCGAATCTACCAGCGAATCTGCTGTGTTCGTTGAGCGAATCTAGCCAGCGAATCTATTTGTCTTCAGCGAATCTGTAATCTGTTCAAAATTATGACTTCATCAACACTGAATATGAATGATCTGGATAGTGTTCAACCTAACAGGCCACCGAGGCTTGTTAGTGGTGAAAACTTTGAAGACTGGAAAAGATGTTTGAAAGCCTTTTTCTACTACACGGACTACAACCAATGGGAATCTATTGTAAATGGTCCGCACGTGCCAACGACAGTTGAAGGAACTGTCACTTCAATAAACACAGATCCAAGTACTTTCACTGAAGCAGATACCAAGTTACTTGATCGTGACAAAAAGACACTCGGGGCATTGATACTTTGCTTGCATCAGGATATCTTCAACAGGTTTGCTGAACACACAACTGCAAAAAGCTTGTATGATGCATTGTGCGTGTTCTATGATGGTAATGAGGATCTGAAACTGGATAGTAAAGCTCAAGCTGAAAAAGAGTTTAACTCTTTCGTGGGGTATTCGCAAGAGAACCTGACTGATATTACAAATCGATTCCTATCTGTATCAAGTAATCTGAAGAAGTACGATGATAAGCTGGGCAATCATGAACAAGTCGCAAAACTGTTAGATTCTCTTCCTCCTCAGTGGAGTCTTCAAGTCAAGCTGTTGAAACAAGAAAGAAACTTTCCTGACTACAAGCTGATGGATGTTATAAACAAGCTGAAGTCTTTCGACCTTGATGTGAAGAGAAGAGAATACAATCAGTCTATGATGGTTCCAAACATTCCTTCTCAGAATGCTGCACTTATTTCATCCGCTGCAAACTCTTATATCTACAGCGCTGCACCTGGAGGATCATTGAGTCATATGTCTGCTAAATCTGTTGGTGCATCCACAAATGCTGGTTAAAGCTCAAATGCATCTGTCACCACTCAGATTCCATCTGACACTATGGCTTTATTTGGAATGTTTGTTCATAGCTATGAAGCTCTTGTTGCTGGTGAGTTGAAGGGAAAGGGGATGACTGTAGAAGATATGTATCAGGTGGATCCTGATGATCTGGAAGAAACCGACATCCAATGGCAAATGGCCATGCTTACTCTTCGTGCCAGACGATTTATGGAAAGAACAGGAAGAAGAAACTTTGGAAATCAGGGACAGAATAGCAAGCTGGGGTATGACAAGGGAAAGCTGAGGTGTTATAACTGCAAACAATTGGGTCACTTCAAAAGGGAATGTCCTTTACCAATTGTTACTGAACCAGTAAACTCTGCAAATCCAAGATCTGCTCCAAATCAAGAAAGGCTTGAGGAAGCAAAATCAAAGAATGAAACTGCACTGCTCACCAACTTTGATTGGAGCGCAGAAATTGAAGAAAGCAAGGAGGAGATTAATCATGCCCTTGTTGCTGAGATTGTTGAGATTGATGACAACGATATAAATTGCTTTGATCCGTTCAAAGAATTTTATGGTAAAGATGAGGAAGAGAAAGTGGAGAATGTTGATAAAGATCAATCAGATGCTATTGTTCAAGGGCATCTGAATCATGCAGGATTGGTTTGTGAAGCTGCTGTCAATGAAGTGAAGAATGAGGAGTCAAAACTCAACTTGGAAGCAATGATTGAGAAGGCGAGGATTGATGCAGTTGATGAATTCAAAAGAAGCACTCCCTACTGCCAGTGTGATCGTGCTCTTGCTGCCGAAAAACTGGTAATTGGTCTTCCTTATGATGTTATTGAAGATATGTGTTCATCTGCTTGCAAAATTCGTTTAATTGGCATATACAAAGCTAATAAATTGTTAATGTCAAACGAAAACGAATTAAAAAGAACCATCAAAGAGCTTAAATTAAGTGAATCAAAATATTTTGTCAAACTAAGAGAAGCTTTAAAAGAAAATGAACACTTAAAAAGAACTCTTTTGGAAAATAACTGTGAAATAAACTACTTGACTGAGCAAGTTACACTTGCTGAATTTGAAGCAAGAAAACTTAAAAACAAATTGCAGCAGTGGACAATATCTGGTATGAAAAGGGAGGAACTCTGCAGGAAACAACGGGGGGCCAGAGTTAAGACAGGTTTGGGTCTTAACAACAATGAAACATATGCATATCCCCCACCTAGTACCTTATGTTACTCTCCAACACCTATTCCTCATCCCTCAAATGAGTTAATTCAAGAGATTATACAGAATGATACTGACAGTTCCATTGCAGGTTTAAGTGAAGTAAATCTTAAGGAGGTTAGAGAGGATTACGCATATGGTGGGAGTGTTGGGCTCGGTTGTTCTAGCAGTAGTGATTGCTCTAGTTCTGATTCCAAGAAGTCTTTTGAAGACATTAGCTTAATTAATTGTGTTTGTAGTAATGTGTCATATTCAGACAATTCCATGTTTAATAGTAATTTAGGGTGCTCCACTTCAAACTCTAATATGTTGAATGATGTTTTGTTTGAAAATGTGTGTGAGAATGGCAAAGACAAACTTTCAGGTCATGTCTCTGAAAGTCAAACCAAAACAAACTGTTTTCAAAAGTTCTTCACTCATCAAATTCCATCCTTCACACCAGTGAGAATTTCAAAACCAAAAGACAAGGAATCATCTTTTTCATACATTCTTAAACCTAAATCTGAATCTGAAAAAGTAAAAGTCACAACAGTTAAGTTAAAAGAACCTTATGACTGTTACAGTGACTGCAACTCTCAACTGTCTGAATGTGATTAGGAAATTGAGATCGATAAGATTCCTGTTAACAGAGTTTCCAAAACTGGTTTGAAGTCTCATTGTTTTAAATGTGGGAATACTGGTCATACTGTTAAGCAATGCCCTAAATTAATCCAAAACAGCTCAAAGCAGAAATCTTTCGGAAAAAGATTAAACACTTTTGTAAATAATTTCTTTTGTAATTCTTCATCTACTTCACCACCCAAGCACACAAAGGCTTGGGTGCCCATTTCAAAGGTCTAACTTTCTATTTTTTTAATAAATGTCAGGAACATTCAAATGCCGTTGTAAATAGTCATTGGCATATTGACAGCGGATGTTCCAGACATATGACAGGGTTGAAAGACCTACTGACTAACTATCGGATCATAAATGGCGGATATGTTGCTTTTGCGGGAGACAAGAAAGGTGGCAAGATGATTGGTCAAGGAGAAGTCTCAAATGGTTCACTTACTTTGGAAGATGTGAACTATGTTCCTGAACTGGCATTCAATCTTCTCAGTGCATCACAAATCTGTGATAAGAATATTCCAGTGATGTTTCTTCCAAATGAATGTTTGTTCTTGAAGCCAGAGTTTACTATTCCTGAAGAAATGCTGATCATGCGAGCACCGAGACGAAATGATACCTATATGCTGAATATGGGATCAAAGGAATCAAATTCCACCGTGACCTGTCTCCTGTCTAAAGCTTCATCTTTTGAATCGTTTCTGTGGCATAAACGTTTAGGGCACATTAATTTTAAAATTCTGAATAAATTGGTTAAGAACAATTTGGTTAGGGGTTTACCACTCAAAGATTTTTCAGTGGTTGAGAAATGCATGGCTTGTGCTAAAGGAAAACAGCACAAAAAGCCACATAAACTTAAAATTACAAATACCATCTCAGAACCCCTCGAATTGTTACATACTGATTTATTTGGTCCAATAAGTGTCAAATCTATTGCTAAGAAGTCTTATTGCTTGGTTGTCACAGATGATTACTCTAGGTACACCTGGGTGAGATTCATGGCATACAAGAGTGAGACTGCTGAAGAGTTGATGAAGCTGATTCCTCAGATCGAGGTTCTTGGAAAGAGAAAGGTTCAAGCCATCAGAAGCGATAACGGAACTGAATTCAGAAACCATATCTTCAACTCTTTCTGTGAACAACGGGGTATTCTCAGACAGTTTAGCGCCGCACAAACACCACAACAAAATGGTGTTGCTGAAAGGAAGAATCGAACCCTTGTGGAGGCCGCTAGAACTATGCTGATTGAGTCAAAGCTTCCAATTATTTTCTGGGCGGAGGCAGTAAATTGTGCAGCTTATGTTCTGAACAGGGTACTGATTGTCAAAGAGAAGATGAAGACTTCTTACCAGCTGTTTCGAGGGATTAAGCCGCTGATTGATTTTCTGTGCCCCTTTGGATGTTCTTGCACTCTTTTGAATACTCAAGATCAGAAGACGAAGTTTGGTGCTGTTTCTGATGAATGCTTCTTTGTAGGATACTCGAACACACAAAAGGTGTATCGTGTTTACAACAAGCGAACGCGGATTGTGCAAGAGTCCTACTATGTTGACTGGCAAGAGTCAAACACTACCAGTATTGGCAGTGAACCGGCATGGTTTTATGATTCCACCACTATTTTCAAATCATTTAATCTTCCTGACTCTGACGATGATGACATCATTCCACACACATCAGTTTCTATCTTTAACCATCCACCTGCACCACAACCACAACCTTCAACTACACAACTACCTCCCACTTCATTTGACATTCCACCACCTCCACCACCTCAAACTGTTCCAACTTCTCCATCAGATATTCCATCCTCATCCACTACCATTCAATCATCCACCACTAATACAATTCCTTCAACTTCACATACACCTTCACAACCATCTAATCAAACACCCTCAACCGAAACCAATCCTTTGCTCCTCAACACTGACTTCAAAACCCTGAAAAATCACCCTCATGATTATATCATAGGATCAATTACTGATGGTGTGCGAACTCGGAGTCAGAGTGGTTTGATTAATGAATGTCTCTATGCTGCCTTTCTGTCTCAAGTTGTTCCAAAGAATTATAAACAAGCACTTGAAGATCCAAGTTGGGTGGATGCCATGCAAATGGAACTGCAGCAATTTAGGAAGCTTAAAGTTTGGGAACTGGTTGATCTTCCCCCTAATAAGTGTCCAATCGGCACTAAATGGGTTTTCCGAAACAAGCCAGATGATCGCGGTGTTGTAATCAGAAACAAGGCGAGACTGGTTGTTCAGGGATTTGCTCAAGAGGAGGGGATTGACTACACTGAAGTTTTTGCTCCAGTCGCTCGCCTTGAAGCCATCAGAATCTTTCTTGCTCATGCTGCAAACAAAAACTTTAAAGTTTATCAGATGGATGTGAAATGTGCATTTCTATATGGAGATATCGATGAGGAGATCTACGTATGTCAACCACCAGGTTTCGAGGATCCAGATTTCCCGTCAAAGGTTTACAAGCTTGATAAATCCTTGTATGGGCTGCATCAAGCTCCACGTATCTGGTATGAAACTTTGACACAGTATCTTCTCAGCAAAGGTTTCTCTCGTGGGACTATAGATATGACATTGTTCAAGAAGGAGGTGAATGGCGAGCTGCTGATCGTTCAAGTGTATGTTGATGATATCATTTTTGGTTCGACTAATGAAGGGCTGTGTAGAGAATTTGAGAAGGTGATGATGGATCGCTTTGAGATGACAATAATGGGGGAGATGTGTTTCTTCTTGGGGCTGCAAGTGGAACAAAAGCCTGATGGAATTCTGATCCACCAAGAGAAATATATCAAAGAGATCCTCACGAAGTTTGGCATGGATGATTCTTCTCCTGAATTGATTCCTTTTACAGCTCAAACATGCCTTATTTCCGATGATAATGGGAATCCTGTGGATGCTCATCGGTACCGCTCGATGATCGGATCTCTCATGTATCTGACTGCAAGCCGACCAGATATTACATTTGCCGTGTGTTACTGTGCTCGTTTCCAAGCCAACCCAAAAGAATCACATGAGAAAGCTGTCAAACGCATTTTTCGTTACCTTAAGGGTTCCTCTCGTTTGGGACTTTGGTACCCAAAAGGTGGGAACTTTAATTTACATGCTTTTTCTGATAGTGATCATGCTGGTTGCAGGATTAACAGAAAATCAGTCACTGGCGGATGTCAATACCTTGGAGAATGTCTTGTTTCCTGGCAAAGCAAGAAGCAAACAACCGTCTCTCTGTCCACAGGAGAAGTAGAATGCATTGCTGCGTCAAGTTGCTGTTGCCAAGTGCTCTAGATTCAACATCAGATGATGGATTATGGCATCAACTTTCTTCATACGCCACTCTTTTGTGATAATGAAGCTGCTGTTGGAATTGCCAAGAATCCTATTCATCACACTCGCACCAAGCACATTGAAACAAGAATTCATGCAATCAGGGATGCACAGGAAAAGGGGTTTATTGATATTATTCCTATTGAAACTCGAAAGCAAAAAGCTGATCTTTTCACAAAAACTTTTGACAAACCACGTTTTTATGAACTGATCTCCATGCTGGGACTTATATCATTTTGAAAACCTTTTTCTGTGAGTATCCATTCGTAAATATGTAAATAACTTTTTCTTTTTCTTCTTTGAAAAATCCGTGGGTCACTCAATTCATCGCTCCGTTACTTTATTTTATTTTATTTCCTTTTATTTTTCTTTTAATTCTGTATATATATATATTAAAAAAAAAATCTGAAAAACAAAAATTTCTTGTTAGATGGCTATAATATAGAAATTTTGGGGGAGATATAAAAAATTAACTATTTATAGTTTTTCAAATTTTGCTATTTCAGGATCTCCGTTTTGACTGAGGTTGAAGGGACGTTGAAGGAGGTCAGAAGCATTGCGTTTGGGATATGTCAGATAGGCTCAGCCCGAAAACAAAGTAAACAGTGATTGCGCAGCCAAACATAACGTTCAAGATCTCGACAACAAGGATTATTCCCTTGACATGATTGGATTGCACAAAGATAAGGGTTCTGTCAAAAATGGGTTGAGAGCGTCAAATCTTTGCCTTGATTTCCCTAAATATCCCAAATCACCCTCGCCCTATCCCCGAATCGAGTTTCTAGTTTGCAAAAAGCTGCTAGTGATGCTCTTCGGAAAAGCCTCTGAGTGAGTTACTTGTTAACTCCTCAGAACGCATTGAGTCAAGTGCTTAACTCCTCTGCTATACGGAAGTATTGACCTGGAGTTGGTGGATCTTCTCTGCTATACGGAAGTATTGACCTAAAGATTCACCGAGCATGCTCAAATGTTTATCTCCTCTGTTATACGTCGGTATAGACCTGGAGCTCTGAACTATTTGAGTTTCCCAAATAATAAGTCGCATTGTATTCAAAAGAATCAATTACTGACAAGCTCCACTCACAAAGAAATGATGCAAAAAATTGCACAAGTGTCAAAAAAAAGCTAATGCATCGATCAACATTCAAAAGTTGATCATTGAAATTCAAGCAAAGTCAATCGTATTGCTCAGATATACCCTGATGACAGAACTTGTTCTTTTTACCTTGATGTCTGTGGGGACCGAGTTGTCTGAGCTTCTTCAATCAAACCAAAAACATGATAAAAGAAGCTGCTGATCTCTTGTTGAAAGGACTAAGGCATGGGTTTAAATGGACAAACATATCTGCAATCCCGCCAATCGATGATTCTCCGGATTCTGCTCAAAACATCATGATAAATATATATCCTTCTTTAGCGTTTAAAATTTCTTGTCCTTTTATTTCATTTTATTTTATTTTATTTTTTTTTAAATTCTATCTTGTTTTTATTTGTATTTTTAGAATTTTTAGGATAATATGTTTATTTTGGAGCGTTGATATCGTGGGACGTTTTCATGGTTTTACAAAGAATTTAAATTTTGAGAAAAACCAAAAATATTTTTTTTCTTCTTGTGCTAGCGAACCTGCTAGCGAACCTACAGGTTCGCCAGAACCTCAGGTTCGCCAGGAACCTCTTTGTTTCGCCGCCGTGGTTTACTTGACTTTTGGTCTTCTAATTTCTTGTCCTTTTATTTCATTTTATTTTATTTTATTTTTTTTAAATTCTATCTTGTTTTTATTTGTATTTTTAGAATTTTTAGGATAATATGTTTATTTTGGAGCGTTGATATCGTGGGACGTTTTCATGGTTTTACAAAGAATTTAAAATTTGAGAAAAACCAAAAATATTTTTTTTCTTCTTGTGCTAGCGAACCTGCTAGCGAACCTACAGGTTCGCCAGAACCTCAGGTTCGCCAGGAACCTCTTTGTTTCGCCGCCGTGGTTTACTTGACTTTTGGTCTTCTGGCGAATCTAAAGTTCGCTAGTATGTCTGCCAGCGAACCTATGTCTGTATATATATACAGTGACAGCGAAACATTTCACATATTCGCTGTCACTGCCACTGTAGCAAGTTTTTCAAAAACCCACTCACGAACGTTCGATTCTCACTTTCAACCGGCTTTTTCACACTTAAACATCACTAATATTGTCCGGTATGTGATCGCCTTCATCTTAATCTCTGTTTTAAACTCTTAATCGCATCTTAAACCTCTTAAATCTGTCGACCTGTGACTGTGTGTAAATTAAATGACTGATTTGGTGTTTATTGTTAGGAATCTACTTCATAAATCCTCGTTTAATGTTTATATTACTTGATTGCTGCCTTGTTTGGTTATTTATGTTGTATCGTGTGTGATTCTGGCCGTTTTTCAGAAACTAGGGTTTCCAGCGAACCTATGTGTTCGTCTGGCGAATCTGAACGAAAGTTCAAAACTTCGAGCGAACCTATGTCGTTATGCTGCCCGCGCAACAACATAGATTCGCCCGACTGTTTCTAGCGAACCTATACATTCGCTCGACCAAGATGACTGATTTTTCATGTCAGCGAATCTATAGGTTCTGGTGCCAAAATCTCAGGTTCGCTCTTTCAGCGAACCTAATTTCCAGCGAATCTATTAACTGTTTTTCAAAATCTTCGTTTCTGATCAATCTCCGTTCATTTTTCAGGCACAATGTCGACATTATTCTTCGAAAGAAAGCACAATATGTGTGCTTTGCTTGACGAGAATCATGAAAAGGCCGGCGGCTATAGAGATTGTATTAAATGGCTGAAGTCCTCTCACATACATTATGCCATTTCTCACTCACCGACCATATACGAGCTGCATGTTCGAGACTTTTGGAGAACTGCAGTGATGAACGTGTCTACACAGCCATCGCGTATATGTGCCAAAGTCGGTGGCTATGATTTGGAGTTTACTAAAGCCGATCTGGCTAGAATCTTGAGGTTAGAAGAGGATGTGGGTGAGGAGGTCAGTATGACTGCTGAAGAAGTGTATGGGGCATTCCGAACTGCGGGTTATGAGGGACCGATGCCCGGTGAGAAGAAGATGGAGTTTGTGAAGTCCTATCTGATCCAGGAATGGAGGTACATTGCACACGTATTTATTATGTGCCTGGATCATAGGAAAGGGGGAACAGACGGACTGAATTTGGACTGGGCACGGGCTATGATGCTGTTCTGCCGAGGGCAGAAAGCAAATCTTTCGAAGCTGATCTTCAGTTACATTCTCGAGAACATCCATGCTACCAAAGCCGCTAAGTGGTTGATGTATCCGAGATTCATTCAGATGGTGCTGAGTGACAAACTGCCGAATCTGCCGGTAGTTGGAGACGTACTGAAGATTTGGGAGATGCATCCGAGGATATTCCGTGACTGTAAATCGGTAAAGGCTGATTGTGTGGGGAGGCCTTCGTTTTTATGGGAAAACATGTACCCGGCAGATAGATGGGTACAGATACAGAGGTTAATGGAGTCTGAGAGAAAACGCGGTGGTGAGAATATTGAGGAGGTTGAGAAGAGAATAAAGAAGAGGAAGGCGTACGCAAAAGAGAAAGATTATTCGTTTGAACGAGAGGTTGATGAGATACAGGCAGAAATCGATGCTGGTAGGGAACAGCGAACCAAGAAGAAATCTGATGCACAAGCTGAAGGGTCAAAGAAAGCAAGGCACGATACTGGGGGTACATCTGCCGAATCTGGAAATGAATTGAAGGGTGAAGTTGAGCGTTTGAGGGCAGAATTGGTTGAATTGAAAGGTAAGTATGAAGAGTTGGAGACACAAGATGCTGAGAAGTCGACAGTTATATATGAAATGGGTAGAATGATGAAAGATCAGCAGTGTTTGATGGTCAGGATTTTCAAAGAACTGAACAGTCTGAAAGAAAAAGAGGGGACAGAGCCTGCTATGACCGAAGCTGAACTGAACTCCTTAACGGATGCTGCAAGGTATCCGTTAATGGACGTTGTATTTGGGGATTCTGACAAAGGTAAGGGCAAAGCTGTTGAGGAAACGTTTGATGAGGAAATGGGCATTGATTTGGATGTTTTTGAAGGAGATGAAGTGGTTGGAGGATCTGGCGTGAATTTCACTTTGATAGATGAACTTGAGTTAGACGTAAACGCTGATAGTGAGGAGGATCTGGAAGATGAGCCGGAAACATATAAGGTTGAAGAAAAGGGGGTGAGTTATCAGTTTGAGCACGTTGAATTAGACAAATCAGAGTGGTTTAGGAAGGAAGAAGTGGTTCCCGAGGTGCCCATATTTCAGCATATTGATCAGCCAAACACCTCCCAGTTGGATAGACAGGTGATTGCATGGAAATACAATTCCCTCGTGGATGCGTATATGATCAAAAGGAGGGGAGGTGACATTTCGTATATCAAGAACAGGAAGCATTTCGCCACCTTGCCTCGGTGGGATTTGCGGAGGTTGGCTGATCTTCCATTGCTTGGTAAAGAAGATAGCGGGAGGGCCTGTGCGTTCGAGGTAACAATCAGGGAGGCCGCAAAGACAAATTTTGCTGATTTTGGATATCAGAAGCCGAGGAGAATGAGACAAAAAAGGGATAGACATTGGGTATCGTGGAAGGGAAAAATTGTTTTGAAGATTGAAGCCCTAAAGGTTATGACAAGGGTCAGAGTTCCAGACACACAGCCACCAAGACTGAATGATTTCCTTAAGTGGTTTTACGATAACAGTACTGGTGAAGCTGTTATCAGATTAAAAGGGGAAGACCGTCCAGAGATTCGCTTGTTTGACCCAATGGAGGTCTTCTCTTTTTGTGACGAGGATCTGAAGGTGTTGTGTGAGAACCGGATAAAGCACGGGGCTGGAGATGATACAAGGATCGAAGCGAACCTGTTTGTGAAGGTCGCAAATAAAGCTCGTGGAATTCGTGCTGAACTAAAGTCGGTGAATGAGAGATTGAGGAAGACTGATGATCAGCAGTTGGAGATGGATGATTTATCTCGACAGCTGGATCAAACCATTGAAAGGAGGTTCGAGAAACCGGTGGAGGTTATAGATTTGGATGTACTGGGCGAGGAGCATACTGCAAAGATTCAGGCGAAAACGATTGTTCAACAAATGCCTGATGCTGATGTCGCCGATGCTGAATTCGTAGAGTCGATGCTGAATTTTAGTGAAGATGAGGCCGGATCAGAAGATGTTACAAATCCGTTGGCCGGAATTGAAGACAGGGCAGGAGCTTTCATTGAAAACCTTTGAAGCCAAGACAAAGACGGAGCTTAATCAGAAGACTTCCCCAGGTGAGGTCCAACTTAGGGGGAGTATTGATAGTCACATGTATAGGTTGGACTCACCGGCTTGTCGGTGTTACTTTTGTATGTATTTGTATGACTTTTGTTTGTAGTTGTTCTAGCGAACCTACGGGCGAATCTATAGATTCTCCCGTAGTTCAAGTTAGCTTTTGTCTAGGTGTCGACTGGGCGAACCTGTATGTGCCCAGCGAACCTGTGTGGTTCGCTAGATAGAATCGCTACAGCGAATCTATCAGCGAACCTAGCACTGTTATATAATGTAACCTTATCTACAAGTGAATACAACTTTTGCACATCTTTAACCAAAACTCTTATCTACTGTTGTGTTGTGTAATTGTTCACCTGAGGTGCTAGGAGCATATTCTACTTATCTTTGTAGCTTATATACCTCAGTTGTGTGGTGTAATCTTGTTATTGGGTTTGTTTGGTTATTATACACTTTATTGTTCAAGTCTTGGGTGTTTTGTTGTTAACCAAGTCAATATAGCACTGAAATCACGATCATAATGGACCAACATTCATGGAAATCTTTTAGAACTTCTTGAACTTTAGGTTCCTCGATGCATCTTAGATATGGACCTGCAAGAGACTTCTTATATAATATGTTATTTAGTATAATAAATGGAGATACCTTGATTCTAAAGGCTTTAGGATTTTCTCCTGTTGGATTCTAAAACACGCATGAGACAATAGTTAGTTATTCGATATTTATAAGCATTAAGGATCCTCAATCCTCACACGCTAAGGATACCAGATCCAGCGTAATAAGGATACTAAATCCTTGTTGTCAAGATTTTGAGCCCTAATAATTGCCCCTAATATGGCGGCTGCAAATGGAATCCAACTGTCATATTGCACTCGATTTCAAATTTTTGCATTTATCATCTAGTCAGAACGATTTGACGGGTGCTTTAACCGTTCATTATCCCCACTTATTATAAACCTCTCACACGATCAAGAAGCCACATATACTTCAAATCATCGGCGATTCAGGCACACTTCTATCCTTCGCTTTGATTTTCTTCATCAATTATCCTCCGAATCATGGGTAAGAACACAGTTCAAACTCCTTCTTCTTCTACTCCGATGGAAGTAGACGACAATCTTCGGTCTCAAAACCTTTTGAAAGAACCTGGTAATTTCGTCCCGAAATTTGCTCAAACCGAAGAAGGAATGAAAAGATGCGGACATTTAGCTTTCATTTGGTACTCTCGCTCCTAAGTAAATTCAGGTACATGTTTTGATTCTGAACGAACTTTTGGTATCCGATTAAGCTTGAGCGGCTTAACTTCACGGTCCACCATTTCTAATGGCCGTTCAATAAGTTGTATGGATTCATTGATTTGGAATTTTTGATTTCGTCAGAAGGCACAAAGAGGTTTTATCAGATAAACATTTCTTCAAATTTGAAATATGGAAAATAGGTTATTTATCATAATTTTTTTTTGAAATATTTTTTTATTTGGAAAAATAGAGGAATCATTTTAATGCAACTATTTATTGGTTGATAGTTTTACAAAGACCACATACAAAACATGGTATTTTAGGTAAAGAGTTTATACGTAAGACACATTGGGTTTGGAAGAGTTTATATAAACGAGATGTAACGAATTTCATTAGTGATCATATATACAAATGAAATATTTTAGTTCAATGAGTTTAGGAATAGTTCTGTAGTGAGTTCACGTTAAGTTGTGGAAAACGAATTTATGAATAACATCATTTAATGGAGGATTAGAAGTTGGATTAGAATCTTATGATTAGATGAGTAGTTTAGACAACATTTGAGTATTTGAAATCATGTTGAGATACTTTGGAGGTAAACGTTCGATTCGTAAATCAAACGAACACGTTGGCATAACAAAATAGTAATCCGTTATGAGATTTCAGGAATTAAGTCTTTAACTTGGGATTCGATAATTGAATTAAGATTAGAAGTGTGTCTTAGATTTGGTATTTGATATTTGTTTTGAAGTTCTGATAATTCGATTGAGGTTATTCAATATATTTTAGTTTTGATTTAGAACATTCGGATCGCGATTGTATTAGCGAGTCGTTCACGTCTTGTTGTCATTCGACAATATAAGATAGAAAAAGGATTTCATGAGACACAAGAAATTTTTAGATAACATAAGTTGTTATGGAATTTTGGATTGAATGGAAACGATAATTGTACTTTGAATTTCATGGAATCTTTAGACACATATCATAGTAATCACTTGAAAATCATAGAAATATGAATAAATAAATTTGGAATAATATTTGGAATAACATCGAAATCCATGTAAATAGTTTGAAGTCATAGAAAATGATAATCATAAAATCATTAAGTAGAATTTGAAGGCTTACGAATGTGTCTTGGTTTTGGACACTTAAGACTTATCAAAGTGCTAAGTTCTTTCTCAACGTATTCGAGAAGGCGTGCTTTAGCCTATAGGTTCACACTCATCTCGTACATCCCCAGGTAAGCATACAGGTCTCTTAAAGAGATTTATATGAAATGTTTGCCTTAGACAGGATGTCTGTGATACAGGTGTTCCCCTTCCAGATTGCACATGTTCCCACGTTTCAAACTTACTTAAGACGATGACGAGATTCCACAAAGAGAACGATCCTAATCACACAGAAGAGTCTCTTGTAGTTCCCTCACGAAATCGGAGAAGAAATAAGATAAAGGAAAGACATAGAAATGTGCATAAAAAGAAATAAGGAGGTAAGTTCTAGAAGAGTTTTCTAAGCACAAACTATTTGCACTAAGGACTCTTAGGTTATAGTCTAGGTCGGTGTGTTTCTAATACCACTACAACAAAACTGGGATTTTAGTACGCACAAAAGCGTCCTATAATGCTACTTTATAGGACGTTTCATTTAATAGGACCAATAGTAAAAGCGTTTCATGTAAAGGGGTCGTAATAAGTCTCGGAACTTAAAAAGCGTCCTAATATCTCAAATAATATTATGAAACCAATTTGATGGTCGCATAATATGTCTATGAACTACCCAAAAAGCGTCCTAATAAAAACATATAAGGACACTTTTACAATGTTATAATATGTGGTTACTTACTTTTAATCTTATAATACTCGTAAAAGCGTCCTTAAAACATAATTTATAGGACCCTTACAATGTAACACTACAAATACTTTAGTACCAAGTAAAGGGTCCTAATATCTCAAAGATTAATTTATAGGACCCTTATGAAACCAATTAATTTTAGGGTCGTATATATGCCTACCTATGAACAACCCAAATAGCGTCCTAAAAAACATGTTACAACACTTTTACAATATGATTATGGACATCGATCCAAATAATTGTTTTAATTAAACAATAAAAAGACCATCAATATATAAAACCCTGATAGTTATTGTGTATTTAAAATCAACTAATGAAAGAAATAAAACTTTATTATATTTTAAATAAGCTTGTTCATAAAAAAACCAATAAACATAAATAAGTTAAAACATTATCTAACATAAAGTCTTGTAACATTTAACAAAGCAATTAAAAGCAACGAAAGTAACGATCAACATAAAATCCAACTCATCAATGTGTCATCAGTCTTCTTAGCTTCGCACGTTTCTCTGCTTTTGTCAACTTCACAACACCATTGTCTCTGCCAACATCTTCATTTTCACCCACAAATATTCATCCTCAAATGGTGCATTCTTGGATTGATTTGAACCATTTGACACTACATAAAAATATCACCAGGAAAGTCTATAAACAAGTAAATCCCAATCATAGCAAAGTTTCATAACTCCAATAAAACCAAAAAAATTCAAAGTTACATGTCCTGTAACACACCTGTCCATCTAAGGTCTTCATAGGAAGAGCATATATAGCATCAACTTCATACTTGGTATTATTAGGGGCTAACGATTTCTTCTTTAATTGTTTCTCATACTGAAGCTCCAGGTCATCTTCTTTCGCAACAACATGCCGATCATTTCTTTGGCATCAGCAACAGGTTGACATGCTTTTTATAGTACATGGTATCATGACATGTTAAATTCTTGAAAATAACTCAAGTCCAGAAAAGAAATTGTCAAATAAGATTTATATACACTACAGAACATGTCCCGGCCAGGCATCTAAGGTCTTCTTTTTCCTTAATGTAACATGGAACTACAGAAAGTTAAGCACTATCACACCATAACATTCACTTATTGAAATTTATTTCCCCACTCTGGTCCCAAATTACCCTTTTCTTAGTATAGAAAAGATGCAAGAACACAATATATATACAGCTTATCTCTATTTTGTCTTTTCATAAGCATCACAAGTGTTCTAAGATTCAAATATTTAGCTATTTTACCCAAATAAGATTTAACTTGCATGGCAAAAGCATTAGAATTCCAATTCATCAAATCATCGCCATTAACATACCATACCCATTGATATCAACTAGCAGTCACCATATACGTGTCTAAACTAGCATGCACTCCTCTACAACTTTACATACATGCAGTTCCATGTCCACTACGATCATACAATTACATGCCTATCTACAATCATTTCCATTTTCTGTTACAGTTCTATGCATACACACATTTAGATTCATTTACTTACATTAATATATTTGCAGCAATATGTTAACACACTAATGGTTCAATACATACATACATTTCATGAACTTGACTGCTGGTCGATGTTATATATATACACATATCCAATACCTACAATACACATGTGATACGGTTTCGGTATATATATATATATATGTATATATATATGTATATATGCACATGGTAGTTGTTCCCTGGTTCCTACACATACCCAACACATGCGTACTAATAGACACATCCTAACACTTCCTGATTTAGTTATTCATACATACATGCGATACATATCCTTCATGCTATACATAAAATAAATACATGTGATACATATACTACATACTCACAATAGATGCTGCTGATGTTGCTTTGGTTATATGCATACATACTTACTAACATATTACACTTTAAAAACATATATAAATAATTTACTATACCTGCTGCAACATATATTGGTACTCCTACGCAGCTGTTTCAGATCTTATATGCATAGAACACATATACACTTCAACTTCTTGTTTCTCTAACATACATACATCACGTATACATACTCACCGTTGGTTTCAAGATTTACATATATACATACTTACATACATACTTACCCAAACTACCAAGAACACACATATATACACAGCACAATATATATACATACGACATTACATACATATGGGCGTTATTACTGTTATAACATACATACACACACAATTTACACATTTTGTACATATATCCACTATATACAAGCCATCTATCAATATATATTTACTATTATGGCCATAGTACACACCACGTACATACATATATAAGCACATATATCGCATCTACATATATACATTATAACTAAAACCAAAACTGAAAACAAAACCCGGAAGCAAACCGAAACCAAACAATGACGAACTATCGAAACGAGACTTACCGAATGACAAGTGGAAAGAAGCTTTGCCGGTGGTTACAAAGGACACCGGTGTTGCGGTGTTGATCGGAAACAATAGTGAGTGGTGGTTTTGTGATCTTGCGCGTGCTACAGAGTGAGTGGCGAGGCTGCAAGGTTGGTTGCGACGAGTTGTTATGAATCAAACAGGAGTAGGGTTTGACGGTGAAGCAAAAGAGGTTCTAGTTGTCGAAGATGATGATCGATGATTGATTCAGAAAGGATAGCAGCAGCGATAAGTATTTAGGGTTATATGTGTGTGCGTACGATATATTAAGGCTCTATCTATTCACACACTCAACCTTTCTATCCATCCACCTTTTTAACGGCCCGTTAAGTACTTAACGGCCGTTAAATCTATTTAACAGCCCGTTAAGTCTTTAACGGCCGTTAGATGTTTCTTTTTTTTTTTTTTGCATTTGTAGTATAATGGTTTGTTAGGCCTTTAACGAAATTTGCAATAATTATTATGGCAATTAAATCATATTATTATAATATCAAATAGTTCAAAAGTTCCTAACATGTTATAGTGTGAAATTTGCAATAATTATAAATTTTATGTGACGA
The DNA here is from genome assembly GCA_030867185.1 of Tagetes erecta. NCBI lineage: Eukaryota > Viridiplantae > Streptophyta > Magnoliopsida > Asterales > Asteraceae > Tagetes > Tagetes erecta. The sequence continues at coordinate 11,219,079 of CM061493.1, forward strand.
TTACTTGGTGTTTCAAAACTAAAAAGAACAAGGTTATGTTAACCATATGCAATTATAAGGTTATAAAAGTAAATTAAAAGTAACTCTATGAGACATGTATGACGATAATATATAAGTTTGAGTTTCTTTATGCTTATTTTTTCTTTTCTCTTGTTCAAAAAGAGGGTAAAGAAGATATGTTGGATGAGAATATCAACGATTTAGGTCTTGCAGTATTTATTTATCTTTTTAATAAAAAGAAATAATAAAGTACGTTTCTCATATATATATATAAGGATGCATTTGAGTTTCTCATATGTTTCAAGTAAATAATCTAAATGATACATATAATTGTTTTACAAAATAGTCATTTTTGAAATTAAAAAAAAATTACCAATAATTTTAACTGCCCGTTAAGCATCTAACGGCCCGTTAAAGACTTAACAGGCGTTAAATGAGTGTTTGATTAGATTATTAGGTGTGTGAATAGAGCATCCCTATATTAATGTAGAAGAAGAGAGAAGGAAAAGAAGGGGGTGACGGGTAGGGTAACATTAATTTAAATTTTACATTTAGGCCCCCTCATCTTTATTAGTTTATTTATTTCATTTGTAAATTCATTTAAACTAACTTTCGACAACTACCAAATGACCCCTACACTTGTGTCGTTTAATTTATAACAACGAGCCATCAATTCCTAATGAAAATTTAACAGAATTTAAAGAAAATGAGTTAACGGTTTTAACCTGGAATTACGGGTTGTCAAAAATAACGAAGAAGATGAATGTCGAGTGGGGGTTATCTAGGGTTGGGTTATGTTATTAAGCTTACACTTTGCACCCATCTAATTCGAATATATATTATAATAAATCGACAATGAATAACCGTTTTATAAAGGTTAAAGTTATAAAACCCAAGTGTCAAGTGTCCTATTAAGCTATGTTATATTAAAACTATAGCAAATAAGCGTCCTACAAAAACGATGTATTATGACTCAAATATCAAGTGTCCTATTAAGATATGTTATTATAAAACCACAATATTGAAGCGTCCTATAAAGGTTAAAGTTAAAATACCCAAGTGTTAAGTGTCCTATTAACTCATGTTCTAATATGACTTCAACTAGAAAGGATCCTATAACATTATACATTTAAGACTCAACTACAAAGTTTCCTATTAAGTAATGTTATAATAGGATCTCATTTGATCAGATATCCTATTACATTAACACATAATGAGACACCAACAACTTAATGTCTTATAAATTACTTTATAAGGATATGTATTCTAAGTGTCTTATTAAGTTATATGATAATAGGTCCCCAAAGAATCATCCATCCTATTAAATAGCTTTTTAGGACACTAGTTTAGAAGCGTATATTATAAAAGGACCCCAAGAGTTCGTTCGTCCTGTTAAAAAGTTTTTTAGGACATTATTTTACAATCGTCCCACACAAAAGGTCCTAAAAACCCATTTTTGTTGTAGTGACCCTATCCTAGTTCCCTATAACCATGGCTCTGATACCAAACTGTGACACCCCGCCCGGCGGCGGAAACACCGGGCTGTCATTGGAATTGGATATCGATATAGTAAACAAAGCACATGGTATTTATTTATTAAGTTTAATAATGATATAGTAAGTTTAGTACATGAGTCTTAAATAGATACGACAAAAGTAATAAAACCAAAACAGTAATTGCAATTGTCTGATTTATTATTCTAGGTCCAAGGCAATCCTATGTCTTGGCAAGAGCAGCAAAATAATCATAAGCATCACCTGAAACATGTGAAAATAAAGTTAATTATTTAAAGCTAGTGAGTAAACCATAAATTGATACATAGTAAACCATAATCGTAACCTAACTTGTAGCCATTTATCATGAGGAACCAACTCATGTATTAATTACTGATAACTTTTAAGCAACCGTCACGTAACCATCTCGATATTTAAGTTATCAATAGTTATTTAGCAACTTAGGGAAATGGCATAATAATAACAACTTGTATCATTGTATAGCAACTTGTTTCACACCCGGAGCCAGGGGCTAGACGTAACGACTGATATTTAATAATCAAAGCAGCGGAAATAATACTATTCATTAATCGTTTAACGTAATACATTTGTTCGACTGTATAATGGGATTTACATAAATATTTATCCCAAAAATAGAACTTAGATGTTGAATCTAGATTCTCTTGTAGCGTTCAATGTCTACGACTTCTAGGTTCCACTCAAGTCTTCTAGAATGTGCCGTCAAAGCAATAGCAAGCTCTATTCTGATTATTACTTCTAACGTATCAAAAACTGCATCTGAAAAGCATACTAAAAATGTCAACTATAAAGTTGGTGAGTTCGCAGGTTTAAAATATGTGTGAGTTTAACAAGTATGATGCAAATTAAATAAGTCCACAACCAAACCTGTACCCGGTCACCCAATCCCCATCTAATATGAATTGAGTTCCCGAATATTAACACCCAATAACTGTCACAAAAGTATTCATGTGCGCGATAATATGCACGCAACGACTACGTGCAGGTCTTAAAACCTCACGGGTCTCAGAGTTGGTTTCCTTTACAACGGGCACTGTGCGTGGGGGATTACTCAAGTAGTACTACCCATACGATCCGTCGGTTCATCCAGAATTAATAGTTGTGTAAAAACGGACAGCTGGGTAAAAACAATGTTTTAAATAATAAAGCATCATAAAGTTTAATAAAACGAGTATGCTTTCCACCTAAAACATTAAAGAAAGTGGGCTACGAAACTCACCTTGTTTCTCTTACAAGTATCATTACGTGTCAATGTCAAGAGTTTGCTATTAAGTATAGATGCTCACCAATGTAATCCTATTGTACAAATCAATCATCAGTTTCTAACAATAAAGTAACATTATTATGCATGCGTTTGAGTTTGTTTAAATTACTTTCAGTGTATTGACCAATTATTGTTATTGTACGTTGGATTGTATGTTTCAATAGATATCCAACTAAATGTCATTTTAATCGTTATACTTTCTATGTATCAGGTATATAATGACGTGTTCTCTATTTTATTGATCCAAGTATAAACACAATAGTCATATCGAGTATTCTTTTAATTTAAGAATAATAATAATAATAAGGTGCATTTATTACTAAGCAAAAGCAAGCGGTGCTATTAGTTGTTAAATGGTATCTTTATTCACTAAAGTATTAGTAGTAAAACAACTAAATAATTAATGTCAAAACAATTAAAGTTAGTTATTTTTATAAATGTGCTATTGGTTACGTAAAACCATAATATATATTAAAAGTAAAGTTTAACAAATTATATATGAAATGAGTATTGTTGTTTGATAGGTGTAAAATAATGATAATAGCATTTGAATTAATGTTATGTGCAACAATACACTATCAATAAAAAAATATGTTATGTTAAGTTATTTGTAGTGATATATATTATACTTTTGGGTTTCTAATAAGAAACTACTAATGAAACTAATCCTGTTTAGCAATATATGTACTACATGTACTACAATTGTTACGTACTTGTTTATTTATATATTTAGTGTTGCTTGTGTGTTAGAATTCGACATATGTATATATCATACACGTGTAAATTGTTAACAAAAACTTAAACCACTTTAGCAATTGGTTATACCTCTTTGCTCGTTTTATATCCTTGAACCCACTCGCATCTAACTCGATCTCATCTTGTTATTGCCATTGACCACTTGAGATTAGATTGATCATTATTTGGGAGACCTTATCAACCCGGTGCCTACATATATTATTTTTGGCAAGGGCTCTGATTGCCGGGTAACGAGCCGGAAGCGGCTATGTCGTCACTCAACCACTTTAGTCATCGTTGCTTTCGTAATAACGTACCACCTTTATTACTTTAAGACTTTGTTCTTGATAGATGGCATGCCTTTGTGATTTGTGAAAGAATTGAAAGATTTTAGAGAGATAAGGTGATGGAGTATTATGGTAATGAGGAGGCGGTGAGATGGTGGTCTATATATACAATGGTGTACGTAATAGATTGTGTATGTATGGATGCATTAAAGGGTGTGCGTTGTTTAGGAATAGTCTGCTTTTAATGTTGGAGATCAAAGGATAAGGTGGCCGCTAGATAAGATAGAAGTGAGATGAGTCATGCACATCCATATGACTATTACATGTTAGATGTACGATTAATGGGCATGTGTATAAGGTCTAGAATCTTCTTTGAATGAGGTAACTACTATCATATAGTGTTGGGTTTCAAGTTAAATATCTTGAAGAGTTAGTAAGTTTTAGTTGGTTACGTTAGATAGGTTATTTTACTTTATATGCACATTGATTTATATTTTAAGCTTAGGGATGATTTAAATAGTTTAGTTTAACTAGTTAAATTTGGCTTAGTAAGTACGATTAGTTAATTTGGTTATGAGTTGAGGGTATTAGGATTTGGTTTTATAAAAGTTTTGAGTTTAAGACTAAGGCTATCGCGTTTAAGTTTTATAAAAATATTGGTTTTCGTTTTAAGTTTAATACATAAGACGTATTAATGGATGTAATTATGTTTTATTTCTTATTGTTGGAAACAAAAATAATGATATGACTAATAATAATTACTAAGGATCACATAATAAATATCAAAGTTTAAAGCTTTAATTTTTAGGGTTGTCACATCAAGATATTTAATTAATTTTTCGCCATTAACCAAATAAGAACCATTGAAGTGATTAGTTATCAATAAAGAGCCAACGTATACTTGAAAATACCAGATCCTCATTTGGTTGGCCAGTTGTAATCCTGCTATTAAGGCTTCATATTCAGCTTCATTATTAGTATCTTGGAATTCAAAAGCAATAGATTGTGGTATAATGTCCCCCTGTGGCGATTTTAGTAGTATAAAGTTATGACCTCTTAACTTCATGATTTGATCAAGTGAACGTTAAACAAATCTCGAAATCGTACAGAGTCCTTGGAGGAGTAGCATAAAGTTAACGACTCAAAAAAAAATAAAAAAAAAAAAAATTTTTTTTGTATGATAGACCAACCATATAATATTTTACAATCATGGTCACTCTCTATGAAGTAAATCGGTATCAATTGAATATTCATGTTAATACCTCATCATATTTCCTTTTAGGAGTACTTCACTTAAATCATACTCTATTCAAATTACTTCAAGATGAACAAGACTCTAAGCTGTCTTTGACTCCAAGTCACCTAAGAATATTGCTGATGAATGGTATTTCTACCTTAGCGATGCATTAAAGAACCACATCATATAGTTATTGAAGATAGAAATATTTATTAACTTTCTTAATCATTTTTGCTCAAAACAAGTCTTCCGAACATACAAGTAGTCTCATTATTCACCTATTCGTAGAGTTCCGACGACATCGTTAATTATTCAGAACGACAACATTTTACACTAATGATAATGGTTAAATTTCGAGACGAAATTTCTTCAACAAGGGGATGATGTGACAACCCAAAATTTTTCTTTCTTCTATTCCTTGCAACCTCAAACTCTTACCAACCTTACCCAATTTTCGGGACGAAAATTCTTTTAACAAAGGGATGATGTGACACCCGGCAATTTCGGGTTAATGCCGTCAACCCAACTTTACCAAATTCCGTTAGTCTCTTTTAACTTAAAATCCATCTATATAATTAAAGTCAACAAAATAAATATATATTACAAAAAAATATTAACTCGATCAATTTTCGGATCAAAACGAGTGACCTTTAAACATCAGTAATTTAGGAAATTACAAATTCTTATAACTCGAAAACGTACCGAAAAGTAAACGTGACGATTTCATAAATTATATATGTCGTAATAGTACTGGGTTCAAATTGTAATTAATCAACAGTTGTTTTATAATAACTTTGGAAACAAGTTATAATTTAGAATAGTTGAGGGACCAAGTTACAATTTGTTAAATTTGTTTATAAAACTGATATCACATCGATCATCAACATCAACATAAAACCCTACACACACCCATCGCCGCTTTCCACAACTCCGGCCACCACCACCTCACTTCTGGCTATCTACGGCTCTGACGAACTCCCAAGCGATCACCCCAACGAAGCTCCTCGTTCTCTCACGAGTATTCCGGTATGATTAATGACGTCATTTTTCATTGATATCGGTTCGTACGATTTGGTTTCGGGTCACGTTTTGGTTTCGTTTAAACTCGGGTTGGGTGTATGAATGTACATGATGCACATATGGACTTAAATGGGTGACGGAAAATATTTTGTTCATGTCACGCTATTGAAACCGTAAGGTTTTACGATAAGTTGCTATGTGCGTGTAAGCGTATGATGGAAAATTGTGTGTATATATGTATACGTGTGTAGCCTTTGAGATGATGAAACGTGTATGTATATATATATATATATATCCGAGATATGATAATGTGAATTGTATAAAGTTTTTGTGTGATTGGCATGCATATTAACATGTATTTGTGTGTGTATACATATGTATATATATAGGAATATTAGTTGTGTGAACATGGGATAAATTCTTGTGTGTTGATGATGTGAAAAAAAAAATATATATATATAATTTTTGGGTAGTGATGAGGACGATTACGAGAGCAGGTTGTGAGAATGGAATTTATGTATGTAAGTTAATGTTATAATAGCTTGCAATAGTGAATGAGAGTGTGTCCTTGTGTGTGTCAAGTGGGTATTTCTGTATATGTGAGTTGATCGATAATATCTTGAGTTAAGATGTGTGAATGTGCATGTGTGTACTTGTGTTGAGCATATAAAAGAATAGAGAAGTTTGGTATGCTTATTGCTTAATTTTTTTTTATATGTAGTAACATGTGTGTATGCATAACAGTGTGTGCTTATATGAATAATATATAGGTGAATACATATAATTTAGATATATCAACTGGATGCGTTAATTGTACGGGTGCATATTATATTACCGAAATTTATTAGATATTATTTTTGTTTTATTAATGTTATGAAATTATGGGATATTTTTAAATGTGTCAAGTATGTACATTACGTGATATAATATGAATAATTAGTTGTAAGTGAATGTGTAAGGTATTTGTTTAGACGAATTATTAAACTAATAGTCCAAACATCTTTAAATCTTTGCCACGTGTCAAAACTTGATTTACTACATGTCAAATTATAATTGGGTTTTGGGTACGAAACCGAATCGGAAATGAGTAGAAACCGTCTAATTTTAAATCACTCGTAGCTAATTGATGGTTATGATTAGGTAGTGAGACTACCTAGGCTTATTACTTGGTTGGTTATTTGTTGCTGTGAAAAGCTAAGGTGAGTTTCACGGCCTCTTTTACTTTCACTTACTATTTTTGGGGGAGATAACATGCTGTAATTATTTCTTTTACAAACTTGGTTCTTAGTATGATCACATGCGTACCTAGTGTCAGTACTTTTGCCTTACGTTTGGACCGTTAATTATATTGCAAAGCGAGGAAATTTTTAGTAGTACTACTGGGTCTGACAAACCCCATCCGGGCTGGTCGCGCCAGCATGACTGGAGGTCAAACGGGTGTTTAATTGTCCTATCATTTACCGTGTCTGGGAGACATTGGCTTGAGGCGTTCATTTTCATTACATTGCTGTCAGCTTCGGTCGTAAACACTTTCGTACACTAGTGTAGCATGCATAGTAGTCTAGCTAACTACTTGATATACTAAGGGAATTACTAAATTGCTTTTTGAACTTATTTTCTAGTTTCATAAACCTGTGAACTCACCAACTTTATGTTGACACACTTTAGCATGTTTATCTCAGGTTGTCAAGATCACACTCACGCCCTCATGGATAGGGCATTCATTCATTGGTCGCATTGATTTGAGAACCCAACATTATTTATTATATTTCATTTGTAAATTCAAATATTATAAATCACTTTTACCAAAAAGATTCTCATTTACTCTTTACGCTTCTGCATTTAATGTAAACTTTTATTTTAGTTTTTATTACTTAATACAATACGTTACTTTTCAAAATCATATACGTCGTTTGATGTAACTAATGATCGGATCCTGGTGTGTCACACTCCTAACGGTAAAACTCCGTTAGTGGAATTTGAGGGTGTGACATTGGCTAACCATTTTGGATACTTTACCTCTCTAATTATACATGCCCTCAAGAGTCTATCCAGTTCTTCTTGGATGATTATATTTCTTTCGGGTGCAAACTTCCTTCTTTTTTTACGTATGGGCCTGTAAGAAGGATCAACACCCAATTTGTGAGTAATAACATCCTGAAAAATACCTGTCATATCTTCATGTTTCCAGGCAAATGTGGATTTTCTTCGCTTGAGGAATGATATAAGATCTTGCTCTATGTCTGTCTGGATCCTAGATCTTAGGAATATTTTGGATTCTGGATCCTCAGGTTCAAGCAATACTTTCTACATCTTTCTCTTAAGATATTTCAACTTCTTTAGGAAGTTTCTGTAATTGCTATAATGATGTTGGCTTGGACGCCGGTTTCATGGAGGATGTGTAGCAATCTTTCGCCTCTTGTCGATCGCTGTTGATTTTCATTACTCCCTAAGGAGATGGTAGTTTCATGCATTGGTGATATGTTGAGGGGACAGCCTTCATTTCGTGTATCCATGGCCTGTCAAGAATAATATTGCAACAAGATAGACAGTCAATAACACAAAATTTCTGCATAGTATTTACTCCCTCGGTGTAAATTGGTAGTTTTATGTCCCCAAATGTATTCTTGGTTTCACCACTGAATCCTACTAGAACAAAGGATATTGGTACTATCTCCGATTCTAGAATGTTCATCTTTTTTAAGAAATTGTACTGTATAATATTGACAGAGCTTCCTCCATCTGTAAGGATCCTGTGAACATAATGGTTAGCAATAAATAATGTAATAACCATACTGTCATGGTGAGGATCCTGAATATGAGCTCGATCATCTTCATCAAAAGAAATGAACTTTTGGTTGGTTGTGGTGGATGTTGCAACTGGTCTTTCACCACATTCCAATTTGCATTCTTTCGTGTTTCTCTTCGCAGCTGACGTGGCACAAATATCTGATCCTCCGGAGATGAAGTTAATCACTCGAGTGTCAGAGGGTGGCTGAGCAGCTTTTTCGAGAACTATTTCATGATCCTGTATCATTTGCTTCTTTCTGCCAAATAATTCTTTGAAGTGGCCTTTGCTAAGAAGATAGCCTATCACTCTTCTTAAAGCTATGCATTCATCGGTGATATGACCAAAATCTTCATGATAAGCACACCATTTAGATTTGTCCTTGTAGCCAATTGCTTTGTCAGTCTTTCGTGGCCATTTTGCTTTATCACCTAAATCCCGCATGGCAAGCAATACATCACCAATATCAACAGAAAAGAAATATTCAGAGATTTTAGGATATTCTTCTTCATCCTCATCATAATCCACTGCATAAACATTTTGGTTATCATGCTTAGACTACGACTTGGTCTTGTTATTCTTGAATAAGGATCCTTGCTTTTTATCCTGATGCTCCTATTTTATGGTCGAGTTGATCCTGTCTTGGATTTTTTTGTCGTCTTCTAGCCTTATGAATCTTACGGCTCGGGTTCTTACTTCATCTAGATTCTTGCAAAGGGTCATCATAAGATCATCATAGAAAGGGGAGTCTTTTTTCAATCCCATTTTAAATGCTTGAACAGCCGTAGCCATATCAAGGTTGAGGATCTCTAAGACTTCCATGCCAAATTTAGTTACATATTCTCTAAGTGACTCAGTATTAGATTGAATTATCCTATATAAATCACTGGTTAGTCTTTAAAAAGTTCGACTACAAGAAAATTGACTATTAAAAAGATTAATCAAGTGAGAAAATGAAGTAATAGAGTAAGGAGGAAGACTTAGCAGCCATTTTAGGGCCGATCCAGTGAGCGTGGGTCCAAAACCCTTGCACAAACATAATTTCTTTAGCTTTTCTGGAATAGGATTGATCTTCATCCTTTCCCTATATTGAGCCACATATTCCTCATGATCAGAAGATCCGTTATATAGCTTCATATTTGAAGTCTGAAAGCGTTTCGGAATCTCAGCATCACATATTGGTGGAGCAAATCTTGAAATTCTATGGCTTCCCACAGGAATTTCAGGAATTGGTCTAACTACTCCTGGACGCTGGATATCATATCTTAAGCTTTTGTAACTTTCTAGCCATTGCTGCATCTATACTTGTATCCTGCATCGAGCTAAAGTTAATATTTAAAGATTGATTATTGAGATGATTACCTCTCAGTTGAGAGTATCCAGCCCTACTATAATATTCTAAACGTGGCATCTCAGTCGAGATAGATGGTGCAGTAGTAGAGTTGGTTTGCATGGGTATAATATCGCCATCATAAATATCAGTAACTCCTGACCACTACATGCGTGAGGATCCTGGTATCTGAAGAAAGGATCCTTGATTTTGGATGGGGGGGAGGACCAGAAGGTTATGGCATTGAGAATCCTGCTTGATGGAAGGATCCTTGAGACATGGAGGATCTTGGATGATGGAAGTATCATGGAAAGATTGAACATCCTGGCTGACTGAGGGATCGTTGTTGATTCTGGATTGAGGATCCTTGCTGAAATGTTGTAGATGAAGGCTGAACTATAGATCCTATATTTTACTGCGCTAAGGACCCTGGAGTGTTGAAATCAAGCGCTCTGGGCATGTAAGGACTGGCTTACTCCACATGCTTTTTGATCTTCTTGATATCTTCGATTTCTCGAAGGATCCTTTGATTAGTTATGTTTTGCTGCTCCATATAGGCTTTCATCTGCAAAGACAACATAGAAATATCACTGTTAGAAGTTACCGTAGTGGGCGTAGCAGAAGGTTTTGATCCTTAAAAAACTACAATTGGCTTCTTATTGGTAACATCATTGATCTTCACCGGCCCCAAAGATGAACTAGACATTGGAATGGAAGACAATGAAGATGGCATGCTTGATGATACAGTTTTTATTGAGAAGCCATTGATATACAGAAAATGAATGAAGACGAATTGAATGGAAATATGACATGAATGAAACAAAGAGAAAGATGATTAAAGCAACACTTGCCCCATGGTGGGCGCCAAATTGTTTTGGTCAAAAATCAACAAACCAAATTAGTTATGTGAGGTTGTGAGTTTTAATGAATAATAAGCAGAAATAGATGATAAACACAGTGATTTATACGAGGAAAAGCCCTTGATCTTTTAAAGGATCGCCGGCATAAAAACCTCGGGTGATGACAATCGTCTATCACCGATTTATTGATGTAGAAATAGTGAATACAACTCGAGAACTATGGCTGCTAATACAAGTATGTGTGTGTGAGCAAAGAATTCATTCGAGAGAGAAAGATAAATGTGAAAAGTCACGTGTCTAGTGAGCTAATCCATAGCCCATTATATAGTTAAAAATAATCGAAAAAGGCTCCTAAAAACTAGCTTGAAGCCGTTGAAAGCTTTGACCACGTTGCCAACTAATTCCACAACTATCTCAGCTGATATTTAAGTAGGACTGAGTCTTTAAGAACGTTACCTGCACTGAAAATATCTAAAACACGCATGCGACAATAGTTAGTTATTCGATATTTATAAGCATTAAGGATCCTCAATCCACACACGCTAAGGATACCAGATCCAGCGTAATAAGGATACTAAATCCTTGTTGTCAAGATTTCGAGCCCTAACAATAGTGTTGAGATTAAAGCCTATCAAGACTGTACAGAGACTGAGGGTGCCTGACCCGAGCCCATCAAGATTACAAGGATTTGAAAAGTGGTTTTATGATAACCAAATGGGGGAGACCGTTATACGGGTGCAGGATGGAGCTGAATTCAGACTTTTCGATCCAATGGAGGTGTTTAGTTTCTCGGATGATGATTTAAAAGTCTTATGTGAAAATCAAGTTAAGTGCGGGGCCGGAGCTGAGACAAAGAAGGAAGTTGCTCTATTTGAGTAGCAAATCGGACCCGTGGGATGCGTTCGGAGGTCAAGCAGCTCGTAGAGAGCGTGCAGAAACATGAAGAGGAGCAAGCAAAGGTTCGCGAATTGGCACATCAACTTGAAGTTGCTGAGGCCGGAGCTAATCCAGAAGATCCGGCAGGTGAATACCCCCTAGGGGGAGTATTGATGACCATGTGTAGGGTGGTATTCTCCTTACCGTTATTGTCATTGTGCTTACTTTTATTGTAATAGACTAGATCGTACTTTGGTTTATTGTAATAGTTTTGTTTTGTTTTGTTTTGTTGTTTGGCTGAGTCTTGCGAAACTACATGAGAAACTGAGTGTCGCATGCAGAGCTTGGCTTGACTCAGCGATCAGCTAGTTTCGCAAATATGCGAAACTACTTGCGAAACTAGTGTCTGTATATATAGTTGTTTAGGCTTCATTTGTAAACAACTCTTTGGAACTTATCAATACAAATTCTCTGATCTTGAGTTTGATTCTTGTTTGATTGCTAGGATATTATTGTTTACATATTTTGAGCATTATATCATTCTATCTTCATCTTCATCTTATTCTTAATCAAACTTAATGGGTTTTATTGGTTTATTTACTTTTTGTTCAATCTTCATAAACTTTTGTTTCTAGATCTAGTGATAATAAGGTTTTGTGATCAGATCTATATCATTATAGCACGAATTATCAATCTATTGGACCAACAACAAGTTATCTTTTCAACCCACATTTGCTGGAAATAACGCGCATCATCAACAACTAGCATCCATGCTCCCTTAGTATAAAAATAGCAATTCTGACAGCAACTTGCCTCACTCTGTGGTTGTTGCTTCTGGTTATGATTCATTTCGTAATCCAACAACAATTCTGCAAATCACCAACTTACACAACCTTGGTTATTGTTTAGTGACATTTTCCATTTTGTTAACCATCTTTTAACTAAATTAATCATTAAAGATTTTACATTGTTTCCATTTATAACCAATTTTTTTTTAACATTTCTTGAATGAGAACTCACAAATGTGGGTTCATGGACAATGCCAGCAGTTCCATCTAGTGCATATTACAACTTGTAGCAGGGTCAGAATAGCAACTGTTTCCACCAATTGGGTTCAGGCAAGGTCAGCAGCCTTCACAGAGTTATGGTGGGTCACAGAGTCAACAGAAGCTGCAGTCACAACAGCTTTTTGCAGATAAAATTTTGATAAATTTTGCTTATATCAAATTATTTAACTGATCATGTTTCTATGCTCTTGATTTGTTTTTGTTTGTGCTTGAATCCCTACTAGTTACATTTGCATATTTAATCTTAGTTTGTGAATATGTTTAGGTCTGTTAATTTATGGTTTTATCATGCATTTGATTTTGATTTTTAATGTACGGAAATTGAATATTGGAAACAGAGATTTAGTGTTGTTGACATGTAATCTCGGATGGTGAGAAGTTGGTTTGTGGTGAGATGGGTTGGAGTTCACATTTATTTTGCAGTTTGTTGGGGTAAATATATCACAAGGTACTAAAAATGAGGATGATTTTGGCGATGCTTCTTGCTATGAGGATGAAAATTGTACGCTTAAGATTGTGGTAAACAAGTCTATCAAACGCTTACATGATTCCAATGATTTTTATTTTCTTGACTTCTCTTGATTTTTATTTTCTTAAATCATTGTCGTGTGTATATTAGATGACCAAAATTTGGACAAATGGATATGGAATTGATTAAGCAGGATGATTTGTTTAATTTAAAATTATAATTACCATTTCTCTCGTTAGTTGTTTTTATCAATGAGTTTTATATGCTTTATAAAGGGTTTAACGGTTTAGCCCGCATATATTGTGCATTATAGCTTTCTCTTCTCTCGAGTTCACTCCTTACCTATCATGGAAGTTAGCTCAAAACCAACTCTTCTTTCTAGCTTGGTAATCCCTCGCTTTATTTACTTTACTTTTTTTAATGCAGTTCGGACATATGATCGATACAGGATATAGACTCTCTTTCTTTATTCAATTATTTTTCTAAAAAAATAAAGAAAAAGGGTGACTCAACTTCTCAGCCAGAGTTCGGGGTGGGACTTGTTGGCATAATGCAAGCTGGAACGTGGGAAAGTGAGAGCTTACTGACTTTATCTTCTAAGAAGGGTTTGGAAGAAGAAATAGAATCTCCTTTTTTTCGAGAAAAGGTCACATCCTTCAATATCATGATTGGATCGACTGAGACAGATCATGAGTGAAATTCATTATCAGGTCGACTAGGCCAGCTCATGAGTGAATAGAAAATAAAAAATGTACATAGCAATTTCAATTGAAATACTTGGAATAATTCTACCACAAAATAATAGGTTTTTAGTAGTAGTTCATGAGATCTCGAATTCTCACATTCTAGCTTTGACGGATCCAAAAGTTTTTATTAGTGGATTTACTCTTTTTAGGTGCTCTAAATTTAATAAAACCGAACATAAAAAAATTAAGTCAGTTCAACGATTTGGATCGGGCTACTAAGTTTTGTTTATCACATAATAACAGTATGATACAATAAGTCAATATTGATCCCACAACATCGAATCAGAACCAACAATATAACCAAATAAACATAGCTAATAATCGGAAACCGATTTTAGAAAACCAACAATATAACCAAATAAACATAGCTAATAATCAGAAACCGATTTTAGTTGAGGCTATAACCAAACCAAATTAGACCGTGCACATCTTTAGTAACAAAAGTAAGCAAATAATAAAACACTCGAAAACATGTACCACCGATAATATTTGTCCCGCCGCATCATTTGGGTCCCTCCTAGTAATACATTAACAAGTACCAACATTGCGGTCCTCAACCAATGAAGCCTAGGAATATTGGAGCAAATGCATAACCCAAACAATACTCCAACAATTAAAGGTTTCATGCATGTACAAAACATACATCTTAAGCACTTGTCAAACCACATAACTGTAAAGATGCTAAGCCGAGCCGTAATTTTTGTTAATCAAAGGTGGTTCAGATACATATCTCATCTTTACTTTGTACAAGATAGGGAAAAGAAAGTAAACATGACATTTCCACTAGCTGGTGGCTTCCTCTGCTGCTTGCAACTCGTCATATGCCCCGGTTTCTTGGTTATATGAGTACCTGGTACGAACAGGTTAAACTTTCTATTTTTTTTTTATTAGAAAAGGAAAACCAAATAGAAAATTTCAACTTTTATATTATTTTAAGCCAAAAGAAATGTCCATTTTCTTAACAATTTATCAAGTTTTCTGTATATCAATTTATCAACTTTTATATTATTTTAAGCCAAACTGCATTAACCACACTTTCCTAAAACTGTGTCCACTTCAGAGGTATTTCAAATCGTGTATTTAGTCCCAGAACCCAGAAAACAAAAAAAAGATTATATGCTGTTAATGTAAACAGTCCAAAATTTTGACACGATTGCTTAAAGTTAAGCTAAAAACAAAAATGAGTACCCCAACATATTTTTAATGCATAAAAACTCCTTAATTGTCGATGTGACTACTTTCCTCTTAATATCTTACTAACTCATCAACACGCTCGGAGGCAGTTAAATTCAGTTTTTACTCCCTAAGGTTTGCCAAAAAATACCCATTTTCTTCCAAAATTTAAAAAACGTTAAATTGCATCCCAAAGTTTCATCGGTTGTACCAATTCCAGTTCAAGTTAATTAAGATGTTTCAATTTTAGTCCAAAAGTATATAACTACTGGACTAAAATTGAAACAAAATACGAAACTTTTGGACTGAAATTGAAGTTTCTAAACTTTTAAAGGAAAATGGTTACTTTTGTCAAACCTTGGGGAGCAAAATCAAATTTAACTCAAAAGAATAAAATGGGTCAAACTGATCTGATGTGACTTAACCAAACTAAATACGAGCATCATGATGTACAAAAAACCGCATACACATCTACATATACAAGTAAAGGTCTGTGATGTTTATTTGAAACTTTGATTATTTGAAGAAACTATTAAAAGAGAGTTGCACATAACAAATGGTATCTTACCACTGTCCAGATGCTGCATTGCAATAAAGTCCTGAGGATGGGTCATAATAATAACCCAAACTGCTGCTGTAGTAGTACCTGCAAAAAATAATAACAGCAAATCAAACAAACTGATAAAAAAACACGCAGATACTGTGTAAATAAATAACTGGCACAAAAATGCATACCCGGAAGACTCATCAAATACATAATCGTTTTGTGTAGGCCCAGTGCCTGCAATTGAAAACAAAATTGAGGCATTGTAATAATAATAGCAAAAATAATAATATTAATAATACCTAAAATTAAATGCATATTCCGGATGAAAAAAAATACATCACCATACCATTTGATGGATTGACAGTAGCCTTTTCATCATCGTCTGCAAACATGTCAAAGTCATCCTCATTGTTTGACGTACTATCTGCTGCATGTTTTCCATTGACATTGAAGTCACTAGCTATGGAGTTAGCAGGTTGGTTTGCTGAACTTGAAGAGGTGCCTTCCCCTCTCGCTCGTGCTAGCTTCTCAAATCCCTCTTTTAAGTCAGAAACATAAAACATAAAAAAGTGTTATTGTGATAACAAATTTGTTTATGAATGGATCAATTCAAGTTGTGCTTTAACTCTTAAGGGGTAAAATAAAATGCTAGTTAAAAAGGACACGGGTCAGACGAGTTAAAAGTAACCCAAAGTGTATGTCATCCAAATAACCTCCTAAATCATTTTATTTAAAAGAATTTACACTAGCATCGAAATAATATGGTTCTTGTAATCATCCTTGCCACACAAATTACTTTACTAAAAAACACTTTCAACAAATTGTATTTCGGGCAGCCCTAACTGTTCTGTTCGATTTGACAAAAGTTACATATTTTGACCCGTTACCCAGCTCACTTGTCACCATCCCCTACTTAGATTAAGAAAAAGCAGTTCTACTTGTGTTAATGATCAAAATAGCCAACTGAAGTATAGTTCCAACCTGCCTCCCTCTGAAAGACCTCCTGTTTTTCATCATATACATCTGCATGAAAAAAATTTAACATAGATCAGAACTTTAATAGATTCATATAATAAGATACTAAAAAACATATTGAAAGATGATCGCAACTGTAATCGCCATCCTCCATCAGTTTCATGGCATCTTCAGTTAGTTGATCAAACACAAGTTTTGTTTCTGCCGACATCTTTTCCTTTCTACTACCAGAATTTCCTTTCAACCTTCTTAAAGCTTGCAAGACCTAAAAGGAATATTAAACATGATATGAGATTGCTGTCACAAAACTGAGAGTGAAGCGAAACTATAATTTATTTTCTAAGTATTCGAATTACTGCTATTAATTAGAAGAATTTACTTTTGGCTTAATTGGACTACAAATAAAAAAAGCAACCTTTTCACATCTTAGGGCATGTTGACATGAAGATACCCTGACAATTAAGATGATTCATGGACACCAAAAAAGCGGTCTAAATATAAAGATCTAGCATGAAGTTACTGCAATAAGTTAACGAGTCCAAACAAATAAAAGGTAAAATCAGTACAGTGCAAAGTCATTCAATTGTCTATCATAACATGCATCATGTATGTGCTTTGTCATTATTAAATATAAAATATCAAACAGAATCAAGCAAAAATAGTAATATCATCAAGCAATTCCACATGTAAGTCAAAGATGAGTGATTAACAAAGCCACATAAAACCAGTTATTACGCTAGAATCTTATCAACCATGGCAATAAGATTAGCAGAGGTAGCAAGAATGCAAGATGGGCATGCCAGGTGGGTTTGAAGTTGGAACATGACACAATTTAGTACGGATAGAAGCACGCAGGATCAAGTTGGGTCGCCTTATAACCATTATGTTTCTATGCCATTCCCCTTTTAAAAATGTATATGCAACTAATAACAATAGTTTTTTTGGCAACTTTCATAGTGTTAGACCCATTCAAGTTTTGACATGTTCCCCTTTTCACTACATTTTTTTATTTGACAAGTTTGAGATAAACACACAGTCACACATACAAATCAACCAATCGACTCATTTACAAAGAGTGAGAAAAAAAGTTGAAATTGACACACCTTGTAAGCGATATAAGAAAGTTATAAATAAAAGATTCAGAGTTGAGAGATCAAGAATAAAAAACTCACCGTTTCCCCCGGTTCAAGCACATCAGCAATTCGTCTCTTAATTTTTCCAATATCCTGACTTGTAAGATCAACAGCTTCAACTACAGTATTCGTAACCACAGAGTGTCTTTGAGCAAGATTTGGTTCAGCATCAATGCTATCAAGCCATGCATCCTACAAATAAAAACTCAATAAAATGAGGGTAAAATAGTACAAAGCTTCAACATATGGTAGCCAAGGATCCAAATATTGTACCTTGATGTCATTAGTAACATACTCAACATAATTTCCCGTGTCGTCAAAATAACCTTCTTTCCTTTCTTGTTCAAGATTAAAAGGTTCAAGCTGAACTCCATCATCCTCAAGTTGCTCATTATCCTGTAATAAGAGCAGCTCCATATCATTAGTTTTCTTTATTACATTACTTGTGTAAATACAACTTCTAGTTGAAAAAACAGCAGCAAGTAATTCGAATTAAGAAATATGATTTAATTAGCTTGATATGCATTCATAAAAACGTTTTATACTTTCAATTACAAACATTGATGGTGGAGTAAAGTTGGATTGCAGAAGGTTGAGTTCTTTATACTTTCAATGCTCTAAAAAACTTGAAGTAGGGCTAGAAGGTTTAGTCATCAAGGTTTACCTGATACATAATATATCAAAATCTATGATAGTCAAATTCTGATACATATCATACATTTAGATAATAAGATTTCTAAATGACTAAATTAAACCTGTGATCCATCAGCCATATGAAGCTTGCATATAAAAGGTTACACACTGAATCATTTAAGTCTGAAATAGTTTGTTTAAGAGACCCAACCATTTACTTATTAACTCGTTAATAGACTTAACATGATCGATTAACTGCTTGAAAAGACAGATATAACATAAGAAAACCACAAGTCGGAAATAAGGATTAATTACCTCATAATGCATTTCAGAAGCAGCTACATTATCAAGAAGATCTCCGGTGTCTTCAATGTCAAGTCCAGCTTTATTCTGATTCCGTCGTTTTGACCGTGCTTTAGCTACAAATTGAGTATCATTTAACGCCTCTGGTTCATCGTCAGCAACTTGGGGTACATTTGCCACCACTTCATCTTTAAACCTAACCTTCTTTCCCTTGGGAAACCTCACCTTCTTTTGCCTGCAAATGCATTATTCAAAAATAAAAACACCTACGCAAAACCCCTAAAAGAACATATATATTAATGTATAAAAAAGTGCCAAATAAGCTTAATCTCAGAAATAAACATTTTTGGCAAAAATAAGCACACATAAGGCTGCAAACAAACTGAGCCAAGCACGACAAGGCTCAAAAACCTTAAACCTATTGATCAACAAGCCTAACGCAGGCTCAAGGAGGACTCAAGATAGGCTAAAAAACTTCTAAAATTTAATTATCATTGATAACCAAACTTATTTCAAGTGTATGTACAATTATATATCATAACAAAAAAACTTGAAACAAATAGTAAAACAAAACAAGAACAGAAGTAAAAACTCTTTGTACAAAATGTAATAATGTAACTTCTTAAATAACATCCTATGAAAATTCCAATTATACATTCACTACTAGCTTAGATCGAGCGTTGCCCGTAACATATTCCGAGCTCATTTTTATACGTTCACATACTAATATAGGCTTGAGTAACTAAGCCTCTGCCTCTCTGGTGTTTGCGGCCCTAACCACAAGCCCTAAATTATTATTTATTAAGAACATCCTAACTTAGCATCTAGACTCTATATACCAGAATAAGCCCCAAATAATTTGCTTATTAAACTACAACAAAGCCAACGAAAACATCTAGTTCGAGTATAACACCATGGCCTCAAATCAAGCATGCTTTCGTTTGAAATATAGAGTGAAAAACCGCATAGTACAAGTTCATCCGCACATTATGTGCTCAATTGAACCTAAACTTAAGCAAGAATAAATACAGATGACCAAAATTAAACCTAAATGTAACAACAGAAAGAGAAAGATGAAGAGATTACGGAGGTTTGTTGTTGAACTCGTCGGGGCCTCCACCGTCGTCGTTGTCGGAGAACGGTCGTTTACGGGATGGTTGCGCCTCCATGTGGTTCGGGTTTGATTGATGTTTTCGTATCGCAACGAAGCTTTTTGATTCATAGACTGTACACCCCGATGACGAAGGGGGGGATTAAGGTTAAAAATATTGAAAGTGTGAATTGTGAAAAAAGTTTAAGGGCTGTTTGGTAACTGCTAAAAGATTAAGTGCTGAATGGTTAAGAGGCTTTATCAATGAGAAAGTTATTGAGATAGAACTTCAGATGATGGTAAGTTTGGTATATGCTTCATTTAGTTCCATTCAACATTTTTCAATCTCTTAATCATTCAGCACTTAACTAAACCATTCAGAGACTTTTTTTATGAAACAAACGCTCTGAATGCTGAATCTGAATGATTAAGCACTGAACTGAACCATTAAGATGTGAAACAAACAGCCCCTAAGAAAAAGTGGATAATTATATATTTTTAACCTATAAAATGACAGTAATGTTAATAAAGTCTTTTGTCTTTTAGTCATTAAAGTTGTGTTCCAGAGTTTTTTTTAAAGGATGGAAGTGAAAGGAAAATAAAAAAGTGTGTTCCCGAGTTTACTTAAGGAGGGAAGTGGAAGGAAGTGAAGAGGAATTTAAGGCTAAAATCAATCATCTGAATGGAACTAAATGAAGCATATACCAAACTTACCATCATCTGAATGCTGAATCTGAATGATTAAGCACTGAACTGAACCATTAAGATGTGAAACAAACAGCCCCTAAGAAAAAGTGGATAATTATATATTTTTAACCTATAAAATGACAGTAATGTTAATAAAGTCTTTTGTCTTTTAGTCATTAAAGTTGTGTTCCAGAGTTTTTTTTAAAGGATGGAAGTGAAAGGAAAATAAAAAAGTGTGTTCCCGAGTTTACTTAAGGAGGGAAGTGGAAGGAAGTGAAGGGGAATTTAAGGCTAAAATCAATCTTTCCAAATTGGAAAGAAGTGGAAGGAATGGAAGGGGAAGAAGGGAAGAAAAAAGAAAGGAAGAGAAGAGAAATGAATGACTTCTCTTCACTTCTTTCCTTTAATGAATCTCGGGAACACAGCGTAAATTAGCTTTTGTGTTAAATAATCAGGAGAAAAATTGAAAATTATAGTTTTATTTTTGGAATGAACATTTAAAATGGGACAAAAAAAGATGGATATTTAAAATGGGACGGAGGGAGTATTAGTGGGCTCGTTAACATTCGTGATTTTTTATTTCAAGGTTTAAGCTCGATAACTAAATGAGTCATATTTCAATTTTCAAGCTTGAGATGGGTTCGAGCTCATTTAAGCTCGACTTGTTTGAGTTTTTTTAACAAGCCGATCTCGAGTAACTTGCGAGTTGTCTTAACTTATTTACACCCCTAATCAATATCCTAAAAATTTTGATACAACATGAAAATTGTAAAC
This sequence comes from Tagetes erecta, assembly GCA_030867185.1. NCBI lineage: Eukaryota > Viridiplantae > Streptophyta > Magnoliopsida > Asterales > Asteraceae > Tagetes > Tagetes erecta. The sequence continues at coordinate 11,240,605 of CM061493.1, forward strand.
AAAAATAAAAATATTTTAAGTGAAATGTTCATTTAGTCTTTTGTTAAGAGACACATTTGTATCAACGGTGAAGTTTTCATTAGACTATAACTCTACATGTTGTAAAGTCGTTTATTATGTTTTTTTAGTAAATTTAGTAAGTATGAATCTCGTAAAAATATAAGATCATATGTTAATATTTTATGTTTAGAAGCAAATAGGTAAAATGGTTTTGAGTGCCTTAGGTAAAGTTTTTGGTATACTTCACGGTCAAAACCTAGAAATACACAAAGATACAATTAAACAAATTGAAAGCCTTAAATTGACTCCTAGAAATAGACAATGCTACATTGAGCCTTATATTTGAAGAAGTGTTAAATTTCTGAAAAACTAAAAAGGTAAATGGTTTTAATTGTTTTGAGTAAAGTCTTTGTTATCTTTTTGGCACAAAACCTAGAAATACACAATGCAACTTTGAAGCTACAAATTTAAAGAAGTCAAAAGAAGGTATTTAGTTTGTAATTTTGAACAATGAATCTTGTTATCCATTTGATTTTCTTTCGTTAAAAGACTAGCATTAGAAAAAATATATTAAATTCAATAATGACGATCAAATTTATATAACAAGTGAACTTCTTTCGTTAAAAGACTAGCATTAGAAAAAATATATTAAATCCAATAATGACAATCAAATTTATATAACATTTAAAGTGAACTGAATTAATTGGCACATATAATTAACTATCATGTAACATTTCTAGAAGATATATTGGTTTTCACTGGTCCTAACTATCACCTTTTGTCTTTTATTGGTTCCAACTATTGAATTGATTGTCAACGGTCCCAACTTTTATCACTTTGGTAACCACTGGTCCGTCGCTAAATTTTTTTTAACGCCGTTAAGTTTTTTTCCAAATTCAGTACCGATGTTTTAAACCTTTTGATCGGAAGGATAATACAAGTTGATAGATGGAAAGGTTACATTGAAACGGCACTTCGAACAACGAAATAGTGTTTCAATAAGGTGTTTAAACCTAAACGGTGCTTCAATCGGATGTAAAAAATTTATCGTTCAGAGAGCCTTTTTGAGAAAACTTTTACATCAATTGACTCGTATTATCCTTCCGATCAAAAGGCCTAAAACATCGGTCTTGAATTTGAAAAAAACTTAACGGCGTTAAAAAAATTTAACGACGGACCAATAGTTACCAAAGTGATAAAAGTTGGGACCGTTGACAGCCAATTCAATAGTTGGGACCGTTAGAAAACAAAAGATGATAGTTAGGACCAGTAAAAACCAATATACCTTTCTAGAAACCATTGAAAGGGTGTTTCAAATGCACTATTTACAAGTCCTCTGCATTCTCATCAAACGTTTATCGAGCCTAACTACTTGAAGTTTTTCTAGATTCCTACTTTATTCTTCCTTGTTCGGATACATTTTACTCTTCCTTACAAGCGTTATAATCAACCTGACTAAATATATATTTACTGAAAATACATTTTTCCAGTAACGCATGAGTTTGAATTCATATCTAACCTTATATAAATCTGAACTTTAAAACTTAATTGGACTCATGTCCACTTTATTTCCTAGATACCAAGACGATTCTACCTTTAATAGTTGGAGAAGTGTCTCAACATCAAATCTATATAATATTTCAAGGTTTTAGGGGTCAATTTTTAGAGGGAAAATATTTGATTCATAATAGGAAATTTGAGAGGGAAATTGTGTGGAATTTATCACATGCATAAGTTGATAGAACCATATACTTAAATATTAAAATTTTATAAATACTTAAACATAATGGTTATAAATTCATTATAAATATTACGGAGTATTATTTAACTCGTATGTACACACGGACATTAAACCTAGTCTATGATAAATTCAAAGAGCTCTATATTACTATCGTTGTCACAAGTCAAACATGTTTTCCTTGCAATTACACTAAAAAAGAGTACTAGTTTAATTCCATTAACACATTTTTAAAGCAACTTTAATAAAACATTTATAACCCCCTTTTGAAACAAGAATAGACAACCATATTTCAAAAGAGTATTGGATATAAACAGATCTAATTATTAGTTTTTTGCCGCTACCAGTCCCAACTTTTGAAATATGTGCTTGTGGTCCCACCTTTTATCATTTTGGCCATTAATGAACCGCCGTTAAAAAAGTTAACGGCGTTAATGTTTTTTTTTTTGAATTTTAGGTCGACGTTTTATTGTTTTTGATCGGAATAAGAATATGAGTATAATGATATAAAAATTACATCGAAACGATGATCCAAACGACGAAACTTGTACATCCGGTTAAAGAACTGTTAGGTTTAAACACCCCGATAAAGCATCGTTTTGTCATTTGGAGCACCGTTTCGATGTAATTTTATATCAATCGACTCGTATTCTTATTTCGATCAAAACCCATAAAACGCCGACCTGAAATTCAAAACAAAAAGTTAACGCCATTAACTTTTTTAACGACGGTCCATTAGTGGCCAAAATAATAAAAGTTGGAACCGCCAGCAAATATTACAGAAGTTGGGATCGATAGCGGCAAAAAACTAATAATTAAGTCCGTTAATATTCAATACTCCTATTTCAAATAACAAATTAAGAAGTATTGCATGACTTGTTATTTTAAATTCTCTATACAATAGACATGCCAAAATCATGAAAACAAACAATGTCACGCACGTATCTTGCCTACTTATTAAGTTGCCATGAAATCAATGAGAGCAATTGTAATCATGGGACTTTTTCTCCTTCTACTATGTGCCCCACTTTTCATATTCCTCACACTAGCTATATTATGTCTCACCATCATCACAATTTTTCTTCCCATTCTTATACCATTTACTTTGCCTCCTCGACTAATTCTTCTCCTCATTCTCTTTTTCTTGGTTGCTATAATTCAGCTCATATAAAGCACCATATGTCAATCATAATGTCATTGTTACTTGACTAATGTACGTTGTTGCACAAGCATATATTGTATATAATATTCATCCATATCAAGCAAAAAAATATTCTTCTCACAGCCTATTTATCCACGTATTTATGTATTAAGACATCAAATTATTTTATTATGTTGTTAAGGTTAAATGGAAAATAAATATATCGTTGTTCAATATGAAGATCTAAAATATAGCGATAGATATGTCAATACCTTAAAATTCAATTCACTAGCGTCGATGAACATAATCCTTGTGATTCTTTCGATTCGTATTAGAGTGATGGCCCCTGTTTCACTAATAGCTGGGAATCGATGAACATAATCCTTTTGGAGAGTCAGTTGGGGCGGTTGGGCACTGACGAGGCACATGTAACAAAGTGGAAAAATATTTAGGGTGTCGAAACAGATCTACATCAATCCGATTATAGTCATATAGATGATGGTAACCTAGTGAAGAACATTTTCTAGTTATAATGAACAAATAAATATATTAGCTTTCATTATAATGCATCTAAAATATAGCGATATAATTGTCACTACCATAAAATTGACATATCATCGATGAACATAATCCTTGAGCGAAGTCAGTTAGACAACTGATGAGAAATGTTTATCAAAATGCGTAAATATTTAGGGTGAGTCAAAATACGTGATACACGGAATAGTCACGTTAACTCTTCTAAAATGGCTGTTAATTCTAGTATTAGTCTTGAATTTGATTAAACTGGAAGAATTATATGTGGCAACTTTTGCGCAACACACTTACGAAACAGTAACTCGAGGAATTATCGAGTGAGCACGAGTCAATACTAGAATGTTGCCAAAATTAATAAAATAATATTCGCTATAAAGCAATACGTGATTTTATATGAAATAGCGTACGTTAACGCTTTACCGAATATATATATATATATATATATATGGGGAAAGCGAATATGAGGCTGTAACGCATCTAAGCTTACATGCGAAACACTCTAAAACTACGTAGTTTTGTATAAATCAACATCAAAACTACGTAGTTTCAGCCAATAGATTCATTAGATTTAACTAGAATTCCTTAACTCTATTAGATTACTCCCTTATTATCACGTATCTTTCTTGTCTATTAGGTTCACAATTACGATTATAATATGCATACTATATTTCAATATATATGCTGTAATCTATTGATTCAAAATGAATCATTGCATTTAAAAAATGTATTTAACCAACCGAAAGGAAATTCATATAGGATCAAGAGAATGTAGTAAATTTTATTATTTTAAATTGGTGATATAAATCAATATGTGATTTGAATGGATCGAACAAAGAAGACTATTCGAAAATCATGCATTACTTTTAAAATTGTAGTTTTGATGTTGAATTTAGGAGATATCATTTGAACTAAACTAATTGAAATTGTAGTTTTGATGTTGATTTAAACAAAACTACGTAGTTTTAGAGTGTTTCGCATGTAAGCTTAGATGCGTTACAGCCTCATATTCACTTTCCCCTATATATATATATATATATATATAGGGGAGGGATCAAGAGAGAATTTCATATTGAGTTGAGAACTAGAGAACTAAAAAAAAGCTATGGATGGAATTTTTAAAGGAGGGGTAAAATTGGAACTTTAAATATGTAAATCTTTAAACATTTCTATCTTTTGCATACGTTAAGTTTTTTAAATTTTTTTTGCACCATTAGATCAAGATTTTCATTATCTTTCATTTGAGTATAAATAACGTTATAAAAAAATAATTTTTTCTCGTTTTTTAACTTTCAATACTGCATATATGTAATATACGATACCGTATGTTTTTAAATTGGGGAAATGAATACGGTGTTGTTATGAACCTAAATTACCCAAGAAACCATCAAAACTACATACTTTGATAAAATATCAAAAGTTCAATAACGTTGATTTCGATGACGTTATCACAAAAAAACAACATCATCATGCCTCAATTCCAAATTTGGATTTTCTCATATGATCATATTGACATTGCTAGCAATAACTTGGTTCACGTTATGTGATGTGGTATGAATATGTGCAGCATGAGCATATCATAATACCAATTATATGAGTCATGTTATATTAATCTGTTAGTTGGAATTGAGAAGCCAAATTGAGTTACGATCGATTTTTAAAGGGCGGATAATATTTTACTAAAATGAATGACGATTATTGAGTAAATGAGAAAGAGAAAAATTATGATCTAAGAGGAGAAGACGGAGTCGTCTATTAACATTGAATAAAGATCAATGAGTTAAGTTTTCTAATAAAAAAATTTAAGTTAATTTATCAAAGCTACGTAATTTTAATGGTTTTACGGGTAACTTAGGTGCATAACATCACCATATTCACTATCCCCTTTTAAATTTTATAGTATTGCATATATGCAGTATCGTATACTACATATATGTAGTATCCAAGTACTACATATATGCAATATATGCAATATTGATGCATTGTTATCTCATAGTTTGAGATTCAAGTTTTTTTTTTTACTTTTTTATGATATTTATCATTGGTTTATTAGTTTATTATTATCTTTATGTTTAAACATAGTATAAGTATTGGTTTTCTTTTCATTTGCCATAAGTTTTTTAATATGAAATCTTATAAACTTTGTTATTGGTTATTTGAGATCATATGTACAATTTAATTAATTATTAGACTCTTGAGTCATTTGGCCACTTAGTAAATGCATCAAGTACATTGATACTACATATATGTAGTATCAAAAAAACCAAAATGTGATTTTTAAAATTGTTTAATGTAAATAACGTATGAAAAAATTAGTAACGTTTAAAGAAAAATATAATCAAATACAATATCGCAATACTACATATATGTAGTATTAAATTTAAAAAAACGAGAAAAAAAGTATTTTTTATGACGTTATTTATACTCAAATGAAAGATAATGAAATTCTTGATCTAATGGTGCAATTTTTTTAAAATAATATATATTAATGTATGCAAAAGATAGAAATGTTTAAAGATTTATATATTTAAAGTTCCAGTTTTACCCTTCCTCTTTAAAATTTCATCCCTTGTATTTTTAGTAGTTCTCTAGTTCTCAACTTAAAATGAGTTCTCTCTTGAACCTTACCCTATATATATATATATATGTGTGTGTGTGTGTGTGAGAGAGAGAGAGAGCCTATATTTACTCTTTTGTTCGGTTTCGCCTTCGTGTCAGATTGTCTTGTTTGTTATTTCATAACATTTCACTAACGTATGTCTCTCAGTCTTGTATTTTTATTTTTTAAACGACAATAATTGTATTTAAATGGATGATTTAGGTTAATATACTTTAAGAGGAAACTATATGTACGTTTATGTGCTCACGAACAAAATTTTAAGATCAAGCAATATTTGAAGTTTAGCTTGGATAGTGAATGAATCGTAAGTAAACTTATCGGCCCAGATTAAAAATCCAAATCATCAATATTGTGACATAGGTTGCAAGCCGAGTATTCACTACTTATCATCCTTATTAACGCAACTTAGAGGTCTGTTCTTTACTGAATCATCATAGCCGCATACAAAAGTTATTTCCAAGTTCTACTCGCGTTATTCAAAATGCCCGAAACATTCAGCCAAGAAACACAAATCAAAAGCCAAATTATAACCAATTGTAAAATAATCAGAATAAATCAAGAACCAAAAATAACATGCCACTGCAACAGTTTTGAAGACACATTTGAAAATCCGTAAGGATTAAACTCATGCCACTACAACTCTTTTAAACCCATATATAACACCATCCAACCATAAGTTAATACCAAAAAGAGTAGTAAACAACATATTTAACAACAATTATTGAAAAAACATTTGTACATAGGGTATCAAAGAATGAGATCTCATTGACTGCAACGAATGCCTCTCCATGGAGACATTCACACCCCTTTATCATCATAGCCTTGAACATCCAAAACCGACAACCCACATGAAATTGTGGTGACCTAAAACCATGACTACAAGAATCACGTCTGGCAACGAGGGGTGTTGATAAAGGATAAATTATACATAAATCCCTAGTTGTGTTTGATTGCATTTTGTGTCGTTTCGGTTACGTTTTATATCATTTTTGGCACAACTAATGTTTTTGTGTTTTTTAGGTCCCATGTTGATAAAGAAACGGATAGATCGTGAAAAATCGAATCCGTAGGAAAAAACGGGGAGCGAAACGGAGTTACGAGCGAACCGGAGCGCGAAAACGAAAATCTGGATCAGAAAAAGGGGGTCAAGACGCTACGCGGCCAGCCCCCCTTTTCTCACCGCGTGGCGTGGAAGGGTTATTTTGACGCGTTTTTGGCCCGTTTCACTATATAAACTCCTCTAACTTAAACCCTAGCCTCCAGGTACGAATGGGAGACGAAAAATATCATTTTGGAGGTGTTTTTGGAGGCTACGAAGACGAAACAACGTGTCGGAAGCTCGTGGGATTGAAGATTGCATCTTGGATCACTCGGGTTACTTCGTTCTTTTGTTTTCGTTTATTTTAATCATGTTCATTACTTTTGAATTTGCGTTTGTTGGTATGATTGTGATTGGCTAAACTCGTAGAACCATCTAGGCTTTAGGTTGATTCGTTGACGTTATTTTGAACTTGTGTTGGATTAACTTTTGGTTTATGGTTTACGTTTAATTAAAGTTTGAATCTTTATAATTGTTTGATGCATTATATATGTTTGAATTGATAGAATTGGTATTTTTAATCCACGTGTTCTTGGTGATTGTCTATGTCACGTAATAGGATTCGTTTTAGTCATTAACTTGCGTTGTGATTAATTATGGTTGATTTGCAATAAAACCATAGGATTAAATATATTAGTGAAATCGATAATAATGTGTAGCTAACTTAGATATCCGTGAGGTGATAGGTTATTAATAAGTCTTGGTTCCTTGATTTGCTAGGTTTAGGTTTTTGTGAAAATTTCGGCTTAGTGTCAATTACCAACCTTGCTTGTTAAATCGAATGATTGGGTTCAAATGGCTTTAAGGATTATATCGTGAGATAGGTCTTTAGTGTGGGTCAATTAAGCGTAACATGATTAGGTAACTGTGAGGAAACTTAATCCCGTAACCGGTGTGCTAATAACTTAATAGTTATCCTTTAGGTTTCTTCTCGAAAAGGGTCGAGGGTCTTAATTAGGGAAGCTTTTAAGTGAATAGGTTTAGATCCCGGTTCCATAACCATTAGTCCAACGTGAGCGATAATTGAGGTTAATGATGATTCTAGCCTAGGTGGTTCATCTTCATTTCTCTGTTTTAAATCCGTCTTTTAATTCGGCAGTTTCTTTTTTTTAGCAAGTTACTATTTTTAGAAAGTTTCTATTTTTAGTAAGTTTCTATTTTTAGCAGTAAACCCCCCTTCCAAATAATCTTTCTAATTAAAGTTCGTGTCATGTAAGTTGAGTCTTTCTTAGTTAATTTAGCGTAGTATATAGAGTCTGTGTGTCGACACCCGGACTTACGTCTCACTGTACTGTATTCGACTGGTCCACTGCCGGTTGTGTGTAGTTTAGTAGTACGTCTAGGTTTTTATAAATATTAAAACTAGGTGTTTTTGAGTGTTTAATTTATATATATATTACACGCATCAGGTGTTTCCCAAGGCATCCATATTTCCATCTTAGATGTAGATTCATCGTCATCGAACAAAGGCCAACAGAAATACCAAGCAAATAAAGAACACGGTTTCTGTCTATTAACAGTAGTAACGGTCAGGCCAACATAACAATAACTGAATCAAATCTATCATAGATCTAGCATCAGCAGGCATGTAACGCTGAGTTTTCAATATAAAGAACCCAAATCAGGAGAAAACCCGATTTATGACCACATCAAAAGAAAACCCAATCCATGACAGATCTACACCCACAATATCAAATCCATTACAGATCTAACATCATCCACAATATCACAGATCTAGCTAACCACCACATCAATCGCACAGCATGCATCACCAGATGCAACAGATCAAAGAATCCATAAAGAACCAAGAAGTGGCAACCATCGCCAACCTCAGGAACTGGAAACAGGAACATGCAACGGCATGTTCGATGGCCACATAGATACTTGAATCTGCGAGCATCAACGCCCAAAAAACCTTGAAAAGGATCCACCGCCACCATCAACATCCACACATGGTGGTGTTAAACAGTCGGAGACCACCTAAAATGTCCACACATGGCGGTGGTAACTGACTGAAGACCGCCAGAACCCAACCGGAAGAGACAACAAAGTGAGACAAATAGAGAAAAAAAAATTAATTTGTACACAAAAAAACCGCACGTGAAATACCAGATATACCTTTTTACTATTCATTTACCTCATTTTCCTAAGGTTTATCAATATAAAGGGGAATAACATAATTACCTTATCAAAATTTGGGTTGAGTAAAAATTTAACCTAACCAAATCGCACTCCCCTTCTCTCTCCCTTGATTTTGACGTAAAAACAAACTCACACACCATCCTTCAATTGTTTTTACAACTTTGGTTCATTATTGGTGATCAAATCTTGTTCTAATCATTCTAAATAACGGATCAAGTAAGTAATTCAATCCGGTTTTACTAATTCTTATTCATATGGTTTGAACCCTATTAGGGATCTAATCGTTGATCTTGGGTTAAAACACGCTATTAGGATGCTTGCATGATTTAAAAGTGTTCACGGGTGATTTCTATTTTTAATAACTTTATTATGATTTTCCAATTGGTTTTTAGAGCAAAACATGCATATGATGTTTAGGGATGTTTTTATATTAATAAATCCACATGAATACGTTTTGTGTTGTTAAAAGATACTAGAAACCTAGGATGCATCAAAAGCCCTAACCTACTAAATTTTGAAACTTTTGATGAGTAACTAATTAATCCATGTTGTGTTTTAAGTATAACTAGATGTTGATGATTCCGTTAGTAGATCGTTATAATGTAAACTTCATGGATTAAACGTAAATAAAACTATATGGAATAATTCTTCAAGAGACTGTACCTGATATACGCAACCCATTGATACATCACACTAATAGTCTGTTAGTGTCATACACATGTAGTATAGTTGCCTACTACTTATAGGCTTATCGTACACTTATACACATTTAATACTTAACATGGGATAGCAAAACCATACGGATGAATGTAAACCAAAGAACATTATAAAACATAAGGTTAATTTACCCGGTGGGAGACAAACTGGGGTGATCGTGTAAGGTAAATTAACGATTACGGGTGCGCAACGTAATGGTGAATTTACAGGTACATGATGATCCTGGCAAAATTTGTCATGTGGGTGGTACCCAAAAAGAAACACAAAAGTAAAGAACCAATCAATACAAATTCACCTGAAACAAACATCCATCTCTAAATAATGCACCGATGTCAAGTCTATGATTGACTGAACCTATAAAATCCATATATGGATGGCATACAATTACACTACAACCTTTGATGGCATATGATAAGTTCATCTTTAGACTACATACATTTTACCTTATACACCTAAACTAAAGATAATTGAAATCTTTCCTGGGTGGCACACAAATAGGAACAAAGATCTATGTTGAAAAGCCTAAAAATGTATTGCTACCACTATATTTGCCCCCTAATGATATGACTCATTCCACATATAATTAATCCGAATTCACCAGTTGAAACATTTACCTCACGGAAGTCACAACCTTATGATACGTAATGAGATGATTAAATTTCTGGTCGGTGAACTATGGCCTCCTACCAACAGTCAGTAACATCTTAAAATCATTGGTTCTGCAAATAAATGTTAAACAAACCCTATAATTTATAGAATTCTATGGAGGAGTCTAATAAAGTTAACAACTTATAAATATATATATATATATATAAATAATAAAACTCTTGTTGATGCGATAAACCAACCACGTAATATTGCTCATTCAAAATCACTTCTTGTGAAGCAAATCTGTACTGCTTAAAAGTTCATGTAAATACCTCGTAACATACCAGATTCGTCCTAAAAAGTACTTCACCTAACCATAACCTATTCTCAATTCTTCAAGATAAACAAAACTTCAAGTTGTTTCTGATAATGAGTTACCCAAAAATAATCATGACTCATGATGTTTCTACTATTAACGGTGCACCAATGAACCACATGTGTAGTATGTATACGTTTTGATTTAGTTGGATGACCCGTCTTGATTCAACACTCTCGTAAATGTTTCTCACACCCAATCTACATCTCCACTGTTGTAGTACCGGTTTTGGGTCTAAAATTCTTTTTTCTTAAGAACATTGAGTCTAAAAACATTTTCTACATTTTGTCCATCCTAATCTACATTCAAACTCCTCTACCTGAATATTCGCGTAACAAAAACAAGTTAAGCGTTCTCACGGTCTCAAGTCAGTGATCATCCAGAATTCAACCCACAAAAAAAAATTCTAATACGTAACCGATATTACAGTATATATATTATAACGATACCATTTCACTTAAACATATAATCCTTTGCCCCAACCCTTTTAATGACTTAGTAAAGTAGGCAAGAACGTTAGTACGCGACAAGTACGCCTTCAAGGTGCTGGTGGTGTGGTGGGTTAGCTGCGGTACACCCTATATATAAACACTAACGGTACGCTGGATGGGGACCTGAAATCAAGCAGTAATTAACCTGAGAAACTCTAAAATATTAGTCTCATACTGTTACGAAACACCTGATTCTTAGGAACTCTAGTTAGCCCAACATTCATGAGGTAAACTACTATATGCATAACACTTTAAACTTCCTTGCATCCCTTATTCACAGTAATAATAAAAACCAAATGTTTTGTAATTGACTCATATATATATATATATAAACTATGAATTTGAATACATTTCATGACTCCAAGGGTTCACGTGATAAATACCAGCGTCAACAATGAACCGCTAATACCAACTAATGTTTTGAGAAAGCTTTACTAATTACGGTCCATGATGACCACTTTCTATTATGTATCATTCCTGGTAACACCTTTCATGTGGGTTATACCCCGAAGCACAAAAGTGTAGAATAACTCAACACAAATCCATCTGAACAAAAGTCTATCTGGAACGAAAATTTATTCTTAAGTAACGCACTAATATCAAGTTTATTCTCGATTACATTCGTTGAACACTTACAATACCACTACAGTTGAGAAAAAATACAAACTCAGATATGTACAAACTTCCCCACATCTAAATTACTGTACACATCCTACTGTTGAAGTCCATCTATAATGACCCGATCACAAGACTTACAAATTATGTTCACAACTTAACAAGATTACATTACTATACATTGACACCAATGTTAATGAATTATCCCCCCGTATATAAATATGAATATCGAATACGTAGCATGACGCTAAAGATTCACATGATGAATAAAACAATCCACAATAAACAACTAACACCAACTAGCGTTCTATGTGAGCCATATCCATTGTTGTTTCGGATAACAACTTCTCATTTTGTTTCATCTCGATACAGTTTGTGTTTTGCTAAAAATAATAATAATAATAATAATAATAATACATATATAATAATAATTGGTGCTCTCATTGTCATTTGACACTCTAATCGTGCAATATTTTTCTTTCAAAGCTCCAGTTATTCAAGAGATTCCACCTCATATGTAATTAACCTTCTTGATCAAAACTATATGAGACGCAATGTAAGCAATTGTCACCTAATCGTTCTAAACTATGAAAATAGACTAACAGAAGAAACTACATGCTTAAGGAAACTAGTGAAGTTACACGACCAAAGTAATAAAATAACATGATATCTCTATCGGATCCGTTAAACTCAAAGCCTCAACTAAACCGTTATCTCACATCATCTATTCAACACACTAATGGCGAATTCAAACACTACCACCCAATGAATCTCGGTATCAAAATCCTTGCTAGCATTTCATTGTTTTGAACCCTTATCAGCTCTATTCGTAGACTAAAACCTATATCTTAGAACAAATATTGTTACGTCACCCTAAAGGACATACAAGATTAAATGGACTTCCATTGGAATAGAAATACAAGATTTATGAAAATTTTCTCTATGAGAAAACGCTTGGCATATCATATAACCCCCCTCCTCCAACATACACACAACAATAACACTCAGATTCCATCCGTAAGAAAACTTACTGTACTCCAAAGAATGGGGAGCAAATCATATAACACCGACTCTTTTGTTTTCAACAATACTTAAATACGTAAACTTTAATAACATATCGTCTTATGTCATGCAACCACTTGTCTTCTTGACCACAACAACATCTCATAATCATCAAAGATAGAAATACTTATAAAATTTCCTGAAAATTTTTGCTTAAATACTTCTGAACACATAAGTAGTATTATTATTCATCATTCTCCATCTATTCTTACAATTTCTATGACATCCATGACATTACGTGTTGGCAACACTTCTTTTAATAACGTACAATTCCTACACAAAGTTGAGTCAATTTAAGGATCTATAAGAATATATGATTCCGTAGGTAAAACACAATCCTTAGATATTTGAATAACAACTTAAAGCTCATTGATATAAATATCTTGAAACATCCTAAACATAAGACGTCCTTTATAAATTGAGAATTCCCCACACATCAAAGTTCACCGACTCCCCCCCCCCCTTTTTCTATAAATTGAACCATTTGAAATCCTACAAAGGATTGGTCAAATATTTCTCGTGTCTCGAACCAAATGCAGTACCTCCCAGAGAGAAACTCATTCTGCCGCTTAACACATTTAAAGTGACGAATGATTATTTTTATTTAAGGAACTAGTTGAATTCGTGAGCAGAGAATGTAAAACACTCAGACACAGTAAGATCACTATAATCAAAGTTGCTAGAACTTAAAGCATGTACCAGAGTTTGCGTAGGAGTGTGAAAAATCGAATAATGTACAAACGTCCTTAACTATTTCAAATGATAATGTCTAACACTAACGCTATTGGTTAAATTTCGGGACGAAATTTCTTTCAACAAGGGGATGATGTAGCAACTCGAAATTTTTTTCTTTTCATTTCAGACCCTTTTACCGACAATACCCAATTTTCGGGACGAAAATTCTTTCAACAAGGGGATGATGTGACAACCCATAATTCCATGTTAACACCATTAACAAATTTATACTTATTCCGTTAAGTTTATAAAGTTCAAGGTTTGTTCTAGTGATTAAGAAAAGTTGGGTTATTAACTTTTGAACTAGAATAAATCATGTATAAAACTAGAAGGTTTATTGTGTAAAACTTTAATTAATTACCCAACCCTAACAAACCCCCCCTTTCTCTCATCTTCTACGGCTGAAAAACAAACCACACACAAACACACCACATCGACATCTCTCTCTCTCTCTTGTCACTCTCCCTCTGGTTTGAACAGAAAGCAGCCGTCAACCCCCCCTCTCTGTGAAATCCGGTCGGTTGTGATGGTGTGAAAGGAAGAAGACCGCAGCGGCTAGGGTTCTTGCTGGTGTTCTATGACTTCCGACGAGTGCAGGTGGGTTTGTACGACTTGACAAATCTATGTTGCTGCTGGTGTAAGGTGACTGAGATGGTCAGTCAAGGTATAATGGCTACGGTTATTGTGTGGCGTGGTGTAACGGTAGCAGGTGGATGGTGATGGTTGTGTACGGCAGTTATGGTGATGGTGGGTTGTCTTGTTTGTAGTGGTAATAGTTGGTAGTTGCAGCAATGATAATGGTTATAGTTGATAGTTCAACAGTCACGTGAGGCTTGTCGTGTGTTGAGATAAAGATGACGATGGTGGTTAGTGTTGGCTTGTGGTGTAATAATGGCAGTGAAAGGGTTGTTGAAGTACATGGTTCAGCAGATTAATAACGGTTCACATTGGTTGTTGGTAGATGGTTAAGGTGGGCAGCGGCGCTTCATGATGGTTGTGATGGTGACCAAGGCTGTTCTTGGTGGTCTTTGGTCATAAGAAAAAAAAACCTCTAAATGAATTGTATGGTAACTTGTCAATTGCTCCGGTTTCATTTGGTTACGAGTTGTGTTTCGATAATAATGACGAGCGGGAACTATTAGAACAAACGAAAAGGTATCATCCTACTTACGGGATTAAAATAAATATATATTCTTGTTATAAATGATTATGTGTTGAGCTCTAATAGAAGACGATAATAATACTTGGTTAAGATTGAACAAATTGAAAATGATGGTGAAACATTCGGTTATAAAAGAATGTGACACGGACGTGAATGATAAAAGTAGAGCATGATTATAGTACGTGGTACATGATTATTGTTGTTAGTGGACACTAGAACATGAATGACCACTCTATAGACTTGTAGATATATATAACAAACAAGGTATACAAACACATTTATAAAGAATAACTAACGTTGTGAGATCAAGTAAACAATCTTATTACATGAATTACACTACTACTATTATCATAATTATTATTATTACTAACGTCTTTATAAAATTCGGTTCACATATTATGAATGTATATGACAATTATTATATTACGTATAGGTACATATATATATATATATATATGTAAGTATGTATAAATACATACAAATGCTTACAAGCTTAATATATATCTTACATAAGAACTCAAAGTGTACAAGATATGATTACCCAATTGATACTTGAACATGAAACATTGACCCAATCGGATTATAATATTAACAAGTCACCCCACTTTAAATAATACTAAGAGCTCAACGGCGCATGCATAATAAACGTCGTGCTAATATTATATATTATTTGCTATGTGTTCAAATAAGGATTGTTATTGGTGAATATACTTGTGTTGGCCTTCAACGTTGATGCGTGTACTTGGTGAATGTTTGTGCATTATGCTTGTCTGAGCTTTTCAACGTAAACATACATACGCGTACTAGCTTGCTGGTTTGTCAAGGCGAGTTCACTGAACTGTACTTTTACTGTTTCACCCTTTTATGGGCTGAGAACGCGAACGATTACTTTTACGGATTTACAAATTCTGTATGTCGCATGTCTGGATTAGAGCAACTTTTATTTTGTTCATGAAAGACCTCATGGATACCTAGTTGACCGTTAGTATTTGTGAAATAGCGGGGAAATTTTGAGTAGTACTACTGGGTTTGACAAACCCCACCCGGGCTAGTCGCGCTAGCACAACAGAAGGACCTGTCGAACGGGTGTTGAATGACCTAACATACTTACAGTGCATCCTGTTGAGATGTACGAACGGGCAAAATGCACTTAATGTGTACATACGTCAGCTTCGGTCAGATACATACGACTCTAAGGACATGTACTGTAGACTAGCTACCTACAATGACATACTTAATTTATATTTCTGCTTGCAACTGAACTTACTTGATTTTATACTTACTATGTGAACTCACCAACCGTCGTGTTGACACTTGTTAGCCTTTCACTTTTACAGGTCTTTGAGGTACCACGCACTTAGGACATGGCATGCAGTCACGGCTTTTCATCTAAACATTTTCTTGCGTTAAAAATCATGTTTTGAGTTTAATGACCATTTAGACTGTGTATCTCATATTGGCCGCGTGTTCTGCGCATTCAGTTTACATTTAATATTTTGACATTACATTTCGATTACGCTTCCGCAAACTTTTAAACGTTAACTCTGTAATAAATTTTCTCATTTAATGAGACACATATGTTTTAAATTCATATAGTGTCGTTTGGTGAAACTAATGACTGAGATCCTGGTTTGTCACACACTTAACGGTAAAACTCCGTTAGTGGATTTTGAGGGTGTGACAGCCACCATCAACATCCATACATGGTGGTGTTAAACAGTCGAAGACCACCTGGAATGTCCACACATGGCGGTGGTAATTGACCGGAGACCGCCAAAACCCAACCGGAAGAGACAATAAAGTGAGACAAATAGAGAAAAAATATTAATTTATACACAAAGAAACCGCACATGAAATACCAGATATACCCTTTTACTATTCATTTACCTCATTTTCCTAAGGTTTTTTTTAAATAAAGGGAAATAACATAATTACCTTATCCAAATTTGGGTTAAGTAAAAATTTAACCTAACCAAATCGCACTCCCCTTCTCCCTCCCTTGATTTCGACACAATAAACAAACTCACACACACCATCCTTCAATTGTTTTTACAACTTTGGTTCATTATTTATGATCAATTCTTGTTCTAATCATTCTAAATAACAGATCATGTAAGTAATTCAATCCGGTTTTACTAATTCTTATTCATATGGTTTGAACCCTATTAGGGATCTAATCGTTGATCTTAAGTTAAAACACGCTATTAGGATGATTGCATGATTTAAAAGTTTTAGGGTGATTTCTATTTTTAATAACTTTATTATTATGATTTTCCAATTGGTTTTTAGCGCAAAACATGCATATGATGTTTAGGGATGTTTTTATATTAATAAATCCACATGAATACGTTTTGTGTTGTTAAAAGATACTAGAAACCTAGGATGCATCAAAAACCCTAACCTACTAAATTTTGAAACTTTTGATGAGTAACTAATTAATCCATGTTGTGTTTTAAGTATAACTAGATGTTGATGATTCCGTTAGTAGATCGTTATAATGTAAACTTAATGGATTAAACGTAAATAAAACTATATGGAATAATTAATAAACGACCCTATGTATTGATGGTAACTTTGTTACATGTACGGTGGTATGATGTTACATGTATGGCTATGTGATACTTGAAGTATTTTTGATAGTCTGAAAACCATAGAACATATGTTAGCTAGGTTTCTTCTTATGAAAACCATAATAGTAGAAAAGTTAGGACATTTCATGCAAAACGTATTGGACAGTTATTTCATATGTAATACACATATTAAACTATAGTTGGTAATCATGATTAAGCCAAGGTTAACTCTAACCTAACTTAACATTTCGAAAATTGGAAATTTTATTTGTAATAATGATTGAACTTGCATACATACATGTATTGTAATGTGATTTAGTTGCTTGACGTGAACACATGATTGTAATGAAGCATTAATACACTTAACGGGTCACCAACGGGGTCGTTGGATCAACTCGAGTTAGTAAAAAGTTAAATTTGGTCAAAGTTAGTCAATGAGCCAAATTTTTTAAATTCACTTAAACACTAGGCATGTTTGGATACATTGGTTAAGTTAAACTAAACGAACACCTACTTAGAGACCTACCTTATATATATAGGATTTGTTGTGTTTACTTTACTTGGTGTTTATTTAGTAGTTGTGCAACCTAAGATGAGTGTCATTACTCTTCACACACTTTCAATATACTTTTGGGATATAGTGAAATTATATGATGTCATGAATACCTAGTGCTTAACGTGAACACATGATTGTAACGAAACATTAATACACTTAATGGGTCACTAACGGGTCGTTGGTTTAACTTGAGTTAGTAAAAGTCAAATTTGGTGAAAGTTAGTCAAGGAGCCAAACTTTCTAAATTTACTAAACACTAGGCATGTTTGGATACATTGGGTAAGTTAACATACACAGACACTTATAGACCTACCTTGTATATATAGGATTTGTTATGTTTACTTTACTTGGTGTTTATTTAGTAGTTGTGCACCTTAAGGAGAGTGTCATTACTCTCTACTTCTTTACATGCTTTCAAACTACTTTTGGGATATAGTGAAACTATATGGTGTCATGAATACAGTGCATAATATCAGTCTTAAGTCCTAACAAGTTGGATCATTAATTTACGGTTATCTAGAAGGGAAATTATCATTAGTACTACTGAGTTTGACAAATCTCATCCGGGCTAGTTGCACTATTTATGGCCACGGTCTCGGTATAGGCAAAAGCAATATACTTGTCAGCTTTAATCGCAGAGATTCTTTGACTAGTGTAGCATGAAACATGCAGACTAGCATTGAACTTTAGTTTTTCCTATACGTAAATTCATCAACTTTATATTGACATTTGAGCATTTCTTTCTTCCACATGCCAATAAGGTTAGATGCACATTAGGGCACACATGAATGGGTAGAAATAAGCATTTAAATGATTTCTTGTGTAAGTTACTTTATGTCTTTAGCGCAGTTACTTTTCAAATAGTATTGACATTAACTTGTCGTTTATGCTTCAACATACTTTTAAACTAGGGGCATTTGCATATATACACTTTGAGACATTATAAATTGCATATTTACCAAATTAAAAATTTTAATGACATATTTTCCTTTTCAAATTAAAAAATATTACAAATATACATGCTGACAGTCAGAAAGAAAGTAAGTTGGGAGATATAAAAATAGGATGAAGTCTGGATATAATATAAGAGCATCAGGTTTTTCCCAACACTATATGGCAACGATCTGTCAAAACCAATGTTTTGAAAACCGGACCGGACATTGAACCGTTATTTTAATTTTAATGGTCGGACCGGTCGGACCGCGGTCGGACCGGAGTTGGACCGGGGTAGGATAATTGTAGATTTATCAAAGTAATACCATAAGATTTCCAATTTAGACACAAAATAAGTTCAATAATATTAAGTTATACCATATAAGTAATAATCCAAACAAGTTCTAACGCCAAGAATCACCAAAAAAATCATAATTTAAACAAGTTTTAACGCCAAAATAATACGAGTTCATCATTTTCATCACTTAAAAAATCAACATATTGACTTTAATTACAAAAAAACACAAATATAAATAGATATATACATAAAATCCATGAAAATCAAAACATAAAGTTTTAACGCCAAAATAATACGAGTTCATCATTTTCATCACTTAAAAAATCAACATATTGACTTTAATTACAAAAAACACAAATATAAATAGATGTATACATAAAATCCATGAAAATCAAAACATAAAAATATATATTTTATGACTGATCCGGTTCAATAGCGGTCAGGTTCCGGTCCGACCGGACCGGTTCGCACGATTCAAAGCGGTTCAGAAACATCAATCAAACCGTGTCTATTTAAACCGGGATTATTAAAAAAAGCGGTCCGACCGGTCGGACCGGCCGGTTTAAAAACACTGGTCAAAACAGTTAAGGTTAATGACTAAATGTTTAAAGAAAAAATCATTCATACTAACCTCTATAATGATCAATAACAAAGATAAAATGGATAGAAATTCTTAGTGACTTTAAATATGACATATTTAACACACGGGCATAGCCAATGTTGCGTAAAATAGATGAAAAATAATATATTAAAATTTTTTTACTGAAACGTAAAAGGACTATAACCGGATAGGGATTACAGACTAAAACCAAAGATAACTAAAATATTTTATTCTGTAATAGTTATCATATTGCTACTAAGTTCTTGGTAAAGACTTAAATAAAAATTAAACATTAAATAAAGAGGATGACAAAGATATACTGACACCAGTTCAATCAAATCTCGAGGACGAGATTTTTATAAAGGTGGGGAGGATGTAACACCTCTAAATATTTCGTATCTTAAAATACTAGTTAAGATGCTCGACATTGTGGTCATAAAAGATAGTTGGTATATATATGACAATTATATTTCAAATATTGTCAAACGAGTAAGAAACGGATTAAAAGACTCTTAGAAATATGAAATGTTTAGACGAACAATTATTATCATAAGAAAACTTCGAATAAATAATAAAACTATATTATATTTGAACTTTCTCCGTTTTTAACGAAACTTAGGTCGATGCGTAGAGAATGATGAGCTTGTCCTAACGGTATATTTAAAATTTTATATAACGTTATATTTTGAAAGTTATACGAGAAAAATGAATGAAACAGCTGAATTAATTAATAATAATAATAATAATAATAATAATAATAATAATATATTTAAGCTAGCAAGCTAGCATAGTAGCATGTCAAATATATTTGAATCCTACATCGATAGTTTCATGAAATTAAGCTGCCTGCTTGCATTCTATATATAGAAGCTTAGCGTTATAGTTTTATATATCCAGTTCTTTAACAGGAATGCTCTAGTTTAGAGAATCCCGAGTATACAGTACTCTGATGGGTGTTAGTAGTCGTTTTTAGAGCACGAGTAGGGAGACTCTACGTCAAATTTCTGTAGATAGTTTAAGAGGTATATTCTTGTTTAAATTTATGTCTAGTTAATATTTATATCTATTAGTATATATTTTGTGGGGCTTAGGGTCAGGGTCGGGGTAGACATTGGGTAACTTGACACTGGTCTAGACATGGACTGATCAACCATGTCTAAACCAGATAGAGTTATCCATAGTTGACCACGACGATGACAAGCCAGTACCCCACTCCTTACGTAATTAATAGCTAAGATTTGCTCTAATTATAAATAGGAACCAAACTTCATAAGTGTTATAGTGGCGCCAGTTAAGCCACGTGTATAGATTCAAAGTGCACAAGGATCTTGCTCAGAAATTTCAAAGGGTTAGAGAGTTAGAAGAAGTGTTGTCCAATGACAGTTATTCTGATTAAGGTGAATACATTTGTATTTTAAATGCTTTTGTAAAATCTTTGCTATTTCGAAACCAGCATGAAAAGTAGTTAATTTATTAATGCATGCTGGTAAAATACGAGACAGACACTTGGCACGTACGGTCTGATCAGAAATGGTATACACGTGTTTAGGCAGAACTCATACGGTGAGTTCTGTAACTAAGCGTGGCTGGTACAGTTTGTGTGCCCAAAGGAGTGAGATTCCCTAGGCACCAGAGTTATAATGAAATAACTCACAGCCAACAAACTGTTATCAATGTGCAAGATGGTGTGTATTTTATCCATGTTCCTAGTATGGTTAATCTAAATTAATGCTTTCATGCTTATAAATGATTTGGGTCTACAGATGATATTCACCAGCATTATCGCTGATGTTTTATTTTTAAAACATTTTACAGGTAATGAATAAAAGAATGGAAATGCTAAGTGCCATGTTGTACATATGATGTTTTACATGTGCACGTTAGCTAATTAAGCACAAGATAAATCAAAGAAGAATGGACGCATTTGATGAAGAAATCTTGTAGCTTTAAATATTATAGTAATATGAAATTACTATGTTTTGTAAAATAACGAGTAGTTAAGCCCAGTTATATGAAAACAATGTAAAATAACGGGTAGTTAAACCTAGTTATATGAAAACAATGTTTGCAAACATTGTTAAATATTTTGAAATGGGATCAAGTTTTGAGAATAAAATAATCAAAGCAGGTACCAATCGGGTCACACGTCTGGGCATGCCAAACCCGGGGTGTGACATTGCGACCAACAGAGACCTCATTGTTATGACAAAGGTTACTAATCAACAAATACAGATTACTATGCTATATTAAACCATAAACTTCTACATATTATATAGATCTAAATAAGAAAAACATACTTGAATGTAGAGTTATACAAGATCTGAATCTGAAATTACTTGATTGAGGCCTACGAACAGTTTCCTAAAGGGGTAACTTTATAGAAACATAATCAAGTTTCAATTTTGTTCCAATTAAGTCACTCAAACTTTGTTTTGTTCCAATTAAGTAACTTATCTTTAAGTTTTGTTCCATTAAGTCATTCAAACTTTGTTTTGTTTCAATTAGATAACTTATCTTTAAATTTTGTTTCAATTAAGTCACTCAAACTTTGTTTTGTTTTAATTAGATCATTTAAATTTACTTCAATATTTCAATCCTATATATGTGAATATTAATTTTTTTAAATTGTGAAACATTTTTAATAAATGAAAATTTATAAAAAATTCCAAGAAAATTTAAAATATGGCAAAAAAATGTTTTTTAATTATAATTTGTGTGTTAAAAATCAATTTTTATGTGTTATACAAGTTAATTATTTATAATTAAAACATATTTCTAAAGTCAAGTTACCTAATTGATACAAACCATAAAGATAAGTTACTAAATTGAAACAAAACAAAGTTTAAGTGACTTAATTGGAACAAAACTTAAAGATAAGTTACCTAATTGAAACAAAACAAAGTTTGAGTGACTTAATTGGAACAAAATCGAAAGTTGGTTATGTTTCTATGACCTTTTCCCTTCAGAAATTTCCGGTGCACGGATCTGCTTTGAGGATACAACAATCAACCAAGATGAAGTTTTTTATTCTGATGAATTTCTCTATGTTCCCTTCATGAACGAATTTGCAAGAATATTTGTGTATTGAATGTTTGTGTGTCTCCCTATGCATGATATGCATGTACATATATCTGGATCATATAATAGTTATTTTTAACTGTTAAATTGTATTTCAGTTTGTTAATTAATGATTAACTGCAGCAGTTAATTTAGTTAAAAAAAAACTAATTTCGTTTATAACATATAAAAACGAATTTACCAGTCATGAGACCCCAAGAGCCCCAAGGCCCTTGTCTTGATTCATTAGAACTATGTGTATATATATACTAGGTTAAAACCAGCGTGTTCACGCGGATGCAATGACAACAATGTAAGATGGAATGGTAACAATGTAAGATTTATATAATTTTCTTTTAAATAGTCAAATTAAAAAAATATGAGATTTCTAACTAATAAAATATTCCTCGTGACTTTTATTTCAAATATTTTAATCTTACTTTGACTTATAAAACTGTTTCAAATCTGTTAAAAAGTCATGATAAACAGAAGTGTTAGAGCGTAACTGGTTTATGAGACCTGGCTAGAAAACCATTGATAACATATTTTAGGTGATGATTGAAAAATTGTTTGAAATTTAAAATCTTGTTATAAAACAAGCCTAATAGCATAAGAACATGAGAAGAATAATAGAGAGAAAGAGATGTATTTCATTGATCAAGTGTATAATATACAATGAGATACAATGGATATGTATAGGAGATGAAAACTTGGTGAACAAGTTTAATCTATTTTAGGCGTTGATAACCACAATAAAATATAATTATAACACTCCCCCTTGGTTATCAACCACATACGATTGGTGATGCTGTCTCGTTAAAAACCTTGCTAGGAAAACCCAGTGGGACAAAACCATAGCTAAGGGAAAAATAGTGTAGCGCGTCTTGTCTCCCCCTAATGCTTCTTCATTGGTTATGTTGCCTCATTAAAAACCTCGTTAAGAAAACCCAACGAGAAAAAACTTAGTCAAGGGAAAAAGAGTGTAACTCGTATAATACTCCCCCTCATCTAAATATCCTTTAAACGATTTGTGTTGATCTTCGGTGAAATGGATCAAAACTTTTTTTGTTAATAATTTCCGCTTGAATCCTTGATGTGCAATTCTTCTAGGTTGAGCAATACTTTAGAATCTTCATATAATGTCTCATCTCGTAAGAACATGCCATAATATTTTCCATACCCATTTAATCTGCAAAACTAAGTAAACTTGTTTTGATGGGTTAGTAAAACATGAACCCAAAATTTGTACCTTGAAGGTTTTATCATATTTAACCAAAACATATGTTTACCATAAATCATCGTCTTCTCGTTAGACATGAGCTATATCTTACCAATAAATCATCTGTGTATCCATGTTTAATACTAATACATAAATTGCATTCACCTATAGTATATCTTGACTAATAGTTTCTACCATATTGATAAGATATGATGCTCGTAAAACTTGTAACGCACTTAAAATGGATAGCTTTGTCCATATTAGATGTTTTAACATCCTTTTGATGTAACTTGAACGATGGAAAAATTAACATGATACAAATTCTCGACATGCCAACCGAGACATAAATACTTGTAATACCATCTTTCATTTCAAATTCTTTCTTTAACAATTTGAATTATTTCCATCCTTTCACTAGATACGATGATATTTTCAACATATGATATTCAATTTATATAAACCTCATTTTTCTTTTAGTAAGAAATTATGGACCATTTATATCATATCTATATCTCTTATATATGAGACAATCACTATGTCGATTATACCGCATTCGACTCAACTATATTAGTCCATACTCGTCTTGTTAAGTCTATAGAACAGTCTTTTGAGGTTTTGATATCAATGCTTCCGACATTTATAATATTTCACAAACTTCTTTTAGTTTTGACTAATTATTTACGTGCATACAATCATCAAGAACTTTGGCACATAAACTGTCCGAATTTGTGCATTGATTTCCGAATCATATGTAAACATTACATCAACAATTTTTCATTTCAAAATTCTATAATGTACCATTCTTGTACATAATATTGTTGAGATATCATAATCATAATTTCTTTTGTGAATGATTATTGGGCACAAGAATTACATCCTTAAGATGTTTCACAGTTGAATATTAAGCACTCAACTATTATGGGAAACTCATCCGAATTTCCAATTATATCAATTCAGTGATGTGTAATACTTATAATGTATTAAACAATCAAAATGTTCTCGACAACTTACATTACATCACTTTACATGTATTGAGTTATCCACAAGATGTATATAAATTCTCTTTTGTATTACCAGACTAATAAGATGTTGGATTGACATTATAACCACCACTAGAGAACATTTCATCTCATAATCAACTATAGGTCTTTGCGAAAATGCTTGTGCCATCATTCTTTTTGCTTAGTGCTTTCATATAAAAGACCCTTTTAGATCCAACATATTAGAGAATTTTACTCTATCTTATTTGCGTCTGTTCATTTTGGCAAACTATTTATATGCTTTCATTTATACGCAAATCTTAGTTCTTGATCCTCATCGGTTTTTTTTTTATTTTCAAGCGCTAACTCATTATACATAAAGTATCATAGACGTCGATTTTATTTTGATTTCATACAATTCTTTTAGACATTATATAATTTACTGAGATCTCTTCATATTCAGGTACCTGAGGTTCATCTAGAACCATAATGTCTATTGTCTCTTCCGAAGACACTTAAATTATACCTCAACTTGACCATCTTAGTACTTGCTCCATTTACGAGGATTTTATTCTTAGAATCGACTAGTCTATAACGTATCAGACGTGCCATAGACTCACTACATATATGTAGTTGTCCTTCTAGGACACTAATCTTAATCGGAGCATTAGCAGCTAATATATGTGAATTAGTCACTCTTTTAAGGTCGGTGAATATGTCTGGTAATCGACGAATTATCCTTTTAACTTCTAGGCCACATTATCAGTTTGAGGTTCAATATGAGACAAAGATAATCCGTTCAAACTTATTTCACTTTCTAGCTGATTTTTATCTCCCCCTCATGTTGGAAATAAGATTCATACCCAACATGTATTTACAACCTCCTTCGAGGTTCCATATTTGTGCATTATGGTGGAACAATTACAAAATATATCGCATAACCCAAAACCTTAAATGGTAGATATTTGGTTCCTGACCAAAAACCAAATATAATGGGGAGAAATTGATATAACTTGTTGGCTTGATGTGAAGAATTTTATTTCACATAAAATAGCATGTTCACAAACATGACATTGCTCTCATGATCATTGGCTTTGCAATCAATTGAGTGGCCAACTCAACAAAAGCAATTTGTGTATGGACATAAGCAATAAAAGTTCAACACTTACTCCAATGATCATTAGTATTTTGAGAATTAATACCAATGAAAACTCACATGATAATCTAGATTAATGTGCTTGCTATCTCATTAGCTAAGCCACTTATACACACAAAACTTCACGTTGTGAATTTTATAACCACTTAGACGATGCATCATTTTAAAACTCTAAATGGTATATATTCTACGATATATGTATCCTTTATCAATACTAAAATATCAGGATTCACACCCTACTTTATCTGGTATATTTACATTTCTTTAAGAGCAAACATTGCATGTTTATTTATCATGGAGAATCTCAAGTTCTTCAACACATTTCACATCATCATTGACTCGGTGTGGTCTAACCGGTCATGCCAATAAATATAATCATGATCTATAAACTTCTAGTTTATGATCGTATATGTATTTTATTGCACATATGCTTACACGGTAGAGATAGAAGAAAATAATGTATTATCATCTCATGTTATAATGGATAATACTTTTATCCTTTTCGCAATAAATTCTCATACATACACTTCTTTTGTTTGCCACATATGGTCTATCTCATTATTAACATGGACATCATTATAGTTTCCTAAGCTACGTCCATAGACACAACCTTTACATTGACGTATATATATTTGCATTCACTTCAGGGAATGGAGTAATTAAAACCAAAAAAATTTCACATTAGATTCTCGGATATACAAGTATGAAATCCACTCAAAAATTTTTCATCATATTGCTTCTTCATAAGCATATTAAAGGTGTGCCAAATGATAATGGTTTAAGCCATATTTTATTTGCAAATAATCTTCTCATCACATAGGGATATGGAATTCTTTAATACAAGAGAACGACACCGTAGTGTTATCATATGTTCAATCCCTTTTGCCACATTGGTGGTTGATCTCATTTTTATCATCATAATGTCCATAATCATGACATTTATAACAATACTCTTTTAGAGGATGAAGTAGGACCGTACAAGTTTAACGGTTCTTCATTATTTTCTCATACAAACGGATTTAAAATCCTTCAATACCTTTTTCCATCATATTGTTACTTCAGGAGCATATTTAAGGTCTGACAAATATAAATTGTTTTATCCGATTTAACTTTTAAATAATCTTCTATTCATCAAATGAGAAGTAAGTCTATATCCGAGTCATGCATAACTTATCAGTTTTGAACTTTACTACCTTCGTTAATCAATATTGCGATTTAGCAAATATGACACTTTAGGTGTCATATCTTTCACGCAAGAGTTTTGATCTTGAATCTTAAGACCTTTTGTCAATTGATAATGAGATTGGAGATATGACATTGTGGACTAATGACATTTAGGACCCTAGACTTAGACTAAAACATGACAAATGAAAATAATACAAATAAACCCATAATGTTTAGTCTAATATATATTTTGTCATAAAGACAATATATATATATATTACATAAAATACTGTAAAGAAGAAAACGATTAAATATATTTTGTTAACACAAAATATACTTATTAACTATAAAACTCCGCCGCCTTCAACATCTTGTCTCTAATCTTCATCCCGAACACGTCATGTTGACTTTTGCGTTGACTTTGACCGTTGACATTGACTTTAGTTGACTTTGACTGTGTTGATAACATTAGACTAAACTTTAGGTCCAACAATACTCCCCCATAGTCTATTATTATCAACGTCTTGCATCGTGTTCAACATCGATAAGTCAATACTGTTGAATCTTCAATTTGATAAGCTTCAGTCTTAATTTCATATCCAACATTAGTAAAAAATACGACCAAGTGTTAAGGATCCTAGATCCTTAGAAAACCAATAATACTTCCAGGATACTTGATCTAGCTTTGCCAGGATATAATATTCTTAACGCCAAAATTTGATCCCTAACACTTATTACCTATCGCGTTTTATTATTTAACTGTTTTAAATAACTAATAACAATTTCTGAAATAGTTAATCCTTATATCCATTAAATTTTGTGTCATGTATTAAACTAATTAAACACTTATTTATTTATGTCCTTCAAAGTTTAACTTATTCGATTGTATCTTAATAATTATGTTATTAGTTGAGTGTCGGACATACTAATCCAACACTATCATATTGTCGTCTACTTGACACCACACCTTTCTAATCACTATTACTTACAATAACTCATCTTCAAAGTGAGTTTGATGAATAACATTTTATCATAGTCTTTGCATTGGAGCAATGACTTTCCAGAACTCATACCACTTAATTAAGATTATCCAATATAGTAGTGTGAAGCAATTAATCATTCTTTGTAAGAATATATAGACGTTTGTGTTGAATGAAATACAATTAATGCTTTTTGTTGTATAGGAAACAAAAGACGTTCTAAACTTCTAATTTGACTAATATATCCATTGACAACTAGTATGAGCCAAACTATAAGCGTAAATGATACGCCATAGGATTAATTGGAGGAGAAAAAGGTGACTAAGACGGTGTTGATCTTTCGTTTCCTTGACTGTTGACTTGTGTGCATTTTCTCATAAGCATACTTGTGTGATCTCTTTCACTCTACATACTCCCCTTTGCATCTAGTCACTACCATTCAAAAGAGGCTGCAACATAACTTATTGTCTGTTTACCTGTCATTCTATTATAAACTATTCGGTTGTGAAATTTAAAAAACTTATCGAGTAATTAAACTAATTAGTACAAAATGACCAACAATGATGGATAATTATGTAGGATATCCTTTAGTAAAAACTAAATAGAATTGTTCGGTGATATGATGATCGTTGAACAGTCAGATTACGTATATAATATTAAAAATCCTGCAATGATGTGGTGGTGAAAAAGAACAAATGTATGAGTACATCTTATTAATTTGTGATGGTTAAAAACTTACACAAAATGACCAACATTGAGATCTTTAGTTCGAATATCAAATGATACGTTATTTTTTTTAGTACTAATATAAAGTAAGATGACATCTGACAAAGATTTAATGTATAAAATTAAACAACAAATTAAGGTCTGATACACTCTAACAAACACCTTATATGTGTTGCCTACATAATATTTTTTAGATACTACAAATATGTTAATAATAAGAAAAATTTAACAATAACCATTCATTTATTGATGCATATGTTTGACAACAACCATGAAAAATTAATAACCATTCACTTATTCAAGATCAAAGACAAAGAAATGCATTTGTTTGATAACAACCATGAAAGAAAATATAGAGGCGTAAATGATACTCCATAGTTAGAAATAAACCCCCACAAATAGCTTTTGTTATTAGTCCATCCAAAATGCATTATAATTTGTTTTCAAGTTTCAAAACTCAATCAAAATTTTCTTATCAGGGTCAATGGAAACAAGAGTGATCAACATGAAGCTAATCTTTCATTTCTTTGCCGTATTTTATGCATTAATGACTCGTACAACTGCTCTGGACACTCTGTCACCAAACCAAGTCATTAGATATAATGAGACAATTGTTTCACAACAAGAAACCTTTGAACTTGGTTTTTTTCGCCCCGGTAAGTCTAGCAACTTGTATGTTGGAATTTGGTACAAGAAGTTACCAAACCGAACTGTTGTATGGGTAGCCAACAGGAACACACCACTCACAGATACCTTCGGCGAATTAACTCTCACCCCGGACGGAGTTTTAATTCTCCGAAACGCTAGCATGGGAAGTGTCATATGGTCGTCAGCGAACTCAACAACGATGAAGAATCCGATTGGTCAGCTTCTAGACACGGGAAACTTTATAATATACAAGGAAAGTGACGTCCGCAATCAAGAAAGTCCCCTATGGCAAAGTTTCGACACGTTGCAACACACTTTACCTCCCGGGGTGAAGCTAGGATGGAATGCCGTTACAAGGACGGAGAGACACTTAACGTCATGGAAATCCGAGGACGACCCAGCGTTCGGTAGGTTTTCCTTTTTGATTGACACCAAAGGTTTCCCTCAACTCTTCATAAAGGAAGGCCAGAGAATAACGTTCCGGGCCGGTCCATGGAACGGCGTTAGGTACACAGGGAGTCCTAATATGAGACCAAACTGGTTTTACAACTTCACATTTGTTCTCAATGATATCGAAACATCCTACGAATGGAATTATGTAAACACTTCAGTTTTCACTATGCTAGTGTTACAACCAAGTGGTAACATTCAGCGCTTGCTATGGAAGGATGACATAAAAGAATGGGTCGTTTTCACGACCCCGCAAATCGATACATGCGATAAATACGCAGTGTGCGGGCCATTTGGAGTATGCAACATAAATAACTCCCCACTATGTTTATGTTTAAAAGGATTCGAACCCACGTCCCCTGCTCAATGGATGAATACGAATTGGTTGCAAGGTTGTCGACGTAGCGTCCCTTTGGATTGTAAGCCTGGGGAAGGCTTCAAACCGTATTCAAATTTGAAGTTACCCGATACTCGAGGGTCATGGTTTAACCAGACCATGACCCTTGTGGAATGTCAAAAGAAGTGCTTAGAAAATTGTTCATGTACTGCTTATACAAACTCGAATATATCAGGAAGTGGGAGTGGTTGCTTGTTATGGTTTGGTGACTTAATGGATACTCGAGTGTTTTCTCAAAATGGTGACACTCTTTATATACGAGTGTCAGCTTCTGAGTTAGGTAACTTAGAATAAATAATTTTATTTATATTAATAATTGTCTTCATAATTATCTATCTTAATGTTTTGATACAGACTCAATTGAATCAAGCAAAAGCTCAAATGAAGAGAGAAGAGTATTAATTTCTGTCCCCATAGCAATTCTAGTTTTGGTCATACTAGTTTCATTATGTGTTTATTATCGTTTTTATAAGAAGAAGCAACACCACCAAGGTATTTCTCTGTTTATTTAAGAGATTGATGTTTTATATCGGATATATTGGTTTCTATCGGTTTCAACTATCACCTTTTGGTTTTACCGGTTCTAACTATTGAATTGGCTGTCAACGGTCCCAAATTTTATCACTTTGACAACTAACGGTCTGTTATTAGATTTTTTTTAACGTCGTTATGTTTTTTTCAAATTGAGTACCGACGTTTTAAGCCTTTTGATCGGAATAAAAATACAAATCTATTTATGTAAAAGTTACCTCTAAGCGACGCTCCGAACGACGAAACTGTGCTTCAATTGGGTGTTTAAAATTAACAGTGCTTTAATGAGATGTAAAAATTTATTGATCGGAGCGACGTTTCGAGATAACTTTTAAATCAATCGACTCGTAGTTTCATTCCGATAAAATCCTAAAACATCGGTTTTGAATTCGAAAAAAACTTTACGGCGTTAAAAAAAATTTAACGACGGTCCGTTGGTTGCCAAAGTGATAAAAGTTGGGACCGTTCACAGCCAATTCAATAGTTGGGATGTGTAGAAACCAAAAGGTGATAGTTGGGATCGCTAAAAACCAATATACCTTTATATTGTTGTTAAAGAACAAAGTTTCTCTTTTACATATATATATCTCCTTCAGATGAAAATATATTACATATTTACTCACTTCTTAAATTAAATTATATTTTTTCTTATTAAACCACATGTATAATATATTTACACATTTTCTTTGAAATAACTTTCTGAATTATTATTTTAAATTTAAAGATCTTGATAAATGTCTTATTATATTTATTTTAATCTAACACTATCAATTAATTTGTTTCAGCCACTTTTTTATAGTTACCGTATTTATGTTGTTAGAGACTTTATTTTTTTCATTGAGTACTTTGTATGCGTTCGTTTCGAGAAATTCAAAACCGAACAACACATAGAATGCAACTTTTGATTCTCAATGTAGATTTACTTCTTATGGTTTATGTAAAACAAAGAGTAAATGAGTAATTTAATATACTAAAGGGGATATGTGTAATTAAACTTAAGTTTGCATAAATATGTAATTGATGGGCTTAAAAAGAGGAAATATGTAAAAGTGTGTCTGATCAACCAACTCAATGTGTTGTCCATTCCTCTTCATAGGGACACTCAGAACCGAGTCGGGATATTATCAAGAAAATATAAGTGGTAATGAAGATCTAGAGCTACCACAGTTTGATTTGTCCATACTACTTAAAGCTACAAACAACTTTTCATTCGACAACAAACTTGGTGAGGGCGGTTTTGGATCCGTTTACAAGGTATATGCTATGTCCCCATATCCTTTATGTAGGACGTATGGTGTTCATGTGTTTGTATAAGATTATTCGTGCCGAAACTTATTGAAAGAATAACAAATGAAAGAAATTAACATCATCTTACAATCTGTTTTTTCTTGATCATTAACACTTACTTGCTTCCTTCTAACCATAAAGTTTCTACTAACCACACTTACGGGCTTCAGTTCTTGATAATAGGTTGCATTGGCAAAGGAGTCAGGTTTAATACTTTGATATAACAAAACTACGTTTGAACATAAATGGCTTAGGTCATTTTGCTGTTAACAAATATACTATCTAAGGCTTTCAATGCTTATTCATCAGTAATGTTAGGGTTTAGAATTAATGATGATCATGAGATCATTCGCTCGCTAGGGTGCTATAGACCCATTGAAGAACTATTGTGTCCAATCGCATCGATCCACTTATATATCATCATGTTCTAAGGTATATCATAAGGTCTTACTTTTCTCTTTTTTATGTTTCAAGGCAATATAAGACATAGTGTCCATAACTAGTGGAGTTATATCATCTTAATTATGTCCAACACTTAATTAGTGGCCAGCATATCCAATTGGTGGTTGTGATTGAGTTCGATATAGAGCTTTATTTCCAACACATAGTTTTGTATTTTATGCATGTTGTTACTTGTTTTTTGTAGAAGTTTGTTACTACTTCTTCGTGCAATTCCTAAGTAATTTTTTGTTATTATTAATGAAGAGTAACCTTTCAACATCAATATTTCTACCACGTTATTGTTTGAAGTGGGAATGAAAATATGTCATCTTTAAATTCATTAGCGGATCCTGAACTATTGTAGCACGAGGGCAAACTCAATATATATATAATACATGTATTTGTTTTACACTGGGCGAGATCAATATATATAACAATTTAAGGTATCATGGTAAAAATCGAAACTTCTAGCAACAAAACATGCAGGGGCCGGCACACATCCGACCCCTTAAAGGATGTGCCCTTGTTAAAAGTTGTATAGATGGCATTTTGTATGATACTAATTTTAAAATAATATGCTACAGGGTGTACTTGAAGATGGACAAGAAATAGCAGTAAAACGGCTAGCGAAAACATCCACTCAAGGACTTCTTGAGTTTAAAAATGAAGTCATCTCGATATCAAAACTGCAACATCGCAGTCTTGTTAAGATGTTGGGATACTGCATAGTGGGAGCCGAAAAGATGCTGATTTATGAGTGCATGCCAAACAAAGGGCTAGATTCCTTCATATTTGGTAAGTTGGTGGTATGAATTAAAACTTATAAAAGTAGCATCAAATCAACATAGTTGTAAACTAAATTTTTTTATAGATAAAACTCGAAGTAAACTCCTAGATTGGAGTACACGCTACCGCATTATCAATGGAATTGCTCGTGGACTTCTTTATCTTCATCAGGATTCTCGGCTTAGAATAATACATAGAGATCTCAAAGTTAGTAATATTTTGCTTGACAAAGATTTGAACCCCAAGATATCAGATTTTGGCATGGCTAGAACTTTTGGAGGAAACCAGATAGAGGCAAACACGAATAGAGTCGTTGGAACATAGTGAGAATCATCTACCCAAAACACGTTCTAATCTATTTGATTTTTTGCTTACATTAACTCGCTTCCTATCAGTGGTTACATGGCGCCGGAGTATGCTGGAGATGGTATATTTTCAATAAAATCAGATGTATATAGCTTTGGCGTACTGGTGCTGGAAATCGTGTGTGGGGAGAAAAACAGAGGATTCGTCGACACAAAACATTACAACAACC
The DNA here is from genome assembly GCA_030867185.1 of Tagetes erecta. Classification (NCBI taxonomy): domain Eukaryota; kingdom Viridiplantae; phylum Streptophyta; class Magnoliopsida; order Asterales; family Asteraceae; genus Tagetes; species Tagetes erecta. Next base: position 11,274,937 of record CM061493.1, read on the forward strand.
TTATTGGACATGTAAGTTTGGGTTGGTAGTTTTAGAATTGCAAATTATATTGAAAGGTGATCGAAAACCTTGTATTTTAAGTAATGATCTTTGCTTTAACCAATAAAAAACTAACAAAGTTATAATTAGTTATAACAATATAGTAATCACACTAGTTATCCTATAAATTGATGATGTGTTATTCTGTATATGTTATTTATAGTTAATTGTTTGTTTACATTAGAATAATATCCTACTTGAAGTCTTCTTGAGAATTTGAGCCTAGTTACAGAAATTAGTTGCTTAAACATAAGTGATAACAAAGCTAGCTACTTGTTTAATACTTATTTTCTCTTTTATTGATAGGCATGGGAACTGCATAATAATGGCAGATCCTTGGAGTTAGTTGATAAGTGCCTAGGTGAATCGATCATCGAGTCTGAGGTTATTCGATCAATCCACGTTGGTTTGTTATGTGTTCAACGTCACCCAGAAGATAGACCGACTATGACTTCTGTGATCCTGATGTTAGGGAGTGACGGTCTATTGCCTTCACCCAAAGAACCAGGTTTTTACGTTGGAAAAACAAAACAAGATATTACTCAGTCTTCAAGTTATGGAACAAGTTCTACCAATGAACTAAGCATTTCAATGTTGAATGGTAGATAAAACGAACATGTATTGAAACAAACATCTTCCGACCATAAGAGATAATGAGCTTATTAAGTATTTTAGTGTCATCAACATAACCTATTCATGTGTAAAAAATATGTCAACTTTTATTTAAACTTAACACTTAGTGTCAACACGAGACATATATATATATATATATATATATATATATATATATATATATCATTCTAATGTTAGTTGTAAACTACTTCTATTACATATAGGACATGTGATGATCTACACAAACTCCTTGTTTGGACTTGGCCATGCGTTTATATATAAATTAAATAATTGAGGGCTCAAACCCTTTATACACATACAACTCTTACTATATTTGTCCTAGAAATACACTATAATCAAAGAGCATCATCCATATAAATAAGTTTATGTGTACGTCACGCTAACAATACGAAAAGCACCTCAATAAATAATTCTTAGAACATTAACCTAGTCTGTGATAAACACATGACTTTAAGGTAGTGTTTGGTTAGCATGAATGAGGAATTGAATGAAATGGACCATTACGAAAAAAAAAAAAAAGAATGTGTTTGGTTAGTCAATGGAATTGATCATTACGAATGACTGAAAGAGACTTTATTTTCATTTCATCCACCCTCATTTTTTTTCATTTCTACAATGAATGAAATATATAAGCTAGTTGGTCTCAATATTCATTTGAACCTCCTAGAGCCTCCTAAGTGTGTATTCCAAGGTGTAATCAGTTTTAGATTAATACTAGTTTATTTCTTCATATTATTGCCTTGTGTCCGTGTTTTTGTTTTGTGTAGGTCCTTGTATAGATAAATAGTGCAATTGATGTAAACAAGCAATCCCAATGAGCAAATTATCAACTAGTTTGATGTTTTTCAAGGACTTTGATTGTATGAAGGATAAAACTACATAAAACCCAAACAATCAACTATACTCAAAACATAATCGAATTCCACTGCTCATAAGATGATTACTGATGATATCCTAGCAAATATATTCTAGCATCAATTCGACAAATTTTTGTTATAATTGAAAAGTATACAAAATGAGATTGTGAGAGGTCCTACATATAGACCGGATGATAGATTCGACCGTAGATTCTATGTGCAGAACAATGAATCTATTAGTTTCGCTAGCAAACCTATGGGAGAATTTACAGTGCCGCTCACAGTTTGCTAGTACGTAGAAGAACAAAACTAAACCATTTACATAATCGATCTAGTGAACATCAACCTAATCTGTGTCTATCAATACTCACTGAGGTTGATGCTCACTTGTCGTTTTTCTATCGCCTTGTTATTTTGGTGCATTTGGAGAAATCTGCATAAAAAAGTTGCGGTCTTGGTGAGTTTTGAAGATCAAAATCAAAGTTCAAGTGTTCTTAAAGTATTTGTGGATGGCGAGTACTTGAGTTTTTGGCTGAGTTTTCATGTGGTAATGAATACTTGTTACTCTTCCTTGGAGCCCTTGCTTCTTCACCACTAAATATAATGAAAATCAATAAACCAACACAAATCCCCAACGATCATAACTAGAAAAAGAACAAATAATCTATTACTACTGACAGAGTCATTTCATCAAATAATCTATTGCTTGCTTGAGTTTTATAATTCTAAGTTCAAAGTAACCATAATTTTGATTAATGTACCTTTAATCAGGAATTTAGAGAATGAAATCAACATTGGGTCGTTAAATCTTGTCGAACCCACCAAGTGAACTATAATCACGGAGGGAAGTTGTTCGTCCATTAAAATCGTAGATTCATAGTGCCAGAAGCATCACTGCCGTAGCAAAAGCGATTGACCCATATCTGAACTCCATCAACATCAAACTCGTTCATCGCCACCGTAACAACTGTCATCTTCATCTTCTTGTTCCGATTCCATATCTGTTAAACATGTGTAATCGAAGCTGATACGTGGCATATGTTCCGGAAGAGGCTAAGTTTAGCAAGACCACAAAGTTGTGTGTAAAGCTAGAAAGCAAACACTGTTGTGGCATACATACAAACTTTCAAACTCTACTATTTCTTTTGCTGTTCATAGCCCATGAACTTTATGTATATAATAATAAGCCATATGACATTCATCATCCCTTGACCTTGGGCGAGTTTTCTTTCTCCTTACTGAACCGTGCTTTATGCTTATAATACTCTTCCAGCTCATTCTCCAACTTTTCGATGAACTCACTCGTATGCTCAAGTGACTGTTCATATTCGTATTTTTCGAGGGCCTGCAAAATCCGACAAATTCTCAAGAATCATCATTCTAGAAAACTTAAGACATTTGATATGTTTGATTAAGACCAGAGAGCATGATCAAGAACGTTTTTAGGCCGATTTAAAAACATCAAAGTATCAAAAGATTTAATTTAAGGTAACCAAATTTCAAATGTTGACCTTTTCTCATGTGACCCAAAAACCAGTTATCTTTCGGTTATTACTAACTAACTACCATGAACCAAAATTTTGAAGCTTTGATATTTCTTTCAGGCCAAGAATGAGTTGGTTACCCAAACCAGATAGCTACTTAGAGCTTGCAAGTTGCAACTTCTGAATTTGCAAACAAGGAAAATCATACCTTAGCTTTCGATAGGGTATCTGGAGGTGACATAATCTCGGGTTGCACGTAATTTTTTCCACGATAGAATATGATGACATTATTAGGTTTAATGTCAATCACAATGCCTTTACTTAACCGAGTAAGCTCATCAGCATATTCTTGAATTTGTCCGGGTTTACAAGGTTTGCAAACAACCTTAACAGTCTCATGGTTCTTCCAATGAAGATGCATATTAAGAACAACTCCGCCAAATACACCACGTCTTCCAACTGGAACATAATGTTTCTTTTTCTCACCGGTTCGTTTAAGATAGAACTTCTCCTCCTTTGTTAAGCTTTCAGGATCATACACTTCAGCTGCGACTTTTGGCACCTCAAATTTTCTTAATTTTTCAATTAACCATTCTTCCTTTCTTTTGGCCTGAGACAAATAAATGCATGTTTATAATTTATTTAGTAGCAGTGTTATTGTTTGACACTCATCACCATGGCCCATTTAGGAATTGGTCAACTTGAATTGTGTTTTAATTCAAACGGCACAAATAACAAAACGTGTCTGCGGGTCAAACTGGCCTGGGCTGTTTCGACCCTAAAGTACTACTATACTAGTTTCCTGTTGAAATAAAAACAGGTAAAAAGAGACCAGAGACCCTTTTCAACTCGCTTTGCCATGTAGCCTAACAAACCGATCTTGCCAGTTCATCTGACAACTACCTCTATTGCAGAAAAGGGGTAAATAATTCAACTATTGAGGTTCGACCATCGATCCGCATAATTGTTTCAAGTTCAGCACCTGTGTGCTTTATGCAGATCTATTTGGAGAAATCCTCTCTACTAAACCAGACAAAATTTCCAACTTATCCACAAAGTCATTAACATTTTCAAATTTGCTTTTACTTAATAATCAATACCATGATGTTTATCCAACTTTATGCACAATGCACAGCTCACTTGTCCTAAAAATACAAATAAATGAATACAATCCCTATACATACGATAAAAGCTAAATCATTTCATCAATGAGATACTATATGATGATGGAAATTAGTTCACTTGACCTCTAAGAGAGGAAAATGCACTTCTTTCTGGTAACTTATAGCCTATGCAGTCAATATCACCGATATATCGGTACCTATATAACATATCGCTGTCAAATATCAGTCAGAATATCAGTACAGATATTATCAGTGATATTGAACAACATTTAACCGATATATCACGGATTTTTAAATGTTAGTGTTTTAAGTCTTAATCAGTTCCTACTTGCTACAACTGTTAGGGTTTTGCAAGTTGCAAAAGGTTAATATGTTAATGGTATGAGAGCATATTGAATTGTTAGTGTTATATTGCTATATATATATAAACTTTGCATGATATTAAAATTACTGATATCCCATCAATATCCCACCGCGATAACCTATGTCTCAAATATCAGTCCTTGACCAATAATCCAATATTTTACCGTGTTAACTGCATAGCTTATAGTACATACTTAATACTTCATATTCAAACACACGCATTTATAAGCAAGTCTAACCTTTCCAAGCCTATATAAAATCCTAACTTCCGGATTTGGGGATCTCATCTTTTTCTTTGCCTTAAGACGATAAAACCTTAGTTCATTGAGTTTCGCCTTCTTAGACACTTGAATCCGTCTTTGTTTCTTCCCTCTTTCTTCCAAACCGATAAGCTCTTTACCTACACAAAACCTGACCCCATCTTTGTCCATAGTCATCTCGACAGCCGAACTGGTCGTTAATCGAACCTGTGACCTTAATGAATAAATACTAAATACAAGTTCTTGCCTTTGGTTTTGCAACGGAACGCGTGTAAGAGATCGCGTAGAAATCAGATTGGAATTTGAGTGTATAAACCTGCATTTAAAAGATCATGATACAATTAACAAACTTGTAAAAATCCAAATCATATATAAATAATGGCTGCTGATGTTTGACTAATACATCTAACCAATATGTACCTAAATCATGCTACATAACTAGAAACATCTATTTTAGATAATCAAATCACATAATACATATTACACATCTCAAATTTGGGAATAGAAATAAATTAATGTATCATCACATTTCTGAAGAGACTAAAACTGATGTTTACTAACATAATCAGTTGGTTATAAGTGTCGGTTAAGAGTAGCAAAAATAAAAGCCCTAGAAACAGAAATGCAATAGTTGAATTGAAGAACAATGTTTACCGGACATGGTGGGGAACGGATGTGTTGCATATGAAACTGGAAATACGACGAGCGGCCAATCTGATTGACATGAGACCGAGATGAATTATGAAATACAGCAATTGTTGGCGTAAGTTGGGATTTTTTGTTTTCAGGTTTGATTAACGGTGAGGGGATTCACCTCTTGGAAACCGGAAAATTTTAGAAGGGTTGTGCTACTTACACCGGGCCTTAAAAAACAAAAAACTACTTTATTCATCGTGTATACGACAAAACCACCTTATCCACAGCGTTTAGCTCTATACGCGGCGGAGAAGTACGAGGTTCAGAAGGAATGATCTGTGACAGGTATGATGTTCGGGTATATACGCCGCGTGGAGGCCTAAACGCGGCGTATATGTTCCGGCTGAATTTTCTTTATAACCAATCCAACATTCTCAATCTTCACAAAATTGTCGTCACAAACAATAATTTATCAATACGTGTGTTCACACAAACAAAAAAAACATGTCGTGGTGGAATTTTTTTGATCCGACGGAGGATGAAGAACCAACGTTTAATTTGAACGAGATGCCGACGCCGGAATTTTACGAACAACCGGCCTTGAGTCAAGATTTTGGAAAACCTCCAACGTTTCAAGACGTAAACGAGGAAGAGATAAAACCGACGTTTGATTTGAACGAGATGCCGACGCCGGAATATTATTTTCACGAAAGTGGGCCATCTTACCACATTCCTGTGGGAGACCCGTATTACGATACGCAATCGTCATGCGTTTATTCAGTTGAACCATCTAATTACAGCACATATGTCTCGTACGATTTAAACTCCGGATCAGAAAACGTTCGAAATACGTTCGAGGACAACAAGGAAAACAACGATGAAAACAACGATGAAAACAATGAAAACGATGACGAAGAGTCCGACGATGATTACATACGCGAGGCGACCGTTTCGTATGTAACAGACAGCGTACATGTTAATCATATATTATATGTTTAAGTTATAACTATGTAATTATATTATTATTAACTATATATTTTATTTAGTATTTCTCTTCTCGAGCCGAGTTAGAGGAATGGGTCAAAAAGAGAGGAGAGGAGCATGGGTGTGTTATTGTGGTCGATCGGTCAAGGAACGGCGCTGTGGGGACCTTAGATGCAGTCGTGGCGGGCAATACCAAAGCCAGGCGACAGTTAGGTGGACGGGTAGTGCGAAAACTAACTATCCGTTTAAACTTTTAAGGAGATACGACAGGGGAAGTGATTGCTGGAAGTTAATTGTAGAAAACCTGACTCACAACCACCGCCCCATTGTATTTAAGGAGGGGCACCCGTATCTTAGAAGGCTGGATGACGAGCAAAAAGACGTGGTTGCGCGGTTACACCGTCAGGGCATGCGACCGGTACAGATTTTGGATGTTTTACGAGATCAGTTTCCCGAAATCTTATGCGTGGTGAAAGACATAAATAATTACGTCCGGTCTATAAAAGATAAAGAAAAAATTGGCAAGACCCCGATGCAGGCGTTTGAAAATTTTCTTGATACAAATGGGTTCTTGTTTCAAACATTCGAAGACGGTAAAAATAAACGGACGAAACAAGTATTTTTTATTCATTCCACCTCGTATAAAATGTGGCGTGCCTTCCCTCACGTGTTGTTGATTTATGCAACCTACGAAACAAACATGTATGGATGGCCTTTTTTACAGTTTGTTGGTATGACTTCCACGCTGAAGTCGTTCTGTATCGCTCACACGTTCATTTCTAGGGATTGAGAGGCTGATTTCACGTGGGTCCTTATACAGCTGAAAAATGTCATAAATGACTGCATTCAGCCACGTGTGATCGTTACCGATAGGGATCTAGCCCTGAGCCGGTCCAACCCAAAAGGGTGGACATTGCTTCAGCGAGAGCAATGGGGATTGTCCGCCGCATTAAGCGGGTGGCCCTACCTGATTTACAAGTGATGGTTCGCAGTGGCATGTGAGAGCGTTACGTCCCGATTCCGTTGGTGGAGCCCCTGCCGATACCACATGAGGAGGTGCAGCTGGATGACCAGCCGATTGATCCGGAGGCAGAGCAGGTGGACGACGAGGACGACCTCCCGGTTGACCCGGATCATCCTCCTCAGCATGTTCCTGTTTTGTATCAGGCGGTTCGGTTGCCAGATTCTGTGGACCAGCGGATTCGGAGGTTAGAGGCCAATGTCGATTAGCTCGTTCGTGAGCGTATCAGAGATTTAGAGTCGACGGGTTGGCCGTTTACTTACCCTATGGGATATGGCGACCAGGCCGGGACGTCACGTACCAGACGACGGATCGATGTCGACGATGAGGATTAGGGGGTAGGGTGGTTTTTAGACATTTTTACTTTTTGGTTATAAAAACTTGATGTATTTTGGTTGTAAAAACTTGATGTATATATATGATGATAATTTTTTATGTTTGTGTGATGTGTTTTGGTTGTAAAATTCTTTTGTTATCTTATTAAATATTTCGTTATTGTAAAATATTTAACAAAATAACTTTAAAATTTATTAAAAATTTAACAAAATAAATTAAAACGTTTTTAAAATTTCAAAGAAATTTTAATTTTTAAATTTTTTTATTAACCTGAACTCATGTGCCACGTATAGAGCTATATGAGGCGTATACACCTGAATTCTCGAAATTATTACTGACACCGTACCTAATACGTCGCGTATATAGCAATACGCGGCGTATTATGTACGGTGTCAGTAATAATTTTGAGAATTCAGGTGTATACGCCCCACATAGCTCTATACGCAGCACATGAGTTTCAAAACACCCCCTACTTAACCGATCCATATTCAGCTTCACATACACAACCCACAAACGCATCATCACACACTTCACAATTCTCAATAACCCATTTTCTAATTCTCTATCTCATTTTCAATTCACAATTCTCATGGCGGATGAAATATACGACGTCTGAACAACCTAACAAACATTTACAAACTAACAGAAGTTTTATATTTGTTACTTCTCATGGTATACCGCAATATCATAGTTCCGGTGTCATCCGTCTCATAATACAAGGATGACTGATGAAACCGGGGTTATGATTCGGATTGCGGCATCCCATGAGAAGTAATAAATATAAAACTTATGTTAATTTGTAAAGGTTTTGTATGATTTTTATACCTATATCACCGGTGTTACAAATTATAGATGTCTCTTTTTTTCATTACAAACCATAAATAGTGAAAAATAATATAATTTTGGAGTATGTTACAAATTATTTGACCTAGTGAAATGTCTCCGGTTTTTGTACTCGTTTAAGATAAAACTGAGTTATGAAACCGGAGACATATTAGTAGGTCAAATAATTTGTAATCAACTGCAAAATTATATATTTATTCACGTTTTATGGTTTATGATATAAAAACAGAAGACATCCGTGATTTGTAACACCAGTGCTAAGTTAACCCTGCAAATGATGGTTTATAAATCGGAGACATTTCATTAGGTCAAATGATGTATTTCTTTAACATAGTTAACCCTGCCGTTTGAACTAATGTGTTTAACACACGGTTCATATCTAGCAGCTTGAGTTAACTTAATGTTTCAAACCGAAAGATGAAGTGGGAGTATGCTTCACATCTATTCTCTTGCACCCATCTCTTGCTGGCTCAAACCACACCGGCAAGTACACGGCTAATGGGCATAGCGAAGACATTTCACTAGGTCAAAATAACTTGTAATCATATTAAAAAATATGTATTTATCGACAGTTTATATAGTGTGGTTGTGACTTTTTTTTATATAAAATGTTTATTCCGTTTGTGTGGTTGTAATAATCATATTAAAAATTATATATTTATCGACAGTTTATATAGTGTGGTTGTGACTTTTTTTTACATAAAATGTTTATTTCGTTTGTGTGGTTGTAATAACTATAATTTAACTATATTGAAAGACAAATGAAATGAATAGTGTAATGTAATTAGTAGGTAATTAGTAGTTTATTAGGCTGTTGTGTTTGATTTGTATTGGTGTGTTGTAATTAATTGTTTTGTTAAATTTGATGATACTTTAGGGTTGAAAATGTCATATTGGTGAAATATGTGGGTTATGAGGTAGCATTTTTTTACACGTTTTTGTTGGTTACAGGTGTCAATTGTCTTTTCATGTGACCATTGAATTATAGTGAAAATTGGTTCTCTCTTGCTTATTTCTGGTTTACTCTCACTTTGTTTTAGAAAGAGAAAGTTTATGTGTTGCTTCATTTTCTCCTCATGATAGTGAGAGAAAGAAACCGGCACTGATAACGGTGATTACCGGTGGTTTCGAAACTTCTTTTGGTCGTTTTCATTCTTTATGTTGGGATGATGGTTATCGATTCATGGATCTGTGTGGCCTAGGGGTTTCCCGATGATGGTTGCCGATATGTCGATATGCGTGGCCTCATTTGGTTTTACATATTGTCTTTATCGGCGTTTGTGTCGGTGATTACCGATGGTTTCTATATGCATATCGGGAAACTTCCTTTGTCCGTTTTCATTCTCTATGTTGGGATTGATGGTTATCGATTCATGGATCTGTGTGGCTTGGGGGTTTTCCCGATGATGGTTGCCGATCTGTCGATCTGCGTGGCCTGATTTGGTTTTGCATAGTCTTTATCGCCGTTTGTGTCGGTGATGGTTGATTTATGCTATCTATGGTTCGTGATGGTTGGTAGATCTTTGCTTCTGCATGTAATCGTTTTTGGATTTTAAGCATGTGTTGGTTGTCGTCGATGGTGGTGGCCGTCGGTGATTGGTGTGGTTGTTGTGATTGTGATGATTGTTGGGTGAAACCCTTGGTTTTCCTGCTATTGTTATTGTTGTTCCAATTGATGCGTTGATTGTTTCAAAGAGGCACCATACTTGATTGTTGGTGTTGATCTGGGATTAACATTTTGTACATTTGATTTTTTAACTTGGATAATGTTGAACCTTTGGGTTTGATGTCATTGGTATTTGTTGTTGTTGGTCAGCATGGGCATGCTTTGTTGCCTGGTATTTGTGTTTTTGATTATTTTTTATGATGGGTTATAATGAGTAAAACGTCGTGACATTAAATCAACAGTAATGTGTGTTGGCGTGGCAGATTTGGTGGATGGCCGTTGTACACGTGCAACCCTGTAGCAGCCACACTTCATTGATACAAAAATTCTCTGAGCCCATGTTGTTTTGGTTTCGTTGTTTTAATTTGTGTCGTTTGATTACATTTTTCTTTTGTTTGTTGGAGTTTTTGTTATTGATGGTTACATAAACATATAATGTTGTGTAAAAAGAATATGTAATTGTGTAACTAGATACATAATTCGTAATTAGCGTTGTTGAGAATGAAATCAAGTCATACAAAACGCACGCGCAACGCGCGGGCGACGAATATACCTAGTAAACTTTTATTAATAAATCAAAAGGAGTTATACGCCGCGTGTAGTTCCTTTTGTCTTATTATGTCTGAGAAAAAACGATTCTATACGCCACGTATAGGGCTATACGCGGCGTATACAAAGGTTTTTTGTTAAATTCGTGCGGTGTAAATAGCCTGGGCGTTTTAGAAACCAAGAGCATTAATTAGTAGGGAACTAATCAAATGTTTCTGACCGGGTTTTTATATTTGGGTCCTAATAGAGGTGGCCTTTTTAGCATTCACAGTAAGTTTCCTATCTCTATCTCTAAAATTACACTAAAAACAACTACTTTTTCTCTCTCCTTCTATTTAAATAGTATTTTTTATACCTTTATCATTACAGTTTCTCTCTCCTACACTCACAATCACTTTAAAAAAATATAAAATATTATAGAAGATGAACAGTAACTTTTCATATATAGAGTTTATCTCTCCTCCACCATCAAATTTTCTCTTTCCTTCACTCACAACAACTCACAACCACTCCTTAAAATATAAAAACCTCACTCATATGTTTATAGGGAATCCACTTTGAATGCTCTAAGTCACTTAATCTAAGTGTTGCGCATAGGTTAACGTGTGATACTTAGACCATGTGTGATAAAATATGGGACCAATATGTCACGCTTTGGCCTATGTGTGACGCATTGCGCTTTCTAAGCATGACACTTTGGTTAAAGAATGACAATTAGGTCAAGTGTGATAACATATGGGACCAAGGTGTCACGCTTTGGCCTAAGAGTGGCACATGACACTTTAATTGAGCAATGTGCCACTCTTTAGCCTAAGAGTGACACATTGAACTTTCTAAGTGTGATATTTTGGCCAAAGAGTAACACTTTGTTTGGTCATTTAAGTCGTTTAATCGTCGTGACTTGCATCTACAAATACCTAAATGAAAAATCACGTACATAAATACCAACATACCACACTATAAAAGTATTGATAACAAAAAAACATTCATATCCGCACATATAAAAGTAAACACGGTATAACAACTTGTTTTTATATATCTCTATACATAGTTAAGAACATATTTATACAATCTTACATCATCAATATAATCACTAATAATAATAAAAATAAATAAGTAAAGATATTAGATAACAAATAAGGATATGTAATATAAAATAATAATATTAAAACCTCAAAATAAATAGTAAAATTATAAAAATAGGAACAATGTGTCACTCTTTAGCCTAAGAGTGACACATTGGGCTTCTAAGTGTGACACTTTAGCCAAAGAGTGGCACTTTGTCCGGTCACCTAAATCTTTTAATTGTCGTGACGTGCGTGTACAAATACCTAAACGAAAAACCACGTAACATAAATACCAACATACCACACTATAAACGCATTGATAACAAAACACATTTATATTCGTACCTATAAACGTAAACACGGTATAACAACTTGTTTTCGTATACCCACATAGTTACGAATGTATTACACAACCTTACATCATTAATATAATCACTAATAGTAACAAAAATAATAATAATAATTAACAAATAACAATATGTAATATAAAATTTTAATACTAAAACATCAAAATAAAAAAAAACATAAAAATAAGAACGATGTGTCACTCTTTAGGCTAAGAGTGACACATTTGTTATAAAAATTTAAATAAATTATACATAAAAAATAATTAAACACATCACAGATCCCAATATTTCCGACATCCTTTTTATCAGTATGGGACCAAAGCGTCGCACATCGGCCATAGCGTGACACTTTGATCACCATATTTTATCACACCTGATCAAAGTGTCACACTTTGGCCTATGTGTGACACTTAGATCAAGTGACTTAGAAAAAAAAACACAGTACATGCAAATTTCGCTTATATTTTAAGGGGTTGTTGAGGGTTGTTATGAGTGAAAGATAAAAAAAAATTTATGGTGAATGACAGAGAAACTCTATATTTAAAAAGCTAGTTTTCACCTCTGTAGTTTTTTAAAAATTTTAAAAAGTGGTTGTGAGTGAACAGGAGAGAACCTGTAATGATAAAGGTAAAAAATTATTATTTAATTAAAATGAGAGAGAAAAAATAGTTGTTTTGAGTGTAATTATAAGTAGGGTTGTATGCGGTCTGATTTTTACGGTTTTTGGATAAAACCGTAACCAAACCGTTACTTGCGGTTTTTTACCGTTAAAAACCAAAACCGAACCGTTTAAAGTAAAAAACCAAACCTAAACCGAACCATACGAGCGGTTTGGTCTGGTTTGGTTTCGCGGTTTGAGCTTTATAGTCTAAGTTTAAGAGATCTAAAAACATCCAAAAATCTTGTCAAAATATTATAAACTTTCAAAAGTATCGGTATTGAAAATTGATTATATATCTGAATATTGCATAATTATGTGTTGTAACAATAATGATAGATACTTATATGTTATATATATATATATACATATAGTATATATATATATAATGATAGATATAATGATATCTTCTAAAAAATTAAAGTTTTAGCAAAGACAATATTTTGGGGGAACAATTTTTTGTTAAACATATTGGTTATAGTTTTTTTTAAATATTATTAATTAACCTGTGTGTAACACACATGTATTAAACCTAGTTATATATATATGAACAATGTGCTAGTTATGACCTATTTTAGCACCAACAAACTCGTAGATGTTTTAATACTTTACTTACAAGAACTCATATATGAGATTTAATATATATATATACACACACACACACGCGTGCGCGTCCGGTCCGGTTTATTACAAACGGTTTTTGGTATAAACCGTAAACCAAATCCTTCATAACGGTCCGGTCCGTTTTTTTGCGAACGGTTTTTTGTATAAACATAAACCGACCGTGTAAACCCCAAATTATAAGGATGAAGATAGTTCTTTCACTGTGAATGCTCTAATAGGCTATTAAGGATTCCTAGAGTTTTTTTAAACGATGATTCATGTAACGCTTATGGCTGATGCAATCAGAGGTGTAAGGAATGAGACTGAAACCTCGCATCTAAGGCTGTAAACGAACCGAAATTTCAGTGAACAGTTCGTGAAACGTTCGGCGGGATGATCGTTTGTGTTCGTTCGTTTAATAAACAAACGAACACGGATAAAAAAAACTCTGTTTGTTAAGCTAAACGAATGGACATGAATAGAGGCTTTGTTCGTTCGTTTACGTTCGTGGACGTTCGGTAACATGTTCGTTTATGTCCATTCGTTTAAGTTCGGTAGTTCATTATGTTATTAAATTTTATATTTATTATTTAGGTGAATACTTTACACTTATAGAGACAAATATGGTCATGACAACATGACTTTTGTTATTTATAAAGTAGATTATGGTCATGTCTCATGGGTTTGAATGTGTGATTAAAAGTATTATTTGCTTTCTAAAACTTATTTGGTTTTATTGCATATGAATTTTAATTTGGAATAAGCTTAATCAAGATACAGTGGCTTATTAGGATACTAAATTGATATATTAACTTAATCGAGGTTGTGAGGTTTAATTAATTTATTTTGTGTGTTTTATATCTTTTTTATCTATTTTTATTTATTTTAAACAATTCTAGTAAATCAAAGATCTTGGTCTTATGGGTGCTCATCTGGTTAAGGATAATTATGACCTATTGATTATTTGTCATGTTAATTAACTTTGGATAATTGTCTAATTTGGTCAATGGTAATTTATTGTTTTGGTGGTGGAACATTAAAGATTAATAATATTTTGTTAATATTTTCAAGTCAAACGCTTGTTTGTTCCATTTGTGTGCATGAACAAAGTTCATGAACAACTTTAAAACATTAACAAACGAACACGGACAAAATTTTCTATTTGGAACTTGTTCATGAACAGTTCGCGAACAACTTAAAACTTTAACAAACGAACACGGACAATCCTCGTCCGTGTCCGTTCGGTTTGTGACATTTGACCCGATTCATTTCCCATGTAAACCCGAGTTATTAATAATATTGTAATCGCTCGAATTATTATTGTAACACCCGACCCCTAAGAGAACAAGTTATTATTAAAAATAATAAAATAAAAAATAAAATGTCAGGTTAGGCGATACACGCAAGGCATGGCTTTAGTCTGCGCGTATCGCGTTAGAGGAGAAAACCCGGGTGCGAGTAAACAACGTCAGCGCGTGGTTTTGCGAAACCAGTCCACTTACACGATACGTGCAAGTGGAGGGTATGCCCTGCGCGTATCGCGTAAGAGGCAATCACAACCTATAAAAGGAGGTGCACCCCTCACTTCATCCTTGCTCATTTATGCTTTCTCTTTCTAGCTTTTTAGAGAGAGAGAGAGAGCTGTAGTTTTATTTGGGAAAGGCGCGGTAAGTGCGGTACCCTGCGTCGGAACGCTCCTTCGAGTGTCGGTTGCACGAAGATCGCTTAGCGGGCGTCGAGGTTCTGCCCGATTGAAGAGCAGTGGTCTTCGAGGGTCTACGCGACTGAAGAACGGCGGTCGACGAGGATATGATGTTTAAAACGCGAAAATAATCGAGTTCGTACGTAGTGTCGAATGACGCGAAGCGAGCACCCGGCTCACAAACTCCCCACTATATATCTGAAGCTCATGCTTCATATTCTCTTTCATTCTCCAAACATAAACACACACTTAAGGTGTAAACGGAGCTGGAGGGAGAGATATCAGCTGGTGGTGGTGGGCCGGCACTCCGTGGTGGTCCGACGACGGGCGGAAAAGTGGTTTTCACCCCCGAACCATTTCTCGATGTCCTGAATGCAATGGGAAGCTCATTTTAGCCTGAATCTTTCATTAAGATCGTGTAAAGGTCGGAGAGTCTTATAACATGGTTGCATGTGGTTGTTAACAAAAACACAGTTATGTTCCAGGAAGGATCCTGAAAGATCTAGCCGTTGGATATGTTTGGAACTTGAAAGGGTTGTTCCCAACACATAGATGCTCCCATCTACCGTTCAATTTTCAAAGATCTTACCCAGAGGTATGATATTTATGTCGAATACCGAGACTGATCGGATTTCCGTCACTGGATATGCAGTCTCAAAGATCGTCACTTTCCCGGAGATATGACCGTTGGGTCGTGACGGAATTTGAACTGTAGATTTCCTGAGACATAGGTGAACATGTGAACTAAAGGAAATTACGATCAGAAGTCCAGAAGTATGGTTTTACCTCTGATCAGTTTGTAACAGTTTGTATGTTGAAAACAGGAAACTTAGTTGTGTTGTATATTGGTTGAGGTCAGGATGTAAGGATGATCCAAGGATGGATAATTGTTCATTTTGGAAAAGCGAACAGAATGTTATATTGTTATTGGCGTATGTCGGTTTTTAAGGAATTCGCGTACGCGAACCGAGCTGAATGTATAACCAGACGGTTATGGCGTTGGTCGAGTAGGATGAGATGTGACATTCCGGAAAGCTACAGTGAAGTATGTGGTTGTCTTAGAGAGGATGATAAAGCTAGGGATTGCTAAGGATTAGCATCTCGGAAACCCTCAATTAATATGATAATGATGATGATGAACCCGCTACAATGTTGGTCATTGTGAATGGTATTGGATTTCCTCTTGTTAGAGCTGGATCTATAAGCTGGCAAGTCGAAGTGTTGCCGAGCTGCTGAAAGATAGATAGATCCGAGGCAAGCAGAGCAAAGCGCTGCCAGAATTTCTAGGTATAGTATAGAAATCCCTTGTTTACATAAGACTAATATGACTTAAGTCCATGGGGAAAAGCCAGGGTTTTAATGTAGAACATTCTTAGTTATATTCTGATAATACACTAGGAATAAGTCATGTTTTAATAAAACCAGATGTATGATAGAACCTTCTGAGAAACACAAGGATATGATGAAGTGGCTTTCAAAAGATTTGAAAATGAAACCATAGGAACTCTGACTCGAATGCCTAAGGCATTCTGAGTAAGATGTCTACGACCAAGGACTAAAGTCATCACCTAAGTCACACAATGTGACTAAGGTAATGCATCAGTGAGAAAACACTGATAGGATTATCCCTAGGGAATGAATCCCGATAGTATGAAATGTTTTCAGGGTTGCTTTATTAGCCACCAAGTCGTGATACTTAGACTGCACTGAGGTGAGTCTAACTGTCCCACTTTTACATATTTTATGATTTCGGGGCTGTTTTCGAGCTTGTATGAAAAGTATGAAATGATTTATTATAAATGTTTTGAATATATGTGGTTATAAGTAGATCGCACCTGGTGATCCAACGCATCTCAACTCCAGGTTCGTCCGGTTGTGGTGTGAGTTGGTCCGCGGTAATAAGCTTCTTGACGAGTCATCTCGATTATCTGGGATGGCGGCTACATGCCACAGGGCAAGTCATTAAGGCAGGACTTCTGGGGGTAGATCCAATGAGTGCTATCGGCTCCGCCTCGGGATGTATATGCGTCTAGTTGGATCCAATTAGGTAGACTGACTGCTCCTAATAGGAGAGGTACCACCCAGCCTAGGCAACATGAAGTGACCAAGAGAGGTCAGAACGGTACCTTTGTTATTCCTGTATGCGGCATATACGTTAATAGACTCTAACGACAGGGGCACACCATAAGAGGGACAAACGGGGGCTCCGGCCCCTGCGCGTTTTTTTTAATCCCGAAGTACTGATTTTTACCCCGATACTTTAAATGTTTATATATACATATATATATATATTGATCTCGCCCCTGTGTAAAAAAAGTTACATGTGTTATATATATATATATATATATATATATATATATATATATATATATATATATATATATATATATATGGGGAGGGTTCATTTGAGAAGAGCAAATATTGCGAGAAGAAAAAGAAATTGCTAAATTCTTCATTTGTTCAACCAAAAACGTTTTTAACTTACAAAACAATGATAGAAATGCAACATTTATTCATTAACTTTGATATTCAATAAATAAAATTTAATAAATTTCGTTTATTTGTTAAACCTACACATGTGGAAGTCATATGTAGGTTAGGTTACTTACACATAACCTACACGTGTGTAGGTAAATTTAAAACGCTAAAAATACATACGTAAAAAATATTTTAATGATTTTTTTTAGTTTATACCTTACACATTTGTATGTATAAAGTGAATTTATTTAAAAAAATTAAACAAATGAAGAGCTTTTTTAGTGATTTAGGTTTCTTCTTTTTCTTCTCGCAATATATGTGTCTTCTCAAATGAACCTCCACCTATATATATATATATATATATATATATATATATATATATATATATATATATATATGAGCTTGCGGCTTGCCCCCGTCAATAATAAACGACACGTATAATAGTTGGGTAGTCGAGTACTCGGGTCATTAGTCCATTACAATTTAAACCCAAGTAAAAAATTCTTAGCCTAAACTACACATTAGCCCATTAATTTAATTGGGTAGTGGGCCACAAAAAACCCAACTACACATTACCCATATCCCATGACCCACCCCTTAACGTGAAACAAAAAAAAACGCAGCCATTCATTCATTCAACAAAAGAAAATTGAACAGCACATTCAAGTATTCAACAGAAGAAAATTGAAGACGCAGGCAACGAACGAGTGAACAACCAGCAGCAACGAGCAGCACTGCAGGTCTCCAGCAGCAACGAACGACCTAAGGTTGGTTTTCTTTCACTTTTGTTGGTTTAATTTGAGTTTACGATCTAGGGTTTTATATTTTTAAGTTTTTTTAAGTTTTGTAGATTTGATTGAAACTTGAGTTTATGTTGAATTTAGGTTGATTTAGCATGGGAAAGGTGAAAACTCTTCATTCTTTTTTTAAAAGAAAGGATGTTGAGGAAGAAATTGTTAATGAAAATCAAGTGAAACGCCAAAAAGCTCAAACTAGTGAGTCGGAAAAACAAGATAATCAACAAGAGGCAAGTAATTCTGAAGCTCCACCATCAAATGCTAATAAATTAGATCTTACCAATCTAGAAAGAGATCCGGGTAAACGAAAACAAATGTTTGATTATCCGGTAAATCTAAGAGAAGAAGTAAGAAGATCTTATATAAAGTTAGGACATTTCCAAATTAAACTTAAAGAGTATCCTAAGAATGAAAAGAAGCGTAGACTCAATTATTCTTGGTTCCAAATTTTCCTTAGTTGGTTAGAGTATTCTCCAACAACAAATGCTTCGTATTGTCATGTTTGTTACTTATTTAATGATAAACCAAATGTGAGTAGTGGTCATGATGCATTTACAGTTAAAGGATTTGCAAGTTGGAAAAAAGTTAATGATGGGAAAAAATGTGCATACTTGAACCATATTCGTTCATCTCAACATAGAAATGCTGTGACATATGCTGAAAATTTGTTGAATCAAGCAACACATATTGAAAATGTTTATGCAAAGCAAAGTGAAGAGGAATTATTGAAGAACCTTTTACGATTGAGACGTTCAATTGATGTAGTGCGTTGGTTGACATTTCAAGCTTGTGCTCTACGTGGACATGATGAATCTTCTAGTTCTAAGAATCGAGGTAATTTTATTGAATTGCTAAAACTTTTAGCTTCTTATAATGATGAACTTGCAAAAGTTATACTAGATAATACTCCTCAAATTTCAAAGTATACTTCTGGAAATATTCAAAAAGAAATATTGATTATTATAGAAATAAAGTCCGAAGGTATATACATAGTGAAGTAGGGAACGCTTACTTTTGTGTCATGGTTGATGAGTCACGAGACGAGTCAAAAAAAGAGCAAATGGCTATAGTTTTGAGATTTGTTGATGAAGAAGGGTCGATACAAAAAAGGTTATTAGATTTGGTTCATGTTACTGATACTACATCAGAAACCTTGAGATTAAGTTTGTGGAGACAACTTTTGCATTATCAGTTTGATGTTACTAAATTGCATGGTCAGGGTTATGATGGTGCTAGCAATATGAGAGGGGGTATGGAACGGATTACAGGCACTTGTTCTCAAGGAATGTCCTTATGCATATTACGTTCACTGTTTTGCTCACAGGTGAATTGCTTACTTTTCTATCTCTCTCTTCAGTTTGTTTGTTTTTTTCTTTTATGCTCATTAGTCATTTGTTCATAACTTTATTTTTTTGCTTTTTGCTCACAGGTTACAACTTGCCTTGGTTTGTGTTTGTGTTTCAAAGGAAGTTCTTCAAGTACACGGATTCTTTACAAACTTAGCTTTAACAATTAATGTGGTTTATGCTTCTAGTAAGCGTCATGATGAGTTGCAAAAGGGAAAGGCAATTGAAGTTAAAATTTTGTTGGAATTGGGTGAAATCAAATCGGGATCAGGACTAAATCAAGTCGGGACATTAAGAAGAGCTGGGGATACACGTTGGGGTTCTCATTTTAACTCTGCTTGTAGCTTGCATAAGATGTTTGATGTAACTCGTGCTGTTCTCCAAGGAATAATGGAAGAAGAATCTCGTGCTACGGTAACTCAACGTGGAGAAGCTTATTCAGCTTACAACAAGTTGCAAACATTTGAGTTTGTCTTTATTCTTCACTTGATAAAGGAAATAATGGGAAGAACTGATATACTTTATCAAGCATTACAAAAGAAATCCCAAGATATTGTTAATGCTATGGAGTTAGTTTCGTCAACCAAAGCAAGTCTAAACAATTTCAGAAACAATGGATGGGATTCTTTTCTTGAACAAGTTACCTTTTTTGTGTCTTGCATCAAATAGAAATGCCGGATTTGAGTGCTCCGTACAAGTCTACTAACTATCGGCCTCGTAAAAAAGATGGGCATGTTACATTTGAACATTATTATCGAGTAGATATCTTTACATCCACTTTGGACAAACAAGTATATGAGTTGAATAATAGGTTCAGTGAGCAATCGATGGAGATATTAACTCTTAGTTCTGGTCTACTTTCAAAAGAGATTAATATTGACCAGATTTGTCATCTTGTTGAAAAGTATTATCATGAAGATTTTGTGGAACATGAGAGGTACCAATTATGATATCAGCTAGAGATTTTTAACGCTGAAAAGATAACTAATACCAAGCTAAGTGGCGTATCAACTATTTCGGATTTATGCAAAAGTCTTGTGAAAACTCATAAACGTGATACATTCTATTTGGTTGATAGAGTGATTTGCCTAATCATGACACTTCCAGTTTCCACTACAACAACAAAAAGGGGATTTTCAGCAATGAAAATATTTAAGACTCGTCTTCGCAATAAGATGTCAAATGAGTATCTGGCGGATAGCTTGGTGATTTACGTGGAAAAAGAAATTGCTGAAAAGTTTGATTCTGACTCCATAATCGATGAATTCAAAGATCTTAAAGGTCGTCGGGCAGCGTTGTAATTCTTTTTTAAGGTACCCACAATTTCTCTCGTATTATCATATATTTTAGATCTTTGTTTTTTTAACACTTATCTAGTTTTTATATGTGTAATGTGTTAGTTGAATCATTTGTTTGAATGAAGAAATTTAGACATCTAGTGCTGTTATTGTTAGACCCGACCTGAATCAAATCTTCAACCCGAAAAATATAACCTGAAACATAGTGATAAGAAAAAAAAATTCGGG
This sequence comes from Tagetes erecta, assembly GCA_030867185.1. Classification (NCBI taxonomy): domain Eukaryota; kingdom Viridiplantae; phylum Streptophyta; class Magnoliopsida; order Asterales; family Asteraceae; genus Tagetes; species Tagetes erecta. The sequence goes on from CM061493.1 coordinate 11,296,256, forward strand.
TCCTGTAATTTTCAGCCCCCGTGCTGAAAATGTTCAGGATCCGCCATTGTCTAACGAGATTTGGCAACCATCAGATATGACGTTAAAATGAGAGTTGGCTTGCAGATAACTTATCACCACACATATGAATTTTGATGAATGATGTTTTAAATGTTTATGTAACTAGTTACAACTCACCAACAACGTTGTTGACGTCTTTTAGCTCGTGATGCAAGTACAGGGAACGCCCAAGGGCGTTAGCTAGGTCAAAGAGGCTTAGCTAGCTAGGATTAGATGTTCTCGTCATAGGAGATAGTACCCGATTTGGACACCTGGGAGTAGTGTCCTTAGATAGTTGTTTTGTACCACACTCACAGCTAGTGTAGATAGTTTACTTTAATGACATTGTTAAAGTTCAAATTTGGTTGACATTTAGTGGTCTTTATTATGAAAGACTTCCACTGTAATTATGATTATTTATTCATTAATGGCTAGTTATGATGCAACAGGTCGGGCCCTGGTGCTGGGATCTGACAATTATGAAATAAAGGGGTTACGTTATCATAATCTAATTACATATCTAATCATTTAGTTACCAAATATATGTTATAAAATGATTTTTATAAACTTTACTTAATCTAACAATAAGAATTGATTTATATAAATGTTTAAGTTTTATAAAAAAAATTGAAATTGTTAGTTAGTTAGTTAAAGTTAAGAGGTTAGATGTGTAATTAATAAAACACAACACAAACTTTTAAACTAAACTATAAACTAATACAAAAAACAAGGGGATAAACTGTAACATTTTCAAAATACCCACCCCCACCCCATTTTCCCGGCCAGCAAATCCGGCAAATCTGGCAGAGCTCCGGCAATGACCCAAATCATCAAATCCGTCTCATTTGAACCCGATTAAACTGTCCTTATCACTATATCTATAAGTTTCGAACCTTAGAAGATCAGAATCAAAATCCATCTATCTCGGCAACTTTAGCTTCAATCCAACCACATCAAACATGAAAAATCAAATTCAACTAACCAGCACTTATCTCTTGTGTTAATAATCGATTTGTGCAGCTGAGTGAATTAAAAAATACAGCGAATCGCTTGAATTTATCTCACATTATGCGGAGATCAACTCGGGTTTGTTAATAGACTTCTACCCACATTCAAGCAGCTATAAATCATTTAAAATACTCCCTTGACTTCACATTACCTCTCTGCAACTTCAATTTCAATGCTAAAAACACGTAAATAGTCGATTGATTCTCTGTCCTTCATTACTCTGGCTCTCACTTGACGACCTACACTTGGTTCATTATAATCATCAATTCTTTGGGGCTTTTAATCATCATACATCAACGAGTGATTCTGAATCTTTAATTTCATTATCATCATCGTTTGCATCATCAATTTGATTTGCGAGTGTGTTCTTTATTTCTTTCTTTTCTCTTCATTAATCGACCATCAATTCAGGTAAATAAATACATCGTTTTGCTCATTTTCACATGTTGATTATCTTTGTAATGGTTGATTTCATATACAAATTGATTTTGTTCAGATTATACGATTAGGGTTTAGGGTTATTTAGGAAAGTGGGTTTAAGGATAAAACGGTTTTCAAAAAATTTCGTTTCAATGTTTATCAACAAAGTTGGATTTGGTCTGATGGGTGTGTTGTTACATAATGACCAAGAGGTCCAGGGTTCGAGTCTCTGGACATGTTTATTTATTTTTGCTGCGTATTTCATTATTTGAATAGATTTCATTTTATTATAATCTTTATTTTCTTTATATAATTACGTTATAAATTATTATAAAGTTATTTATGAAATTTTTGTAAGATTTTTATTATGAAAATATTTTCTTAAAGAAGTATATAAATTAATACAAGTAAGATTACACTTATACATTTACGTTTATAAATTTCCTTTACGGGAAGCTTGGAATTTTAAACATTAAAAACATATAATACGTTTAGATTTTATTAAAAGTCTAAGGAAAAACAAGTTCATTTGCGGATTCTTGTATTTAGTATTCTCGAGAGCTATGATTTAATTAGGCTCTTATTATTATTATTATTATTATTATTATTATTATTATTATTATTATTATTATTATTTATGTGTGGTTATGAAAATGGTATATTTAAGGATTAGTTTTTATAAACTAGTTTTTATAAATAAATATTTACGATATCATATCAGATATGTCATTTAACGAAGTATTGATTTAATTTCGAAAAGAGTTAAACTTATATTACATATTAAATCATTGTTAAAATAAATCTACTGCTAATGCATTCTTATTTCCTTTTCATTTTACCATTTAACTACTTAAACCCAAATTCTGAACCCTAGATTCCTAGATCCATTTTATTTATCATTCTAATATAGGACGACATCCTTTAAGTGATCCTTAAGGAGTTTCTTGGTGTTTTTATCCAAAGTCTTATTTCATTTTTGTTTTCATCAAGCAATTATCAAGTGAGTATTTCATAGCCACTTTTCTTGTTTTCAATTTAGGTGATAATATCATTAAGTTTATGTTATCGAGCCCGAGCTTTAAAAAAAGCTCATAAAGTTATCGAGCCCAAGCTTAGCTTTACATATCGAGCAAGAGCCGGCTCGCGAGCCTTATTGAGCTTTTCCATTATATGTTTTTTTATTTATTTTATAAATATATATTATTATTATTATTAATAGTTAAAATATATGTAAGTTATGGTTAAAAACATATAATATGTATTTTGTTATATATAAAACTAGTTTAGTCCCGTGCTACGCTCGGGAAAATAACACACATACGGTGATTTTAAGTATATTAATGGGACACGGATGATTCCAATCAATTTTGAGACAAAACGCTGGTAATAACGTAACAAAAGATTTTATTTAAAAAATAATTATTTTAGTATTGCAATACTATACAATTTAAATCCTCGACTTTATTGTGTATTTTTTTAAATAATGTCGTGTAAAAGGAGTTATGACTCTTTAAAAAAATTGAGCTATTTAATTGTAGATTATTACCAAATACCACCTTTATACATAAGTTTCATTTTTATGTCCTATCAAATATAAGATGACTCATTCACACTCCTAGTAGGAGAGAGTTTAAAACGTAAATAATTTTAAATTTCTAAAGACTCTCCTAAATATTAGGGGATCAAAATGTAATTAAGATTATTATAATATATTATTATTACATATATATATATATATAAATTATAAAAATATTATTGTGAGACAAATTCTCTTATGATGCCACATAAGCGAAAACCACCTCTAATGATGACAACTAAGCAAAATAGATTTTGCTATATTATATAAGGATACATATCATTAAAAGTTTACGTAAAATTAAATACAAATAATTAAAAATTTATATAAAATTAAATATAATTAATTAAAAATAACAATAAAAACCAGGCGAGTCGAGCCCGAGTCGAGCTCGAGCTTGAGAAGTTTGTGACGAGCTCGAGCTTGAGCTTTGAAATTAAAGATTTAAACTAGCCGAGCTCGAGCTCGAGCCTGCTTAAGCTGAAACGAGCCGAGCTCGAGCCTAGACGAGCTCGGGCTCGGCTCGGCTCATTTACACTCCTAGGTGATATCGTGTGACCTATTAAAACAGATTTCAGTTGTTCAGTTATTTCATGTTGATTAGTAAATCAATTCATGTTATGTCTTTACATGCAAATTATATGTTCATAGCCTTATAGGAATTTTTGTGCAAGTGTAATCATTAATTTATAGAAACTGACACTTACTAATGATAGATGTATTGGTCAAAGGACCCGCCCCCTGATTCTTGGGTGATTATAACTGTGTTATCATTTGGACTCCCCTTTATCATTCAAGGTTTGATTATGCGTTGTTATCTTCTATGTATATGTTTGGAGTTATAAATTTTAACATAACGACATGAATTGAATTTTTATTAGTGTATCTATATGTATTTCAAACCTATGTTCACTCACAAGCTAATCCTTTAGCTGATCAGTTATTTTTCACATGATTTCAGGAAAAACAAGTTAGGAGAGTACTTTGGGATGCAACATGACTAGGAACTTGGACCTAGTTAACTAAATAAAATAAAGTAGACTATTTTAGTTAAATCTGTTGAACTATTTTTTTCTTTTGTTTGGATTATTTGTTAGTTTTGTTTGGATAATTTGAATTGGGTTTTAATAATATTGAAACTGTTTTGAGTACCATGAGCTATGAACAATCATTCACTATCGTCCGCCTCTAGGATTCTACCTTCGGTCGGGGTGTGACACGGTTCGTTTACAGCCCTACTCGCATCTAATACCAATAGGAGTTTTTCGTCGACATTAGGCTCCTCCATTATTGCGAACGTAGCGGAGGCTTACCACAATTCTCCTTACGAGCCAACTTGATCGGAGTCAAAACTCGTCAACCAACTGTTCTAGGGAAAAACCGGTCAGGATCTTCTAACCATGCACGTAAAACCCTTAGGCTCGGACACGAATTCGGGTAGTAACCCGGGATGAGCGTCATTTTCATGTCTTGAAAATTGCTCAAAGCAAGATTCGAATTCTTACGACTTATATCTGATACTATTATTGCTCTCTTATTATCTGTTTTACTTTTCCTTCAATTTACTTTTCTCGCACTGAAACCAACTCAACTTATTAATTAGCTAAACGATAATAATGGTTGACTATTGACTCCTTCCTTTGTGTCAAAGGATCGATATTTGGTACTTATCTAGGCTATACTACGTCGCGATAGGTGCACTTGCCTATTGTGTGTTTTTGTAGCCGTTAGTAATAATCATTGTTATAAATATTAAAACCTGACAACATATCTAGAACTACTATAAAATCACAATCACAAATACGCACATCAAGTTTTTGGCGTCATTTCATTTTAGCATTTCTCAGCTTTAGATTCAATAAGTCTCAACTGGGAGCCAAGCGATAATTGCAGGCAATAAAATGTAACAACCCGATTTTTTATTATCAAATAATACCTTTCACAAAAATATATTGTCAAAGTTAGGGTAGGTTCCGGTTTATATGCAAAACTTACCACTCGAGATGACATGTCATATTATATATATATATATATATATATATATATATTACAACAAAACATAGTTTTTTACAACGATTTTATTTTACAAAATATTAAACAAAAGAGTAGGGTTCTCCATTCGTCCAGCGCGTCCATGAAACTTTAATCATCTAAAAATATTTTCTTTTAGTAAGTACACTCTTTTTATCTCAAAACATATTTTCTTTTGTTTGAGAACAACACCCAAAATTATTTTATTTAATACATATTACTCCATTGGAATTCACACATATTTCCTTATGGGTTTAATAAAAACCTTTAGGGTCTATTTGGTATGAGGTAATGGAATGAACGAAGGAATGGAATGAATGATGGAAAAGAATGGACAAATGAATGAAATTTACTATTCCATTCCTTTATCATGAATGAAATTTATCAATACTTCTTGTTGTTTGGTAGCCAGGAAAAAAACAAATAAAAGAAATACAAATATCTAAAAATAACAAAAATATCTAGTCATGGTCATGTGTCGGGTCTTGGTTCGGGCCATGGTTCGAGTCATTGTTCGAGGAAGTGGTCACGACATTGGTCGGTATATGGTTCGGTTCAGGGTCGGGTCATGAGTCAGTTCATGATGGACCAGGTCATTAGTCGGTTCATGGATCGAGTCATGGAGTGGTTCATGTGTTGGGTCTTGGATCGAGCATGGGTCAGTCATTGTACGAGACATGGGTTAGGTCATGAGTCGGATTATGGTTTGGGTCATGGTTCAGGGCAAGGATCGGCATGGGTCGGGTCACGGGTTGCTTATTGGCTCGGGTCATGAGTCGGTTCATGGGTTGGGTCCTGGTTCGGTTCATGGGTTGGGTCTTGGTTCGAGCCGTGGGTTAGGACATGTGTCGGTTCATGGGTACCTGTGTCGGGTCAAGGTTTGGGTCATGGTTTTTGTCATGAATTAAAAAATTATTCCATTCCTTAAAGGAATGAAAAAAAAAAACATGGGGGATGGATGGAATGAAAATGAGGGCTTTTTCATTCCTTCGTAATGGTCAATTCCATTCCATTGAGCAACCAATTACACGCTTTTTTTAATTTCCTCGTAATGGTCCATTCCATTCCAGCTCTCATTCCTGCATACCAAACACTACCTTAGGGATTATTAACTCCACCTTTTATATTTAATCCTCATTACTCTGTAGGAATTCACACAGATTTCCTTATGGGTTTGACCCTTGAGGATTTTTATCTCCACTCTTATATTTAATCCTCATTACTCCGTATGAATTCACACAGATTTCCTTATGGGTTTGACCATTGAAGATTATTATCTCCACTATTATATTTAATCCTCATTACTCCGTTGAATTCCACAGATTTCCTATGGGTTTAACCCTTGAGGATTATTAACTCCAATTCTTTTATTATTTTATATGTGAGGTTTAATACCCGAACCCCCTGGGATTTATCTTTATATACAAATTTAAATCATCAATACACATATTTTGATTAAAATCCCATAAATCATTCCTAAAAGTCAAGCATAATAACAACATATAACATGCATTTATACATGTTTCATCTCCACAAAATAATACAGTTTCATAGTAAATAAAACATATAACATGCTAATAATTATTCAAAATGATTTAATTACGGGTTAGTGTACTTACGATCACACTTTTATAATCAATAACCACGTATAACATATAAAATAATTTACTTATATACGGGTAGTGTACTTACCTCTTAGTGACGGTGTAAATATTATACGAGACTAAAGTTTCCCGTCTTCGATTATTTCCGCCGTCAAAATCGGCATGAGATAATGAAATCACCTTTCGTTTGTCACTCTATTTATATAAATATTTTTATCTTTGAACGTTGTCCTCAAATATATACATACATGTTTCTTTCTTTCTCTTTGCAACCGACTTTAAAACGAAGATTCATGATTCATTATTATTTTTACTTTTACAACAAATCATCACAATTTTTACATTTGTAAAATTTTTATCTAACGTGGCAAATAACTAGCTATGTTTATCTCTACATCATCATTGCATGTATAATATTTTCAAAATTATTTATTTACTAAGAGTAAATTGCCAAAAAAGTCTCTGAGTTTGTACTGTTTCGATTACTTTGGTCCTTATATTTTTTTATTGCCATTTTGGTGTTTGGTTTTGTAAAATACTGCCGTTTTCATCCTACCTTCAACGATTTCCGTTAGTTTAATGTGAAAGTACTAAAATACCTTGGTTTATTAAATAATAAAAAATAAATATGTTGAAGTCATCTAGTCAACCATAAGTCCATCACCCCCAACACAATTTACTATTCTTTTCCTCTCTGCTTTCTTTTTCTTTTACACCACCACAAAACACCACCACCACCACACCTGACCATAAGACATCTACCACCACACCACACCACACCACCGTCATCAGAGAACCACATTCGTCGGAACCACCACCCCCTGTTCACACGCAACATTCCACTGAAATCATCGTCTCCACTACAACCGGCGTCGCCTCACCATCATAGACACCGTAAAATACCCACCACCATCACGTATTCCGACGAAAACCCACCACCACCTACTACTAACTAAGAGACTAACATCATCATCATCATCATCAAACACAGCCAATGCCACCCTTATTAGTCATCCACTCTCCCTTTTGCAGATCTGTTACTATGGCAACATACATCGATTGGTGGTGGTGGTAAAGGTTTGAAACACGAATCGAATTGTGGTGATGGCGATGGTGCTGACAAGCACTGGTGGAGTTGTTCGAGGAAGAAGAGGGGGATTTTGGATTGGGTGGGTTTCTTTAAAGGTTGTTATGGTGGTGGTTTTAGTTGGAGATGGGTGCTCAAAGGTGGGTGGCCCGAAATGGAGCCGTGCGTTGGTGGTTTTGGCAGGTGGTGGAGATGGAGATGGTTGCTTAAGTGTTGGCTGTTGAAGAAGAAAGAAGAAGGTACGTGGAGATTGGTGCTTAAGTTAATTTCTGTATATAATAATAATAATAATAATAATAATAATAATAATAATAAAAATAAAATAATAATAAAATAATAATAATAATAATAATAATAATAAAATTGCCAATTTGGTCCCCGGAAAAGTAAAAAGACTATACTACCCCTAAGATTAACAGATTTTTTAACTATTGTTAACGGAAGGACGAGAATGACAGTTTTTTACAAAACCAAACATCAAAATGGCAAAAAAAACATAAGGACCAAAGTGGTCGAAACGATACAAACTTAGGGACGTACGTTTTTGACAATTTACTCTTTAACTAATAAAATCATGTTACACAAACCGAATCCATCCAAAAACTTTACTATGAATATTTCTTTTCCCTTTGATCGATATCAAATATATACCACCTATTCGTAACCTTCCTAAAACCCATAATATATTTAAATCTTTCACATGGGTTAAAATTCTATTATTATGCATGTACTTTTCTTTTGAACTAAAGGTAATTTTACAGAAACATAACCAAGTTTCAATTTTTCTAATTAAGTCATCCAAACTTTGTTTTGTTTTAATTTGGTAACTTATCTATAACTTTTGTTCCAATTAAGTCACTCAAACTTTCTTTAGTTTCAATTAGATAACTCATCACAAAGTTTTATTCAAATTAAGTCACTCAAACTTGTTTTTGTTTCATTTATATAACCTAAGTTTACTTTAATGTTTCAATCCTATATATGTGAAATACCTTTTTAAAAATTGTGAAACATTTATAAAAATATGAAACATTTTAGAAACTATCAAAAATTGTAAAAAATAGCACAAATTTATTTTTTTTAATTAAAATTTGAATATTGAAAATTATTTTTTACATGTAATGTAATGCAACTTAGTTATTTAGGATTAGAACACATTCATAAGTCCTCATAATTCATGCATTACAAGTATTAAGCAAAGTTTAAGTGACTTAATTAGAATAAAATCAAAACTTCGTCCCTTTAAACTAATATATATATATATATATATATATATACGTACTTTTAACTTGTTATTATTATTATCACCATTATTATACGATATCTAGCAATTTAAAGCTCGTTCAAAATCTTATTTTAATAGTTATATGATTCGAAACCAACTCCTTTAATATTATTTAAAATATATATCTTGAATATTTTATTTCATCCACTAAATGGGATGTTACATAAAATGTTTTCCACTACACAAGCAACACAAACCATTTCGACCACCAACTAAATTACATTTTTTACCCGAGCCACCATTATAACCCTTAATTAAGTCCCCCATAATTCATGCATTACAAGTATTAAGCATGCGGAGATTTGATTCGCATACAAGCCTATGAATCATAAACATTTTTGTTTGAACTTGAGTGTTCCACAGAAAATTACATAAATAAATACAGGGTTAAGTGAACATTGTGAGGATGTGTGATAGTAAGTAAAGATCAAAGTAGAGTAAGCTTGTTATGTCAACTATTTTCTCCAACGAAAACAAATAAGACGGCCCTGGGCAGGTGCGGCATGGGCGACCGCTCAGGGCACCATTTCTCTGGGGGTACCATCACCGGAGGCGAGTGCTTTAAGTTTTTTTCCTTTTGCTTTCTGGTTGAGATTTGTTAGAGTAACTATACAAGAAAGGAAGAGTGAAAATAAGCTAATCGAAAAAAAAAATTCCGGCAGAAAATTGGTAGTTGGCGAAGGTGTTTAAATCGGAGATGATACACGGACAAAATGAAGAAGAAAAGCATTGGGATACGAGAGAGATGATGGGAGTTTTTATTTATAAATATACATTTACAATTCGTGTTAACAGTGATGTACTGTTTATTTTTGCGTCTTGTACTTTTTTTGTTGCCTGCAGTACCGTTTATGTAGCCAGAGGTACCATCTTTTGTTGGGCCTGTTTACTCTTCTCTGTTGCATACATATATCGCCGCCTACCACCGATTTACCGTCAATCGTTCTTACGAACAGTTTTCAGGTGAGATCTTCTTCTTCTTCTTGCGAATCAGCCGGTCTAATCACCGATTTACCGTCAATCGTTCTTACGAACAGATTGCATTCTTGATTCCGATTGCCGTTGCATGTCGCTTTGGGGTTAGGTCTTGCCTTACGGACACGTATATGATCCGTCTTTTGCTTCCGATTGCTTTCTATTTTGATGGTTGTTTTTAATTTTGTTGTTGGCTATTTTTTTTCTCTATCGATTTTGGTTTTCTTTTGTGTTGGTGTACCTTTTGGCTTCAACTGGTTTTTCAGTTGGTTGTACTTCATTTGTGACATTTGAGCTGTACACGATGATCACGTTTCTTGCACTCCGTTTGTTGTTTTGTGTTCTTACTTATTGCTGACCTTTTCATGTTCTCTTCTTTGTTTTGCTTTTCAACACCTTTGTATATTGACTTTTACTATTATTTGTATGTAGACTTACTTTTTTACCGTTTTTTTTTTCGTTTTCTTCTCCGTTAACATTCTTTTGGAGCTGTACTAAAGCCCTTTTTTCTGTTTCAGGAGAGAAATTGAAACTTTTTTGGTTCACTTTAAGATTTCAGAGCATAGAGTTGTAACACTGCATTTGTGGGTATAAGATATAGCTTTGCTTTATTTTTTTTGTACGGTGTTTTGTTTTTCAATTTTAGGTTTGTGATTTAGTTGATTCGTTTTTTCGTTGCCTGTTTTTGTGTTAGTGGGTTTTGTGGTGTGGTTTTGCTAATTAAATTTTTGTGTTGCAGCTGTAGTTGATGTTGTTGGTCGTACCTGTTCTTCGTCAGATTGCTGATTCTGACTACAAGCTTATATTGGTAAAACACTGTTAGGAGCAGGTGAAGAATCTTTTGGGCTACAAGCTTATAATGGGAAAAAACAAAAAATATCTTGGTATCTTTTGGATGGTAAGCATGAAGCCTTTTGAACAACAACCAGCAGCAGCACAGTAAACAACCTAAGGCTTTTGGGCTGCATGCACTTTCTTTTGGATGGTAACCATGATGCCTTTTGAACAACAAGTAGCAGCAGCAGTACAATATGTACTTAGTAATGAAAAACCAAGGATGACCTTGTAAATTTTGGACATAACTTAATGTAAATTACTTAGTTTTTAATGAATATGTTATATGCAATCAGTATCCATCACTACTTCATGTAATAAGTATCCACGATCACCAACATAATCAACTTCAGACTCGGCCCGCCGCGAAGCGCGGGTAGAATGGCTAGTTACATTCATTTACAAAATGATTATTTATGTTTTTTCTTTGAAATTAGATTATGTAATCATGTAAAGCAGAAATCCCCTTTATATTAAAAATACATTTACATCACTTATTTTAATTTTACATTAAATTTTTTTACCAATTATTTAGCTTACAACGTAGTTGTAAATCATTTTGCTAATTTATTTATCTTTAAAATAACTAAAAGTTTTATATTAAAAAGTATTATTAGCATGTATTACTAATTTGAGATCTAGTACTTTTTTTACTATTCTGGTTCTGTCACTATTTTCGATCGTCATTGTTACTTTTTATAGGCGACAAAGTTGATAGTGGAGTTGCGCTTTTGCGCTTAGCGCATCGGTTTTGGACCCTCTCGCTTTTGTACGTTTCATGCTTTTTAAAACCAAGGCGAAGATGTGCCTAGGGGCCTTTTTTCTGACTCGCACAGGGCATCAAAATTCTCAGGGACGGCTCTGAAAATAAGTGACTCGCTGGTATGAAGATTTTCTAACTCATTAGATACGTTTATCTTTTATTTCTCCCTAACGTAGGGGAAATGGGTTGGTTGAAGACATGCAATGTTCAAGTATGGGGTTTATGTTGTGAAATTGTTTGAAATAATTAACTAATTAACATAATAATAATTACCCTGATTATCATAAAAATAGATTTATCAATCGCATATATATCTTAATCTTTCATTGTTTATATTTGCTAGATAAACAAATCCTCGGGAGTAAAAGGAAGCAAAAACAGGTAATATAGGAGCAAAAATGGACTTTTGGAAGAGCCATGGTCGTGCCTGGATGATAAGCTTCACTACTTACAAGAATGAACCAGAACCTTCTTGAATCAAGAAGAGATGAAGAAAAGAGGGTCACGCCCATGGTCCCTCTTAACCACGCTCGTGGCCTCACTAAGCCATGCATGTGACGCCTAAAAGGCCATGCCTGTGGCATGTACAAAAAGTAAAAAAGTGAAGATTTATCATTGATGGCAGAAAAAATCTAATGCCACGCCTGTGGCATCCTTGGGCCATGCCAGTGGCCACCCCCTGACCTTACATAAATAAAGGCATTCACCTCTTCATTTAAAAACATCCACAACTAAACTCCCACACACCAACTCGTCCCAAATCAGAGAAAACCACTTTTGTTGAGTCCTTGAGCTCTTCAAAGAACCAAGCGTAGTAAGGAAATAAACATAATCACCCTTAGAAGTTAGGAATCGAGTGTTTATGATGTTAACTTCTCCTTTAAAGAGTGTGATTGTTTGCATGGCCCATGTTGGGTAAACTTTTTGTGTTGCTTGGGTGGAGATGAATCTTTACTTTAATTAATGTTTAACTTTTAGTAATGGGCGTGTTGTTTTTTCTTTTATATCTTTGAGAGGATCACCTCTGTAGTGGGAGCATTGATATTGTTTATTGTTAGTTTTAATTATCCTATCATTTGAAGTGTGGAGCAACTATTAGAAGTTATGGAGGAATAGTAGTATTATTTTGGATACTAAAATAAAATAATATGTTGCTCCGGTAATGGTGGTGTGAGGTTTAGCCGCATGCATACCTTTATTTGACGAGATGTAGTACGTCTGAAGCGAGTCCCACATCTTAGGAGCCGTCTAAGTTGGGGATTGATGTGATGACTCAAGTCAAAGGTTCGAAAAGACAATGTACACAACCACTACCCTTGGATTACTGTAACGGGTGCCTCGCCATAGGGCTGTGTATGTCTTTTGGATCGCTAAAAGAAGTTTATTCCTGCAATTTACTTTTCTCTCACTAAAACTAGCTCAACTTATTAATTAGCTAAACGATAGCATTTGACTATTGACTCCCTCCTTTGTGACCTTAGATCGATACTTGGTTCTTACCTAAGGTATGCTGCATCGTGATAGGTACAATTTTCTATTGTATGTTTTTGTAGTCATTAGTAATAATCATTTTTATAAATTTTAAAAGCTAAGAACGTCTCTAGAAGTACTATAAAGCTATAGTCATAAATACATACATCAGCTAACTCAATTAGTATCCTTTGACCTGAGATGCATATTCATACTTGATTATATGGAAGGTTGTTTCTTGAAAGTGTCTAACGTTATTGTTGGATCGGTAGGTATAAGGGCTCTTATCATAAATAACAATAAATATAGTGAGAGTAATATGTAGGTAGAAGAGATCTGTTGCTACAAAAGCAGCATAAATTATTGTGCCCCTCGATAATTCAAGCTGGTTTATTGTATGGTCATACTCAAATTGGTAGTTTGTTATACCACCTTTTTTGGGATCAAGAAACATAATAATTAAACAAATACGAGATTGAATAGTGATTCGCGTCTCATGCTCAATTTAATGTCACTTAACAAATGGATGATTGGGAAATCAACCATTGATGTCACACAATAGGAAGTAGGAGTACTTTGGCGTATTGGTGATGCTTGGATTACATAGCAATATCCTTCATCATTAGGTATAACCTTTATGTTCAAAGATTTGTGAATATTTAAGAATTTTGCTCCATCAACTCATGCATGATGAAAAATTCACTTAATTTTCAATCTTAAACTTTCTATTATAGAACAAAATTTCCCCTCAAAAAATGGCCTTATAAAACCTTGATTTATTAGTTAGATATTATTATTTAATTCGTGTGTAACACACGGGTATTAAACCTAGTGTAGTATAACTGTAGTGTTTTAGTGTAAGTTTAAAGATAAGGAAAAAGATTCCACTGTGAATGCTCTAATAAAATCATTAAATCCTTGAATGTTAAAAATCTATATTTATCTATTATCCAAGTTAACTATTTAGGAATAAAACACATTTGTAGAGTTAAGTTATTTAATTGAAATAAAAAAAGTTTGAGTGACTTAATTGAAACTTAAAGAGAAGTTACTAATTAAAACAAAATAAAATTTGAGTGATTTAATTGAACCAAAGCTAAAACTTGGTTATGTTTACGTGATATTTTACCTAATATTAACTTAACATTACATATTTGAAGACTAAAATATATGTTTCAAATTACTCCGTAATATATAAATAAACAAAGCTAGTTGTATGTTAAATTAGGTTTGATGGACTTTTTTTTTGTTTAGTTTTTTGAGATGTGACTACTAATTTACATAGTATGTATTAAATCATCTTATACCAAGAAAATAAATAACAAGTCTCCTTTGGTTCATCTACATGTATACACTTTCAGTTCTTTTGTATCCAATTTTCAAAATAATCTTTCTATTAATAACAGTGTAGTTATTAGCTAGAACCTTTCTTAGATATTAGTTTTTGTAACAACAGCTTCTAATAGATTAGTCGTGGTTTGATTTTGACTGTGTTTGTTTTACGTTTTGGATAGACATGGGGTAAGAGTGTCGCTAAGACATGTTAGGTGACACTTCAGGCGACACTCTTAAGAGTGTCACATACCCACATGCCTATATATACACATGGGTGGTTAGCAGTTTTGGTTAATCGTTCAACAAAATGGTTTTAGCGTTATTCTTAATTGAAGTTGCATTTGATAGTACTTATCTTTGTGCTCGGGTGCTGCTGTTATTACTTGCAAGAATTCGTGACGTCATCGTGTGATTGTGTTCTCGCTCTCAAGGTGTTTCTAGACGTATTTCGCACGTCTAGAAACATTCGGTTCTTCAGTTATTATCGATCTAAGGAGAAACCAGGACCTACAACCTTCCATTTGTCTTTTTTGAATTTCATTTGTCAAACAATCATAACTTTGTTCTAGTGGCAAAGGTTTTCGGTTAGACAAGGACAAGGGTCTTCTCACTTAAGATGGGTTTTCAGTTAGGCATGGGTTTCTCACCCAAGGGGTTTCCTCATGATAAAGAAATGAAGAAGATCATGTGTGTGTCAGTGGCCGTGAGTGATCTAAATTACTGTAAAAAAATTTCTAAACTGTCTTTAGGTTTCATATAAAAAACATAACACATTTGATATTTTCTTTTAAATTACCTTTTAACTGTTACTAGAGTAAATTAAAATTTATAGTTAACCTTAAATAATGTAAGCTTTTGAAATAAAAGTTACATTACACTCTTAACAATGCAACACTATTTACATAATAAGTTATATTTTAATTTAACAAAGCAATTTTATAACAAAAGTTGCAAATTGAGTAAAAATACAATATTTTTATAAAAGGGCTGCATTTTTTTATTAAATTTGCAATCTTGTTTATAAGTTGCAAATTGTGTATACTTTTGAGACTTTTTATAAGGCAACCTTTATATTTATCAAAGCTGCATTAGAGTCAAATGCAACTTAATTGGAAAAAAGTTGCTAATAATAAGCTGAATTTTAAGATTTAACTAGGTTTAATTTTAGTGTGTTACACACGAATTAGATAATAATATTTATAAAGAAATTATAATCATTATGTTTAACAATTTGTAAATATTAAATGCTTAAGAATTTTGCCCTATCAACTTATGCATGCATGGTGAAAATTTCACTCAATTTCCCACCTAAACTTCCTATTATAAATCAAATATTTCTCCCCCAATAATTGTTTCCTAAAACCTTAATTTATTAGATAGATTATAGTTGTTACTTGTTAGAATGTCGAATATTTGGTAATTAGTTTTGATTTTTGTAGATGTATTACTTGGTTGATAGAGTGGTTCGGCTAATTTTAACACTTTTAGTTTCTACTACAACAAAGAAAGAGGGTTTTCAGCAATGAAAATATTCAAGAATCGCATACGTAATAAGATGTCAGATGATTATCTCGCGAATAGCCTAGTGGTTTACATAGAAAAAGATATTGCTGAAACGTTTGATTCGGATTCCATAATTGATGAATTCAAAGAACTTAAAAGTCATCAGGCTGAGCCGTAGTTCTTCATCCAGGTACTCAACCTTCCTCTTCATAATTGTTAGTTAAAAAACTATCTTGTTTTATATATGTAAAAGGACTTTTTTAAAATGAATGAAGACGCATGAGACCATGGTCAAGCCAATTTATTTAAAAGAAGACAACTTGTCAAACGAACTAGTGAAATCAAAGGGGAGTATTGTTGGGTCAAATACATTTTGATGATTTCAATATGTTAGATATTCACCTCTCAATTTAACATTTAGTAGAATATTTTTGGGATTTTTACATATTTCCCATTTCTAACATTCTTATTTATATATATCCTTAACCCTTAGTTCTTATTACATATTCCCATGCCATTAAAAATTGACACAAAGACCCTTTTCTATATACTCCCATAAATAAATATATATGATGAGCTTTAATAAACAACTGAATTGTAACGTCGTTCAAAAAATAAAATAATATAAACAATTTGTAAACATAATGGCCTAATGGATTCGATTTGGATTGAAATCAAGAAAAATATGTAAGTTTTTGTGTAAGGAAAATACAAACAAGTTGTAAGTACTTGGTATTGGAAAACAGAAGACATGGTGTTTGTTGCAAGTCTTTGTGTCATATTTGAGAAAACGGGAAAATGTTGTGTAAATATTTGACCAACGTTAGAATAACCAATCCTTCTTGTTTTTTAAAGAAATCATTTATCATGAGATGCATATATTTTATATATTTATACATATATATATATATATATATATTTTATCTTATAAAATACTAAAACCTAAAGGTTACTTTAATTATTTTATTCTAAAAATATTTTATTTTTATTTTTATTTTTGTAAATATATATATATATATATATATATTATATATATTTGGGAAAGTAAGGAAATTATATTACTAGAATCGAATACCGGTAGTTTTACAAAGTCCATTGATTACACTTGTGTTAGAGTAACGAGTTTATAAATGAAATGCATTGGGTTTGTATTAGTTCATGAAAACTAGCTGCGTAAAATTTCATTAGTGGTCATATGTAAAGATGAAACATTTAGTTCAATGAGTTCGAGAATAGTTGTGTAATGAGTTCTCGGTAGGTTTTGGATAACGAATTTATGGATAGCATCGCATAGTTGATTAACAAGTACATGTTTGGATGGTTTCTAAATAATTTGATAGTAGATTTATAGTTTTTAATGATGGATGAGAAATTGGATTATAATCTTATAGTTAGATAAGGGTTTATTTTTGAGTAGAGAAGTCAAGTTGAGATATTTTGAGGGTAAATGTTCGATTCGAATACGTTAGCTTATAAGAATAGCAAATTCGTTAACTTTTATTTAGTTATGGAATTTAGCTTTGACTAAAATTCAAAAATCATGACAAATCTTCGATTGGAGAGTCAATAATCGATTTGCATTAGAAATATGACTTAGATTTGGTAATTGATATATGATTTGAAGTTTTGGATAATTCGATTGAGATATATCTTAGTTTTGGTTTGAAATGTTTGGTTTACAACGATGTAATTGTGTTATATGGATAAGCTAGCGAGTATATCGCATAAGTATAATGTAGCTTAGAAACAAATGGAATGACGAAACGTAGAATCACACGGTTTTGTAGCAAAATCTTTGACTGATAGAAACATCCGATGTAATAATAGCACATCGTTCCACTTAGAATATCATAGAATCTTTTGAAACATACCATAGAAAATCACTTAGAAACTTTACAAACTTTAGAAATTTTGATTAAATGAAATAGAAGTAGTACTTAGAACATCATAGAATCCTTTGAAGCATAACATAGAAAATTACTTAGAAACTTTAGAAAAATTAGAAAATGAATTTGGAATATTATTTGAATCACTATAGAAATTCATCGAAATAATTATAAATCATAGGAATGAAAATCATAGAACCATAAAGAAAATGAAAATTTGAAGGTTTAGGAATGTGTCTTGGTTTTGGACACTTAAGACTTATCAAAGTGCTAAGTTCATTTTCAACGTATTCGTGAAGGCATGCTTTAGCCTATAGGTTCACACTCATCTCGTCCATCCCCAGGTAAGCATACATGCCCCTTTAAGGGATTTATACGAAATGCTTTGCCTTAGACAGGATGTCCTTGATACAGGCGTTCCCCCTTCCAGATTGAACACGTTCCCAGGTTTCAAACTTACTTAAGACGATGACGGGATTCCACAAAGTGAAGATCCTAATCATACAGACGAGTCTCTTGTAACTCCTTCACGAAATCGGATAAGAAATGAGATTGAGAAAAAGCATAGAAAGGTTCGTAGAAGGAAAATAAATAAGTTCAAAGGAATTCTTAAGTACAACTATTTGTGTAAGATCCCACATCGGTGGGGAGGAGAACTAAGCACTGCTTTATAAGAGTGTGGTAACCTCCCCTACCATGACGCGTTTTAAAACCGTGAGGGGCGGCGCCTGAGGGCGTTTCGGCTGCCAAAGCGGACAATATCATGGTGCGACGGGTTGGGATGTTACAAATGGTATCAAAGCCAGTCGTCGGCCGATGTGCCAGCGAGGACGCTGGTCCTCCAAGGGGGGTGGATTGTAAGATCCCACATCGGTGGGGAGGAGAACTAAGCACTGCTTTATAAGAGTGTGGTAACCTCCCCTACCATGACGCGTTTTAAAACCGTGAGGGGCGGCGCCTGAGGGCGTTTCGGCTGCCAAAGCGGACAATATCATGGTGCGACGGGTTGGGATGTTATAATTTGCACTAAGGATTCCTAGGTTATAGTTTAGTCGGTGTGTTTCTAATACCATATCCTAGTTCCATATAACCATGGCTCTGATACCAAACTATGACACCCCGCCCGGCGGCGGAAACACCGGGCTGTCAAGTTGAAATTGGATATCAATAATACAAAGCACATGGCACACTAAAAGCATATTTTAATATCATTAAAGCATAAATGTCATGACATAAATGAGGAATTAATATTCATAAATTCAGAAATAGAGACCGGCAATCAAAGCAATTTATTATTCATTTATTCTAGGTCCAAGAGCATCCTATGTCTTGAAAAGCATAAAACGCTCAAAACGACACCTGAAATATGAGTAAAATAAGTTAGTTAAAGAATTAACTAGTGAGTAAAAACACAGTTAATAGTACATAATATGAAATCCGAAATCATTATAAATATGTTTTGCAAGCTTATGTGCACAATTTCATCATATTACTCAACAATTGACCATAGAAACACATAGAAACAAGAATCATTGACCCCGCATGGTAACCTTTAGCAACAAGTCATGAGAAACCACTCATGTTACAAATACTGATAACTATCATTTTACTGTCAACCGTCTCGATATACAAGTTATCAATAAATGTTTAAGCATCTAAGGGACATAGCAACAAGCATCACATATAGTAACTAGTAACCAACACAAAGAATCAACCATAGAATCATCGGGTTAAAATCACCTATCAGGCCATTAGTGTAGGTGGGCTTGTCAAGCCATTAACACTAATATCGTACCGGTGGAAATTACAAGATAATATAACTACTATTGACTATCACATAATTTTGCATCAAGCGGCCGACAAGATTAACACATTTAATGATCTCATTTGAAATAGAATCAAAAGAAACGAAAAACCGTAGTATAATAGTGTGATGACCACATGTAGGGTGGTACTTCACCATGTCGTTATTTGTATTTTGATTACTTTGTAATAGACTAGTTGTACTTTGTTTCCGTTCTAATAGTTAGGCTAGTTTACTTTTGGTTATGTCTTGTGCTTGTTCATGCGACACTGCATGCGACACTATAGTGTCGCATGCAGCTTGTCTTAGCTTTGCGAGCAGATATGCGACACTGCCTGCGACACTAGCTACTGTATATATAATTGTTTTAGGGCATTTTGTACATAACTCTTGGGAACTTTATTGATATACAATTATACTTTGATCTTGAGTTCGAACCTTATTGATTGTTTGCAAGGAATTGAATCTGTTACATCTTTGTTGCATTAATCTGATCCATCTTCATCTATTAATCTTCTTAATTACATTGTTATTATTGGGTTATAATGGTTTGTGTGAGTTTTGGTCACAAATCACAATCAATTGTTGCTAGATCTAGTGGTATCAATTGATTGTGATCTGATCTATATCATATATAGCATGGATTAACGATCTACTGGACCAACAATATGATATCAGAGCCATTGTGCTCATGATTTGTGGTTTTTGAGGGTTTTAGACAATTTTCACTTTTCATTAATTCTGGATCTGATCTGTTATGAATTAGTATGAAATTGGACTGAGAATTGTGTAGTTTTAGTTTTAGAATCAATCTACATCTTCAGATCTATCATCATCTTATAGATCTAAGATCTTAGAGTGATTTTGGGTTTTTCTCCATAAGTTATGGACAAAAGTATTTTCAATCAAATTGGATCTTATTTGTTGTTATTATGGACTGAATTTGGATTGGGATTGCTCTATTTTGTATTGTGAATCAATCGGAATCATCAGATCATCAATTAGATCTGATTGGAGTTTTCTGTGGTGATTTGTGTGTGTTTTTCTTGAAGAAGAGGGTGTTTCTGTTCATCTTGCGACACTAGATCTGTTTGCGACACTATCATTTTACTGTTGTTGTCCTTTGCTTGTGATTGGGCTGCGACATTGCTTGAACAAAAGTTGATAGGTACAATTGGATCGATAATATCGCTCAATGATCAGAATGATTCATACACAAACACAGTTCAATCATAAACACAATTCATACTAATAATTCTCTTTTGTATATTGATGATCAAAGCAGATTTGTAGTACAAGTGCAGGAGAAAATAAATCACACACACTTAGTTCTCTCTCTAACGTGAATAGTGATCTAGCCTCTCTCCTCACACTCTCTCACTACATGCTTTTAAGCAACAATTACAATATTAGGGAAAATAACAAAATAGACCCTAAACTATACATAAATGTATAAACAAATACAAAGTAAATCTTAACTAGGAAATAGCCCTAACAGTACTCCCCCTAAGATTTATCTTTGGACTTCAGCAAAATCTTCAAACAGTTTTCATCTTTTTCAGCTTCAATCTCTCTCACCAATCTTCTGGTTCTTCTTTGACATCCAGCAACTCTTTCCCTTTGTATTCTTCTTGTTCTTTCAATGCTTCCTCTATGCATGACTTGAACTTTTCTGCTATCTTTGCTTGTCTTGGTTTGGACTCGTTTGTAAGGATTGGGTAGGCATTCATTCGTCTTAGTGAATCAAGAGTTAAACCTGCAAAATCAATGTTAGCGTAAAATTCATAAGGCAGCTCTCTCCCTTTGACTTGCACCTCCAATGTTCCCTTTGCAGTTACTCTCATAAATTCTATCTCCGGAATATCAACTTTCACAAGATTAGAATTGAGTAATGCCTTCCTTACTCGTATCTTCTCAGATGCAGCAGCAATCACTTCGACCATAACCATAAACAATTGTCGATCCGCTTCAGCAACTTTATCCTTACATTTCTCCATTTTGTACATTCTCAGATGCTCAATGTATGATGGATGCAACAACTTCAGCTCAAAAGTACTGAATAAGGTGATCATATCCTTATCCCAGTCTTCCAGATTTCGCACCAGTTTCAATTCAAAAGTTTCCTGATTATAGAAAAACTTAAGAATTGGCTTTGTCGCCTGAGAACCATCAAACACTTTCAACCCCAAATCAGTCACCTTGTCAAAGTATTCATCAGAAAATTCCTCTAAGTACATGTCTTCACTTACCACCAACTTCTTTTTCTTTCTCTGTTTCTTCGATTGAACATATGCACTGTCCTCCTGTTGACCTCTAAATTCCAAATACTTCGGTAATCGGCTAATCCCAGCATCAAGTAGCATTGCGCATTTATCACCACGCTCAGCATGCGTGTGATTTATTAGTCTCAGCTTGTTCAACTCTTTCAAATTTGTACTTCTAACTTGAAAATACTAGAGTAATAATGGTATACATCGCATAAACCATTTACTCTTTTGATCAGAAAAGCATCAAACACCTCGTCATATTTCCATGCAATAATCTTTACCTTTTTGGATTTTTCCGGTACGATCATTGAATCAAGAAGTTCAGCAACCGACTGACCCTTGCTCAGCAGTGATCTCACAACATCACCTGCTGTGGCTGATTTGTGCCATGATTCACGTACATCCATAGGTATATTATATGACTTAACCTCACTAGGAAACATATCCATCAACTCATGTCTTTTCTTGTGCGCATTCTCTGGTAAAGCCATCACCGGTATCTCTTTTGGTCCGAGAACTTTGTATCTTTTGGTCAGCTCGTAGTATTGAGGGTTGTTGTAGTCCAGATAAAACATACGATTGTACATTTTCTCCGTCTTCATGAGACTAACAACAATTTTTCTCAGTGACTCTTGTTTCAACCTTTTCAACGTCCTATATGGATAATTTCTTGAACTCAGCCAGTCACGCATATTCCTACTTGACATTTCTTCAGGGTTTTGATGATAAAGCTCAGTTGGAGGTAAATCTTCAATGTTCAAACTCTCTTGAAGTGGTGTCCATTCTCCCATCTCAATCACAAATTGTTTCTCATCAGCAGCAACTTTATCTTGAGCTATCAAACATTTTTCATACTCTTCGTTGATTTGACTCACAGTCAGCCCATTCAGATACACTGGATTGTACTTCATCTTCTCAAGATAAGTAAATCTTTCAGATAAGTCATCTGGAATCTCATGATCAGGATTGGCTTCAGGCTCAGCTTCTGGTTCAGATTCTGTGAAATCTATGTCATCAAGATCATCTAGTGCCTCTATCATTGGTGCATTGTCAGTTTGAACCGGCTCAAACTGACTTACTTCTTCTGTTACAGTTTCAGGCACATTTTCGACCATTTCAACAACTTCAGGCACTTCTTCAACTACAACAGCTTCAGATTGAATCGGCTCAATCTGAACTGATTTATCAATTTCAGCTTCACTCACAGTCTCATCTGCCTTAGCCAACTCCACTACCTCAGTTTCAACTACAGCTACAGATTGAATCGGCTCAATCTGCACTGTCTCATCTACTCTAGCCTTTTTAGTAACACTTTCTTCACCTGTAATCTCCGGCACTGCATCTAACTTCCTTTTTCCCTCAGCCTTGTCAGAATTGACAGTTTCAGCAGCAGCTTCATCGGGAATGACAATTGGAGATTCCACTCTTATGCCCACATTCGTCGTGCCACGTGCTCGAGTATAATAGACTTTTGCTGCTTGAGAAGGTTCAGTCACTTCCATCACCTCATCTGAAAAATCTTTGTCTGATGTGGACCCTGACTTTTTTGATCGAGTTTCTTCCAACCATTTCTCCAACATTTCTTTTTCAGCATCAAGAGTGTTGCATTCAGCCTTCAACTCTTTATAATCATACTTCAAGTTTTCATACTCATCTTTCAACTTATCATACTCAGCCTTCAACTCTTCATGATCAGTCTTTAACTTAACATGATCAGCATCCAACGCTTTGAAAGTTTCAAGATTCTGATTGTGAGTAGCCCAAAACTCTTCTATCCTTTTCTTCTTTCTATCATTTGAAGCTTTCAACTGTTTATTCACATCCAATAATTTTTCAACCATCTCTTCTAATTCTGCGATCTTCTTCTTATCCTCATTCTCATCAACACTTGAAACAATTTTTGGCGAAGACTCCAAAACTTGTTCAATGTTTTCAGCAACCAGAGATGATGTGGTGGGTATATCAACAGGAACAGGAGTAGTAATGCTAGCATCAGTGTCATCAACTATCTGTGCAATAGTCTCAACATCGGCCATTACTTCCTGAGCAATCTGAACAACATCTATCTGTTCAGGCTCATCAACACATTCTTCAATTATCTTCGGTTCCTCTACTAACACAGTCTCTATCACTGGTTTCAATCTTCGTGATCTAACATACTGAACAGTAATAGCCTTAGGAACTTCAGTAACAACTTCTTCAACATCAACAACCTCAACAGGTTCTTTACTTGCAACTGATTCAACAACATTGACATTTTCTATTTCCAACTCCATTGGTTCAGCAATCTCAATGTTCTCTGCCTCCTCTGAAACAGATTCAGCATCATCACCACCATCATTTTCACTATCATCATCTCCATCATTTCCACTATCATCACTTTCTTCACCATCACTGTCATTATCATCATTTTCATCATCCTCAGATTCATCTATCTCTTTATCAACAAGATCTAACGGATTCACAACCTCTCCATTAGATATGTGATAGTATACTCCTCCAATCTCTTCCTCATGATTTGCAATATCCCGCATATAATCAAATAACTCAACACTTGGCACATTTCCGATACTCATCTTCCTATAAGATAGATCGTTCATGTCCTCAGTATACAAAATTCGTCCATCATATCCTTCTGTTCTGATGAATGGATATGCCACATTAATCATCAGTTGCAAGAATCTCAGGTACATGAGAAACTTGAACCTTTTACCTTTAACCAAATTAAACACAAACCCATTCATAATCCATTTTGACATGTTGAATGGTTTGTTCTCAGCTATAGCCACAATCGGGGATGCTATATCAGATGGGAAGTTGTCAAAACTTGCACTCCTCCTTGACATGCATTGTTGAACAACATAACACAGTAACTTCCATTTCTTCCCCAACCTTGCTCGATAAAATTGTGACTTTGGAAATGCAGGAGGATGTCCCATATTTACAAAGCACGCTTGACATTCAGCATTGGTCAACTCATCATTTGCTCCTACCTCATCATCATCTATCCTCAAAGCTGTTCTGATGGCATCTTCAGAGACAGTCAACACTAACTCTCTTGTAATGTTTCCTCTAACAACAGCCATTCCATCATCATTCCTAATCACCTCAACTGTCCTCCAAAAACTTTTTATCAATCTTGCATATATGACCGGCTTGGCACACATAGCATAAACATACTTTGTCCTCTTGATGAATCTCATCATGTCTCTATATCCTTCAGTCTCAGGAATAGATTCATCCAAGCAAGCAACTAAATTGTGCTTGGGCTCAAACTTCAAATTCTCCATCTGTTAAAACAAAAACAAACAACAAACAAGACAAATGTGTTAGATTCTTCATTAACAAATTTCAAATTTTCATAAGTGTTTGAATTAAATGTTATAAAAGTAAAACATTCATATAATCATTTTAACTCCTAAATTGATTTAACAAACTGATTCTCATCATTTGGATTAAAACAACTTTGAATTTAACTGATCATGAAACATTTTGCATTTTTAACAGTTTAACACTTAAGAACACAAATTTGACATTCATAAGATGAAGTTATTTAACTTGTTTTTAGTTCAGTTTTAACAATGATTTGTCAATTTTAACACATATTTCATCATTTTGAAGTTAACATTTAAGAACATGTAACAGGTCATCAATGGCGGTTTAACAGTTATGAACAATTTTGGGTGATTCTGTTGATTTTAAGGACATTTGATGCAAATGAATGATTGATTGTTGATAATCGACAGTTTTTACACCTAAAGCAACATTCGATTTCAGTTTTAACACGTAAAATCTAAGTGTCGATTCAGTGATCAAAAACACTGTTCATCATCGTTTTTCGTTTTATCGATCGATTTGCAGGTTTATCAAGAACAAATCACATATAACAATACCTTATTCAATCGATTAGACTTGTTACAGAACAAACGATTGAATATGATAATCAAACGATTTAAGTGCAGAGGATTTGTTTGAAATTGTGAGTGAAAAATGATAAGTGTTTGTGAAGAGGCGGGTTTTTATATGGTTAAAAATTAGGTCAAAACTTGAGGTGCCGGGTCAACAATTTGGGACGGGTAAGCACAAAAAGCCCAATAAGCTTTGACGGGTCATGCACTGTTGAGCCGTGTCAGTCACTGTTGGGACGGGTCAAGTACTTGGGACGGGTCACAACATGAGACGGATCAACATATAACATGTGCAAAACACTTGACGGGTCAACCACTGTAGAGACGGGTAAGTCACTGTAGAGACGGGTAAAGGTTAGGAACAACTACACCTGTTGGTTTTACTCATCACCCGGCAGCATAGTAGTCTTCACAACATCACCCGGCATCCTTTCTTCATCACCCGGCAACACAGTTGTCTTTTTCACCCGGCATGCTTTCTTCATCACCCGGCAACACAGTTGTCTTCTATATCACCCGGCATGTTTTTCTTCATCATCCGGCAACACAGTTGTCTTTTTCACTATTACCCGGCAACACAGTGTTATGCACTTACACGGCAAGATAACTTCTCTTTTACCCGGCTGTATAGTGATAACCTTTCTTCACCCGGCTGTATAGTGACACAACTTGTCACCCGGCAGATATCTATGACTTCTTCACCCGGCATAGATTTGACATGTTCATTGCCCGGCCATACAGTAGTCATAATATCTTCACCCGGCTTCACTTCTTTTTCTCAATCACCCGGCATATATCAGACACACAACTTTGCCCGGCTGAACAGTGTATTCATTACCCGGCAGAACAGTTGTTTCTGATATCTTTGCCCGGCTACAACACTTGAACGATTTTTCTCAACTTTTCTCGTCTGTTGACTTTTTCAACTGCATTTATTGCACCTGCAAACATTCTCGACATATTAATTAGACAAGACATCCTTAAAAGAATTTGTCACATTAATTATCAACAACATAAGACAAGTCAATAAAAATTAATTTCAATTAAATTCCTTTTTCTTTTTCTTTTTCAAAAACATTTTGCACAACCAAATTTTCTATATCCCGAAGCAATTTCTGAAAAACATATCACAAGACCTTGGGTTTGTTTTTGACACAACCAATACTTTTGCTTTTCATACCACATAATCTTGTTCATTCAAAACACACTTATTCATAAAAAAATATTTTTGGATTTTTGCAAATAATTTTCTTCTTCAATTTATTCTCCCCCTAAACTTGAAAATTCTTGAAATTTTTAAGTTTAACAAGGATGTCGATGTGTCAATAATGATTCCATATGCCTGCACACACAAAGCACACACATTAAATTAAAGACATATGCAATGCAATGAATCAAAATATCGCAGTGAGATCATACCACACATTATCTGAACATGTTTTGCAAGTTTTGAATAGACATTTGACTTATGTTTGATTGAGTGATGATATGAAAACATACCAATTAGCTCGAGTTGACACACTTACTTTTTCAGTATCAAGATGATATTTAAGGTTCGATTAAAATGACTTATGTGACCCACATGTATACATATGTCAACATATTTCCTTATCAACTACTACATGAAATGCATATTGCACAAAACCTGGTCACTTACAATCATACACAGTGTGGAAATGGGTTCTATTCGGATTTGGTCCACTTTGGGACTTCTTTTTAATTCCTTTTTGGAATTTTTCATTTCCTATCGTTCCCCTTGGGAATCTTCTGAATTCCTTTTTGGAATTTTTGTTTGGTGATGGTCCACATTTGGGACTCTTTTTGTTCCAACTTTGGGAATCGTTTGCTGCACCTTGAAGCTCAAAAGAGACTTCGTGTGAGACTTCAGGTCTGTGGATACCACAACAAAGAAGCTCACGATGCGGTTCATCACACTAAATAGACTGCATCGTTACCCAATCATGCACACTATCATCACAAGCAATGCATCAAAAGATATATATCTAGACATGTATAGCAATGGAACTTAACACAAAGATCATTAAGTTTAGATTTGTCAACAATCAACTTACTTTTTCAGTCTAATTGCCTGAGCTGTCTGGCACATCAATTAACATTCATCAGTCTTTATTAAAAATGATGTAACAAATAATGTCTAGTGTAACTATCATTTCTCACTGTTTGCAATATAGATTCTTATGACATGATATTTTCTTTTCTTTTTGCTTTTATATTTTGTTTTTGATTTTCTTTTTCATGCACACACACAATGCAAACAATAAAATAAAAGACAAAGGAATCAATACTTAACATCAACTTATTATATTTTTGACTTTTATATTTTCTGATTTTTGTTTGGTTTTCGAAAAATAGAATCAATCATGACTGATTAATCCTATGGATTGAATTAAGAATTCAAACCGGCCTGACAAGAAAGATTTTGTGAAAAGATCTGCCAGTTGTTTGTCGGTATGAACCTTGATCAAAATTATTAAACCTTTTTCAGAGTTGTCTCTTAAAAAGTGATATCGAATTTCGATATGTTTGGTTTTTGAGTGTTGAACAGGATTAGCAGTAATGAACATAGCAGCAGTATTGTCTATGTAAATAGGAGTTTTGAGAAAGTTAAACCCGTAGTCAAGCAATTGGTTTTGTAACCACAAAACTTGAGAACATCCTGCAGATGCAGCGATATACTCTGCTTCAGCTGTGGATACAGAAACGTTGGTCTGCTTCTTGCATTGCCAAGAAACAAGTCTAGGACCCAGAAATTGACATCCACCAGTAGTCGATTTCCTGTCAAGAGCACACCCACCAAAGTCACTATCAGAATAACTATATAATTCAAAATTGCCTTCATAAGGATACCATAACCCGAGATTTGGTTTCCCTTTAAGGTATCTGAATATACGTTTCACAGCAACAAGATGCGACTCTTTCGGATCAGACTGGTATCTTGCGCACACACATACAGCATACATAATGTCTGGCCTTGATGCAGTCAAATACATCAGCGAACCAATCATCGATCTGTATAGTGTTTGATCCACGGATTTACCTTTCGGATCCGGCTGTATCTTGCAGTTCACATCAGATGGCGTTCGAATAGTCTGACAATCCTGCATCTTGAACTTTTTCAGCAACTTCTCAACAAATTTTGATTGGTTGATAAAAATTCCATCAGCTGATTGTTTAACTTGCAATCCAAGAAAGAAATTAATCTCTCCCATCGAACTCATCTGAAATCTTGACTTCATGATTTCTTCAAACTCTTTGCACATGGACGCACTTGTTGATCCAAAGATGATATCATCCACATATACTTGAACACATAAAAGATCTTCATTTTCCCGCTTCATAAACAAAGTTGGATCAATCTGACCTCTTGTAAATCCATGTTCTAGCAAATGTTTAGATAACGTCTCGTACCAAATCCTTGGAGCTTGATGTAGACCATATAAAGCTTTGCTTAATTTGTATACACGATGAGGATAATCAGGATCTTCAAAACCCGGAGGTTGTCTGACATAAACATCATCGGTAATTGGTCCATACAGAAAAGCGCCTTTGGCGTCCATTTGAAACACTTTAAACTTCATGAAAGAAGCATAGGCAAGAAAAACGCGAATAGCTTCAAGTCGAGCGACCGGAGCAAACACTTCTTCATAGTCGATACCTTCTTCCTGAGTGTAACCTTGTGCAATAAGTCTAGCTTTGTTTCTCACAACAATACCACGTTCATCTGGCTTGTTTTTGTACAACCATCTTGTACCAATCGCATTTTCTCCTTCAGGTAAGTCCACTAATTTCCAAACCTCTTGTTTGCGAAATTGAAGTAACTCCTCTTGCATGGCTTCAATCCAACTATTATCTTGCAACGCCTCTGAAATGTTCTTCGGCACCACTTGAGAAAGAAAACATGAATAAAGATAAACGTTTGCTTGCTCAGTTTGACTTCTTGTAGTTCTCTGATTCAATGGCCCGATAATCTGAGAGACGGGATGTTTCTTGTGAATTCGATGAATTGGTATGTCATCTCCTTGCACTTGACTCTCCAGATTAGACTGATTCAGATTCGGTAGATCTTGTAGAATGGTAGAAGTATGAGGAGTGAAATTAGGAACTTGATCCGGTGAATTGATGAAGTAGTCAAACGATTCTGGAATAACTTCAACATCCGGATCTGATGATGGTTGATTTTGAACAGATCCACCATCATTAGGAGAACTTTGCGAATTAACATCATCACCAAGAATATTTGATTCTTGATCTTCTTGAGAACTAGAAGGACCCGGAGCTTGACTGGATTTGACATGATCAGGATTATGAAATGACATGAACGGATACTCAGAATTGAGATTACTATCATCGTCATTATCAGAATCATCGCTAAAGCATCCCAAGTCACCTGATTCTTTCCTTGTTTTTCCCGAAAAATCAAACAAGTTAGAATTGAAAGATTTTGATAACGAATCTAAATCAAACAACCATGCGGGACCATGAGCCACTGACGGAAAAGAATTTTCTAAAAACTTTACGTTAATAGTTTCAATAACAACATTTGTTTTGCTATTAAAAACCCGATAAGCTTTTGAAACCGAAGAGTAACCAAGAAAAAATCCATCGTCAGATTTTGACTCAAATTTCCCGAGATGTTCATTTAAATTTAGAATCGAAACCGGACAACCAAATGCTTTCAAATACGAAATATTCGGTTTTCTTCCAAATAACAACTCATAAGATGTTTTATTTTTGTCCTGAACCAATAATGTTCTGTTTTGTACAAAACATGCAGTAGCAATTGCTTCGTCCCAAAATGTGATAGGGATTTTGGCATCAATCAGTGTCCGATTTTTCCGTTCCGCAACCCCATTTTGTTGAGGCGTTCTTGGAGCACTAAATTGTCGAGCAATACCTTTTTCTGCACAAAACACATCAACATTAGAGTTTTTAAACTCGGTTCCATTATCACTTCTTAAGGTTTTAACTATACAATCCAATTGGTTTTCAACTTTTATGATAAATTCTTTCAATAATTCAGCCGTTTCAGATTTAACATGCAAAAAATAAACCCAAGAAAATCTAGTAAAATCATCTATGATGACTAAACAATATGACTTCTTCCCGTTGTCGGTCCAAAAAGATCCATGTGTAGCATCTGTAAGGGTTTTGAGATAGAGTTTTCTTGCTTGGACTTAAAAGACATTCGATGCTGTTTTCCTTTCAGACACGCTGGACAGAGATCAGTTGTGGAGAATTTCTTTGACGGTATTCCCACAGCATGATTTCCGGTTACCAGACGGTTCATGTTTCTGAAATTTGAATGGCCCAGCCGTCTATGCCAAAGCTGACTCTCATCATTTGAAGCATGCGCAATGAGACAAGTAGTTTCGGTTTCAACATCAATCTGCGACATATCAAGCTTGTATACATCACGATCTCTAGGCGCTTTAACCACTACCCATTCATTGTCTATCTTGAAACCTGGTTTAAGAATATAACAGAAAGAATCATCAAAAAGAGTTGAATAAGATTTATCACATATTTGAGATACACTTAGTAAATTAAAGTTCAACTGTGCACAGTAGTTGACTTTATCAAAACTAATGACCCCATTTGAGACAGTTCCTTCTCCTGTTATTTTACCACCTGCATCGCCTCCAAAAGCAACATGAGTACCATTCTTTTGCTTAAAGTCTTGAAGCAAGGCATGGTTGCCTGTCATGTGCCGGCTACACCCACTATCAACAAACCACGAGTTGATAGGTCTTCGAGGGCGTACCTGCAATTCAAACATTGTCTAGTTAGTTTGGTCAACCCAGGCCCACATGGTCTTGGGTTTACCGAATTTATCTGCAACTGTAACTTGCTGATAATGTAGATTTTGAAAATTTGTTTCATTTGAAAAATTTTGCTGAAAACTGTTTCGCCCAACGGCTTGATTTGATTGTTTTCTTCTTAAAGCACTGAACCTTGCCTCTAAGTTAGGATCAAGGTTGTTTTCAAATTTTTGATTTCTTACCAACAAAGCTCTCGGCTTAAAATTGTTAACCTTCAAATTTCTGGATGAAAACTCATTAACACCAGAATTGTTTCGATTAAAAGTTCTCAACACAGGGGAATGACTTTGGTTAAACTTTTGAAAACCAAATGATTGATTTTGAAAATTTGAAAAAGGCGTCATTTCCTTTGATGAGGTTTTTCGAAAGAAACAATCGACGGTGTCATGATTCCTTCTTTCACAAATATCACAGAATTTGTTATAAAAACATTCTTCTGAAGAATGATTTCTTTTGTCACAGTAACTGCAATACCTGTTGAAGAAACATTCAGCAGTAGTATGATTATAACGGTCACATATCTCACAATGCCTTTTGCTAATCCTAAAGAGCCGATTATTAACTTTTGAAGTTGAACCCACACGTGATTCATTATCATTTTTGTTCGGTTTTAGATTAACAACATTCTGTTGTGGAGATTTTGTTTGTGAATTTGCTTGCTTGGGAACTTGGTTCGATTTTAACACACCTTGTTTGGTTAACCTTTTTGATTCAATTCTTTTATCAATGACAGCGGAAGACTTAGGACCTGAACCTGTTTTCAGACCAGAGTTAGATTTGATTGGAGAATTGATTTGGTTATCATAAGATCTGTTCTATCGAAAGTTCCAGCAGACACAAACTTAATTGTTTTACCTTTTGACACTTTCTTTGTCACTTCAGATTTAACACTTGAGCTTTGGGTTTGCCATTTGATTTTATGGCACTTTTGCCTTTCGACTGCTTAGTTTCAGATTGATTGATTTTTAAGTTCGATTTTTGTGATTTTTCATTCGAAACTTCAGTTTTTGTCACAGCTTTCTTCTTGATCAGTTGATCAGCAACTTTCACCTTCTGCTCATTCTTCCATTTGATGTATTCTGGATCATTGTATCCCGCGAATTCACCTTCTTCCTTCACATTTTCTTCCTTCTTGGGAGTCAGTTCAGGATACTCAACAAGTTGAATCAGAACAGGCTCTGATTTGTTGCTAGCTTCATCGTCAGCTTCAGTCGTCACACCATCTTCTTCTTTCAAACTTTCAATCAACACTTCAGAACCTTCGGATTCAGATTTATTTCTTTGAATTTCTTTGAATTTTCGTTCATTTTCAGGTGAATGGTCGAATTCATTGAAATTTTCAGGTAAAGTTTGTGTGATTGATTTAGGCATTGGTTCATGAGTAAAACCCAACCCTTTTTTGTTTTTGTTACCTCTTTCACTGATAAGTTGTTTCACCATTGTTTTACAACTTTTAACCTTTGTTAATTCAACTTGTGTGACAGCATGAGCAACTTTTTCTTCTTCAAAATTCTTTGTCATTTCCTCAAGTTGTTTGGTTATTAGTTCAAGTTCTTTCAAAGTTTTGTTCCAAGATTCCTTTAGAGACAATATCTTCTCATTTGCGATTTTGTGATCAAGCTTAAGTTGTTCATGAATTTGTTCATGTTTGCTTAATTTATCACCGATTTTAAACGAATGAGTTCGATAATGTTCTACCTGCTTAATACACTGATCTGAACACAACCTACCTTTAACATCTTCAGGCAGAGGAACATAGTTAGGAGGGAGTTCAGTACTAACCTTTGGTTGCTCAGTAGATGATGAAGATTCATTAGCTGTAGCCATAAGCGCAACTTCTGGTTCAGCTTCTTCAGCAGGATCTGCCTTTGCGCTCCAATCATACTCTTCAGAATCATCAGTTACTCCTTCAATCTGTTCAACATCTCCTTCTTCAGACCAATCTTCTTCAATTTCACATACCAATGCCAGATTTGATGTAAGATCGGATGTAAACTGTTCTGCGTATGCACTCCAGTCATATCCGTCTTTTACACTCACTACCAATGCTTTAGTCTGATCTTCTGACTTCTTTCCTTCATCCTTCAATTCAGGATGGGAAGACTTTGGTACGGCTTTTGCATGAAGCGTTGATTCCTGTTCTGATAGCTTGAAGACTGTTGTGAGCTTTGACCTTGACCATGATTTTGTCCACTCGAACTTGTTTGATCATTGTAGTTTTGATTCTTAGGAGCCTTGCATTCCCTCGAAAAATGACCATAACAATTACAATTAAAGCATCTGGCCTTAGATTTATCAAATCCAACGGTCTTGTTAGCATGTGGCTTGTAGCTTCGGTTTACATAAGCATGTTTCTGCGTACGGTATGCAACCATAACCATCTGCCAATTCAGATCCATTTCCTCTACATCATCCGGATCCATTTCGAACAGATCTTGCAGTACGACATCCATCTGAGACAAATGACTTCCTTGATAAGCTTGAAAGCTTGCCATGAAAGCAGTAAATGCTGTTTTGGTCTTGTCATCTTGTAACAAAATGTTCATCACATATTTCACTTTGGCATGAACAGGAGAACTTTGATTTTCTGATTGCGATTTCATAGCTTGATTTTGAACTTGAGCTCTTGGTGGAGATTGAGGTTGAGAGTATATTGGTGAGCTTGATTGATACAAGGAATCAGTATAAAAACTAGCACCAACGAATAAGTCACTCTCGTCATCAGTCTTCGCATTATCTTGAACAAGAAATGCATTCTCCACAGTATTGGCAGGATTCACAACATACTTATATTGAGCTTGTGAGCTTGATCTATCAGTATTTCTCGATCCTTCGTCAATCTCAACTTCTTCAATCTTTCCAATAAGCAAATCTAAATCCATTGGAAATTTCTCAGTATGCTTTAAAAGAGTAACAGTTTACTTCCATGATGATGGCAAAGCACATAACAATCGATCATTCAAGTCTTGAAGTTCAGTCTTAACTCCGATGTTTGACATCTCAGTAGTTAAGTGAACAAACCTGTTCATCATCTGATGTACTGTTTCTCCATTAATGTGCTCAAACAACTCCAATTGCCTTTTCAACTTTGATTTCTTCAAACTTCTTAATTGTTCTCCTCCTTCGCATATTGACTTTAATGCCTTGAAACATGTATAACCGGTTTGATACGCATCCAATCTCGACAGAACTTCGAGTGGCAGTCCCTTGCACATCAAAGAATAAGCTTTGCTATCATTCTTCACTTTCCTCAAATCTTCTGCTGACAAATTATCCTCTGGATAAGGTTCAGTGGAGTCTTTGGTGTAGGTACTTGCACTATCCGGAGCAGTGTGAGTTGGAATGTGAGGACCTTTTTCAATGGACTTCCATAGATCATTGTCAATAGAACACAAATGATGTCTCAACCTGATCGTCCAATTCTTGAAATCTGCACGATTAATCAGTTTAGGAACACGGTTATCAGAATCATCATTAGGTGCCATTTTAACAATTTTTAAAGAAAATATTTTTGGTTTTTGTTAATTTTTGAAAAAGAAATAGTTAAACTATTAAAATAAAGACAAGTAATTAATGATAAGACAAGAAAACAAGAATAAAACAACTAAAAATGAGTCACATGGCTGAACAGTGAAATTTTGACTTTCACCCGGCTGAACAATAGCTTTGTTCTTCACCCGGCAGAGAAAAGTCTTCACCCGTCTAAACAGTCACACGGCTCAACAGTTGTAAATCTTGGATTCTTTACCCGGCAGAATAGTTACCCGGCAGAATAGTATAAACTTCACACGGCAATAACACTTGACCCGGCTTGAATCTTGACACGGCAAAAAGCTATACCCGGCTGAACAGTTGTCGATCACACGGCAAAGTTGTCTACCCGGCTACACAGTTTTGATCACCCGGCTGAAATTGTTTATCACCCGGCGTAACAGTGTATCACCCGGCACAACAGTACTTGATCCGGCTGAACAGTAACACTTTTTCCTAGTCAAATTCTTTACCCGTCTAGAACAAATTTCTTTACACGGCTGCACAGGACCTAATTGTTCACAAATCTAAGTCCAAAGGAAATTGTCTAAGTCAAATTTTATCACCCGGCAAGTTAATCTTCAACCAAGTTCATACTGTTCATCATCTTCATCATGAGAATTTTTCTGGGTTTATCAAAAACTTGTCCAATTCGTTCAAAATTCACACACAAGCAGTGAAATAGTCCGATTATCAATCCCTAATCTCAATCAATCCAAAACATGATCAAATTTTGATGAATTTGAGCAAAATTCGATCGAACAGTAACTTTTTCAATCTTCTTAATTCCTCAGATCTGATGATAATCTGATGGAATTTGCACAATCATTGTGAATTAGGAGTGATTGCGATGATAAATCACAACTAAAAACAGCAACAATTCATTCAGATCATGATTTTTGAGCAATATTGTAGTGTTTTGCTTGATGAATAACGAAGAACACAATACCAACAGCTCTGATACCAATTGATAGGTTCAATTGGATCGATAATATCGCTCAATGATCAGAATGATTCATACACAAACACAGTTCAATCATAAACACAATTCATACTAATAATTCTCTTGTGTATATTGATGATCAAAGCAGATTTGTAGTACAAGTGCAGGAGAAAATAAATCACACACACTTAGTTCTCTCTCTAACGTGAATAGTGATCTAGCCTCTCTCCTCACACTCTCTCACTACATGCTTTTAAGCAACAATTACAATATTAGGGAAAATAACAAAATAGACCCTAAACTATACATCAATTGATAAACAAATACAAAGTAAATCTTAACTAGGAAATAGCCCTAACAAAAGTTCATTTGTGTTCGACACTATACTCGACACTACACTCAACACTACATTGTCGACATTACCTGGTTGCCTGTTCTTCGACATTTCACCCGACACTACACCCGACATTACCCCTGAATGAAAGATCAAAGTGCTTTGGCAATAGTGTCTGCGACACTAGCAGTTTTGCGACACTAATCCTTCTGTGACACTACTAAACCTGCGACACTAAAGTCTGAACAAAATGTCAATGTCCTTTACCCTTGCTGATTTGGAGAGTGGATCACCGAATAGACCACCGAAACTGATCAATGGAGATAACTTTGAGGATTGGAAGTGAAGGTTAAGGGCATTTTATTTATACACTGATCATACCCAATGGGATTCTATCAAAAAGGTACCACACATTCCTGTCACAACTGTCGGTGAGGCAACTGTCAGAAATACAAACCCTGATACTTATAATGAAAGAGATAAGAAAGTGATAGATCGTGACAACAAAGCTTTTGGTGCTTTAATACTGTGTTTGAGTTCATAGGTACACAATCGTTTTGGAGATCAGAAAAATGCCAAGGATCTGTACGATGCTCTATGCGAATTTTATGATGGAAACATTGACCTTCAGAAAGATAAGGGGGATCAAGCACAAAAAGAGTTTAATTCATTTATGGGACTTAGGAATGAGAAAATCTTTGATCTCACAAATCATTTCTTGACCGTCACTAGAAATTTGAAGAAATATGAGTAATTGAATACGGTTGAACAAGTGACAAAACTGTTGGACTCACTCCCTCCTGAATGGAGTTTGTAGGTCAGAATGCTGAAGTAGGAGAAGATGTTTACTTAATACAAGCTCATGGACGTTATCAACAAATTGAAATCATTTGAGCTTGATATCAAAAGGAGAGAGTACAATCAGGCTGTTTATCCTCCAATGCAAACCCAGAATGCTGCATTTACTCTCATCCACTTCTGAAAATTCAATGAACAACGTCCCTTGTTTCTCATATATCTCAGGAAGTGTCTCATCTGAACAAAAGAGTGTTGGAAAGGAACCAGTTGCATCTCAAGTCCCTAATGAAATGATGGCTTTGTTTGGAATGTTTGTATGTGACACCCCGCCCGGCGGCGGAAAACACCGGGCGCGTCAAGTAAATCGGATATTAATAGTACAAAGCACATGACACACTAAAAGCATATTTTAATATTAGTTAAGTAATAATGTCGTGACATAAATAAGCATTCAATAGTCTTAAAAATCGTAACGGAAACCGACAAATAAATATTGTTTATTGTCTTTTTATTCTAGGTCTGAAGCATCCTACGTGTCTTGAAACAAAACCGTATCAAACACCACCTGAAAAACGTGTAAAATAAGTTAGCTAAAGAATTAGCCAGTGAGCAAATCACAATTTATAGTACATAATATAAAATCCGAGATCATTATAGATTATGTTTTGCAATCTCATGTGCATAGCAATTTCATTATATATCTCAACCATGACCATAGAAACACATAGAAACAAGTATCATAGACCCCGCAGGGTTACCTTTAGCAACAAGTCATGAGGAACCAACTCATGTTACAGTTATTGATAACCATCGTTTAACCGTCATTTAACCGTCTCGATATGCAAGTTATCAAAAATGTTTTAGCATCTAAGGGACATAGCAACGTAGCAACAAGCATCACATGTAGTAACTAGTAACATAGAATCAAACAAAGAATCGCCGGGTCAAAATCACCTATCAGGCCATTAGTGTAGGTGGGATTGTCAAGTCATTAGCGCTAACATCGTACAGGTGGAAATTACAAGATAATATAACTAATATTGACTATCACACAATTTTGCATCATGCGGCCAAACACGATTAACACATCTATTTATATATATCCTTAACCCTTAGTTCTTATTACATATTCCCATGCCATTAAAAATTGACACAAAGACCCTTTTCTATATACGCCCATAAATAAATATATATGATGAGCTTTAATAAACAACTGAATTGTAACGTCGTTCAAAAATAAAATAATATAAACAATTTGTAAACATAATGGCCTAATGGATTCGATTTGGATTGAAATCAAGAAAAATATGTAAGTTTTT
Organism: Tagetes erecta; assembly: GCA_030867185.1. Lineage (NCBI taxonomy): Eukaryota > Viridiplantae > Streptophyta > Magnoliopsida > Asterales > Asteraceae > Tagetes > Tagetes erecta. Next base: position 11,334,816 of record CM061493.1, read on the forward strand.
GTGTAAGGAAAATACAAACAACTTGTAAGTACTTGGTATTGGAAAACAGAAGACATGGTGTTTGTTGCAAGTCTTTGTGTCATATTTGAGAAAACGGGAAAATGTTGTGTAAATATTTGACCAACGTTAGAATAACCAATCCTTTTTGTTTTTTAAAGAAATCATTTATCATAAGATGCATATATTTTATATATTTATACATATATATATATATATATATATATTTTATCTTATAAAATACTAAAACCCAAAGGTTATTTTAATTATTTTATTATAAAAATATTTTATTTTTATTTTTATTTTTGTAAATATATATATATATATTATATTTGGTAAAGTAAGGAAATTATATTACTAGAATCGAATACCGGTAGTTTTACAAAGTCCATTGATTACACTTGTGTTAGAGTAACGAGTTTATAAATGAAATGCATTGGGTTTGTATTAGTTCATGAAAACTAGCTGCGTAAAATTTCATTAGTGGTCATATGTAAAGATGAAACATTTAGTTCAATGAGTTCGAGAATAGTTGTGTAATGAGTTCTCGGTAGGTTTTGGATAACGAATTTATGGATAGCATCGCATAGTTGATTAACAAGTACATGTTTGGATGGTTTCTAAATAATTTGATAGTAGATTTATAGTTTTTAATGATGGATGAGAAATTGGATTAGAATCTTATAGTTAGATAAGGGTTTATTTTTGAGTAGAGAAGTCAAGTTGAGATATTTTGAGGGTAAACGTTCGATTCGAATACGTTAGCTTATAAGAATAGCAAATTCGTTAACTTTTATTTAGTTATGGAATTTAGCTTTGACTAAAATTCAAAAATCATTACAAATCTTCGATTGGAGAGTCAATAATCGATTTGCATTAGAAATATGACTTAGATTTGGTAATTGATATATGATTTGAAGTTTTGGATAATTCGATTGAGATATATCTTTTTTTTGGTTTGAAATGTTTGGTTTACAACGATGTAATTGTGTTATATGGATAAGCTAGCGAGTATATCGCATAAGTATAATGTAGCTTAGAAACAAATGGAATGACGAAACGTAGAATCACACGGTTTTGTAGCAAAATCTTTGACTGATAGAAACATCCGATGTAATAATAGCACATCGTTCCACTTAGAATATCATAGAATCTTTTGAAACATACCATAGAAAATCACTTAGAAACTTTACAAACTTTAGAAATTTTGATTAAATGAAATAGAAGTAGTACTTAGAACATCATAGAATCCTTTGAAGCATAACATAGAAAATTACTTAGAAACTTTAGAAAAATTAGAAAATGAATTTGGAATATTATTTGAATCACTATAGAAATTCATAGAAATAATTATAAATCATAGGAATGAAAATCATAGAACCATAAAGAAAATGAAAATTTGAAGGTTTAGGAATGTGTCTTGGTTTTGGACACTTAAGACTTATCAAAGTGCTAAGTTCATTTTCAACGTATTCGTGAAGGCATGCTTTAGCCTATAGGTTCACACTCATCTCGTCCATCCCCAGGTAAGCATACATGCCCCTTTAAGGGATTTATACGAAATGCTTTGCCTTAGAAGGATGTCCTTGATACAGGCGTTCCCCCTTCCAGATTGAACACGTTCCCAGGTTTCAAACTTACTTAAGACGATGACGGGAGTCCACAAAGTGAAGATCCTAATCATACAGACGAGTCTCTTGTAACTCCTTCACGAAATCGGATAAGAAATGAGATTGAGAAAAAGCATAGAAAGGTTCGTAGAAGGAAAATAAATAAGTTCAAAAGAATTCTTAAGTACAACTATTTGCACTAAGGATTCCTAGGTTATAGTCTAGTCGGTGTGTTTCTAATACCATATCCTAGTTCCATATAACCATGGCTCTGATACCAAACTATGACACCCCGCCCGGCGGCGGAAACACCGGGCTGTCAAGTTGAAATTGGATATCAATAATACAAAGCACATGGCACACTAAAAGCATATTTTAATATCATTAAAGCATAAATGTCATGACATAAATGAGGAATTAATATTCATAAATTCAGAAATAGAGACCGGCAATCAAAGCAATTTATTATTCATTTATTCTAGGTCCAAGAGCATCCCATGTCTTGAAAAGCATAAAACGCTCAAAACGACACCTGAAATATGAGTAAAATAAGTTAGTTAAAGAATTAACTAGTGAGTAAAAACACAGTTAATAGTACATAATATGAAATCCGAAATCATTATAAATATGTTTTGCAAGCTTATGTGCACAATTTCATCATATTACTCAACAATTGACCATAGAAACACATAGAAACAAGAATCATTGACCCCGCATGGTAACCTTTAGCAACAAGTCATGAGGAACCACTCATGTTACAAATACTGATAACTATCATTTTACTGTCAACCGTCTCGATATACAAGTTATCAATAAATGTTTAAGCATCTAAGGGACATAGCAACAAGCATCACATATAGTAACTAGTAACCAACACAAAGAATCAACCATAGAATCATCGGGTTAAAATCACCTATCAGGCCATTAGTGTAGGTGGGCTTGTCAAGCCATTAACACTAATATCGTACCGGTGGAAATTACAAGATAATATAACTACTATTGACTATCACATAATTTTGCATCAAGCGGCCGACAAGATTAACACATTTAATGATCTCATTTGAAATAGAATCAAAAGAAACGAAAAACCGTAGTATAATAGTGTGATGACCACATGTAGGGTGGTACTTCACCATGTCGTTATTTGTATTTTGATTACTTTGTAATAGACTAGTTGTACTTTGTTTCCGTTCTAATAGTTAGGCTAGTTTACTTTTGGTTATGTCTTGTGCTTGTTCATGCGACACTGCATGCGACACTATAGTGTCGCATGCAGCTTGTCTTAGCTTTGCGAGCAGATATGCGACACTGCCTGCGACACTAGCTACTGTATATATAGTTGTTTTAGGGCATTTTGTACATAACTCTTGGGAACTTTATTGATATACAATTACACTTTGATCTTGAGTTCGAACCTTATTGATTGTTTGCAAGGAATTGAATCTGTTACATCTTTGTTGCATTAATCTGATCCATCTTCATCTATTAATCTTCTTAATTACATTGTTATTATTGGGTTATAATGGTTTGTGTGAGTTTTGGTCACAAATCACAATCAATTGTTGCTAGATCTAGTGGTATCAATTGATTGTGATCTGATCTATATCATATATAGCATGGATTAACGATCTACTGGACCAACAATATGGTATCAAAGCCATTGTGCTCATGATTTGTGGTTTTTGAGGGTTTTAGACAATTTTCACTTTTCATTAATTCTGGATCTGATCTGTTATGAATTAGTATGAAATTGGACTGAGAATTGTGTAGTTTTAGTTTTAGAATCAATCTACATCTTCAGATCTATCATCATCTTATAGATCTGAGATCTTAGAGTGATTTTGGGTTTTTCTCCATAAGTTATGGACAAAAGTATTTTCAATCAAATTGGATCTTATTTGTTGTTATTATGGACTGAATTTGGATTGGGATTGCTCTATTTTGTATTGTGAATCAATCGGAATCATCAGATCATCAATTAGATCTGATTGGAGTTTCCTGTGGTGATTTGTGTGTGTTTTTCTTGACGAAGAGGGTGTTTCTGTTCATCTTGCGACACTAGATCTGTTTGCGACACTGTCATTTTACTGTTGTTGTCCTTTGCTTGTGATTGGGCTGCGACATTGCTTGAACGAAAGTTCATTTGTGTTCGACACTATACTCGACACTACACTCGACACTACATTGTCGACATTACCTGATTGCCTGTTCTTCGACATTTCACCCGACACTACACCCGACATTACCCCTGAATGAAAGTTCAAAGTGCTTTGGCAATAGTGTCTGCGACACTAGCAGTTTTGCGACACTAATCCTTCTGTGACACTACTAAACCTGCGACACTAAAGTCTGAACAAAATGTCAATGTCCTTTACCCTTGCTGATTTGGAGAGTGGATCACCGAATAGACCACCGAAACTGATCAATGGAGATAACTTTGAGGATTGGAAGTGAAGGTTAAGGGAATTTTATTTATACACTGATCATACCCAAAGGGATTCTATCAAAAAGGTACCACACATTCCTGTCACAACTGTCGGTGAGGCAACTGTCAGAAATACAAACCCTGATACTTACAATGAAAGAGATAAGAAAGTGATAGATCGTGACAACAAAGTTTTTGGTGCTTTAATACTGTGTTTGAGTTCATAGGTACACAATCGTTTTGGAGATCAGAAAAATGCCAAGGATCTGTACGATGCTCTATGCGAATTTTATGATGGAAACATTGACCTTCAGAAAGATAAGGGGGATCAAGCACAAAAAGAGTTTAATTCATTTATTGGACTTAGGAATGACAAAATCTTTGATCTCACAAATCATTTCTTGACCGTCACTAGCAATTTGAAGAAATATGAGTAATTGAATACGGTTGAACAAGTGACAAAACTGTTGGACTCACTCCCTCCTGAATGGAGTTTGTAGGTCAGAATGCTGAAGTAGGAGAAGATGTTTACTTAATACAAGCTCATGGACGTTATCAACAAATTGAAATCATTTGAGCTTGATATCAAAAGGAGAGAGTACAATCAGGCTGTTTATCCTCCAATGCAAACCCAGAATGCTGCATTTAATATCATCCACTTCTGAAAATTCAATGAACAACCCTGGTTTCTCATATATCTCAGGAAGTGTCTCATCTGAACAAAAGAGTGTTGGAAAGGAACCAGTTGCATCTCAAGTCCCTAATGAAATGATGGCTTTGTTTGGAATGTTTGTATATGTGACACCCCGCCCGGCGGCGGAAAACACCGGGCGCGTCAAGTAAATCGGATATTAATAGTACAAAGCACATGGCACACTAAAAGCATATTTTAATATTAATTAAGTAATAATGTCGTGACATAAATAAGCATTCAATAGTCTTAAAAATCGTAACGGAAACCGACAAATAAATATTGTTTATTGTCTTTTTATTCTAGGTCCGAAGCATCCTACGTGTCTTGAAACAAAACCGTATCAAACACCACCTGAAAAACGTGTAAAATAAGTTAGCTAAAGAATTAGCCAGTGAGCAAATCACAATTTATAGTACATAATATAAAATCCGAGATCATTATAGATTATGTTTTGCAATCTCATGTGCATAGCAATTTCATTATATATCTCAACCATGACCATAGAAACACATAGAAACAAGTATCATAGACCCCGCAGGGTTACCTTTAGCAACAAGTCATGAGGAACCAACTCATGTTACATTTATTGATAACCATCGTTTAACCGTCATTTAACCGTCTCGATATGCAAGTTATCAAAAATGTTTTAGCATCTAAGGGACATAGCAACGTAGCAACAAGCATCACATGTAGTAACTAGTAACATAGAATCAAACAAAGATTCGGCGGGTCAAAATCACCTATCAGGCCATTAGTGTAGGTGGGATTGTCAAGTCATTAGCGCTAACATCGTACAGGTGGAAATTACAAGATAATATAACTAATATTGACTATCACACAATTTTGCATCATGCGGCCAAACACGATTAACACATCTAATGATCACATTTTCAAAAATAGAAACATCAAAAGAAACAGTTGTATTATAGAAACACGTATTTCAGCCCCAAAACGTAAACAATAAAAAGGGGAGTGAATTTACTCACCTTGAAAGTAATTACAATCGAACCGTTAGAAATGCGGCTAAAAAGCACCGAGGGTTGCCAAACATTAGTACCACCTAATTTATTGGGAAAAACCCTAACTCAGAAACGAAACAATAGTAACAAGAATCAAAAGTCCGAGATCCAGGGATTCAGATTTGTGATTTATGGTTTTAAATCACAAATTGGGAATTTAGGGTTTTGAAATATAATTTAGGAATTAGGGTTTTGAAATACAATTTGGGAAATAGGGTTTTGAAATATAATTTAGGAATTAGGGTTTTGAAATACAACTTGGGAAATAGGGTTTTGAAGTACAATTTGGGAATTAGGGTTTTATACGAAACGTTATAGTATTTTTATATTAAATATATTTTACGGATTTACTTTAAATGAAGTTTATAAATTTAAAGCCTAATCATATGGATTTTGTATTTAACTTCATTATATTATTTAGGTTATTTAGTAAATATAATTAAATGTTAAAAATGTTTGAAGGTAATAAACTTAAGTAAAATAGGTTGTGGGTTTCGAACCCACGACCTCCACGTGAAACAGGAACATGAAACAGGAATATACTCAACCACCAGACCAACATGAACTTTTGTTATTGGAACTCGTTTTTAATTATTTTAACCAATACAAATCACCAACACCCATTATCAATACAAGCCTTAGAACAAGAATCAATCCAATTCGTTTAATCCAGTGAAACAAATCCAAAACCAATAGAGGCTTTTAATCAAAATTGAATCGTGATCATTTTGATATATGATACTTACTTGATTGATGAAGAAATGAGTCGATGAACTGATGAATAAGATGCGACGGTTTTGTGAATCAAAGATTGAGAATTGATGTTTTTGCTTGAAATTGGATGAATAGGAAGTGAGATAGATGCCGTAGGAGTGTTCTGGTTGATTTAATTGTGTTGTTTCAATCCGTAGGTTGACGAATGGGTTATGTGTTGGTTTCGAATGAAAAACGATTAATTGGATGTTGAATTGATATGTTTAATTCACTTGGTCGTTACTAATGAATTCGAAACGCAGAAATCACGGCTTTAGTTAATGAAAATCATTGATTTGGTGCGTTATGGTTTGATTTGGTTTCGTGATGTTTTAAATCCGTATATATTTTGCAATAAACATAGATTTGAGTTGTTTAATCGAAAAATTGAAGGTGGTTTCGGGTTCGAACATGGTCCGCGGTCATTTGTATAGTTTTAATTGGATTTTTAAGTGTTGAAATTGACCAAACACTGCTTGCCGGAAGTCGGTATATTCCGGCCAAGTGGCCGGAAAGTGGTAATCGGAATCACGAGGTGGGGGAAGGATTTTGGGCTGGTTTTAAAGTTTACATAACCAGTCCCTCTTGTTTCATTTGTTGTTTAAAAGGTGAGTTAAGTTTTGTTAATAGTTTGTAAATTGATGGTTTTGGCACAAAGTTAATTTATAAGTTATATTAGTTAACAAACTTAACTATGTTGAGACGTAGCGTTTATATAAGTGACGTTTTTTATAGTTTTAGTTCGTTTAAGCCATTAGGAGGCTATTTCAAGGCTTAGAAGCGTTTTTGTTTAACATTTTTAATGGTTTTTTTTTACGAACTATATATATTTATTTTTATATATATTTTGAGTTTTTTTTTATTGTCACAAATAATAATTATTTGATATACGCGAATGTTTTGCGACATAAACACAGTTATTTAATTGAGACGGGAATAACGTAGAATCCAATGCGTTTATTCATAATAATAATAAACGTTACACTTTGAAGAAAATAAATACGATTACAATTTAAAGGATAACGACTTTGGGTTCGAGTCTGGTATTCGGGTTCGGGTTTAGGGCAGATGTCACAGTCTCCCCTCGTTATAGAAATTTCGTCCCGAAATTTGCTCAAACCGAAGTAGAAGAAGATGAAGCAAAAAGGTGCGGATACTTAATCTTCATTTGGTCTTAAATTCATGTTCACATTTGAGTTTCAACGATTATTAACAATTGGTATCTAATTACGCTCGAGTTGTTTGACATCACGGTCCATAATTTCCAATGGCCGTTTAATAAATTGCATCGGTTCATTATATGCACAATGAGATTTTTTTATCGGATAAGTACTTCTTCAGATTAGAAACATGAAACACAAGATGATCACTGCCCACTTCCGTAGGGCATTTCATCTCGCCAGAAACTCTTGAGAATTCGATCAATGGAATTGTGAGCATTTTGATTGAGACACGGTTTTAAATAACGAGATTAAGAAGTTATTTATTTTTAATTCGCTTTGTCTCATTGAGGATTGTTTATTTAACTCTTTCACTTATAAGAGTTCGGTTGAACTATTTGTATGTAGATTCGAATAAATTTTATTTGCTACTCAATATAGGAATAGAATAGGATACCAACTTGCAAATGAAACATTTCAAGTATATGGATTTAAAATTATTTAAATGGTCATTGGGAATAGTCGTGATTAATAGATTGTTTGAAACTAATTAAGTAACCGTACACATAGTTAAGTGGCTTATATGCAATTAGTAAAATGAGTAAACAAGTCAAGTGAAAATAAGATGATTAAATATGACTCAGCTACACAAGACAAAACTTACTATGATTCCCATGCGCCAACTTTCATAATTCCGTGTGCACCCGTAATTACTTCAGTTTTTGCATGGACTCTACAGTTCATTCGATCACGTGCTAATCAGAAGTACACAACAATTTTAGGTTAAAATGATGATACGTATAGGTATTGATATCATACTTGATAGAAATAGTACTTGGGAAAATCATATTAAGATGACAAGTAGATTGATGATTCAGAAGAAACTAACGTCCATTAGGTAGACATTGCTCATATACATAACTTTGTTCAACGATGTAGATAGTAAAATTCGAGTACTAGGATAGTAACACTTGAGTTTGTGAAAATTGACTCTTATGTGTGTAAGATGTAATTATCTTGGTTTTCTGATATTGACCTGTTCATAAGCATTAGTTGATGGTGTACATGTAATAATATAGTTTATTGGGATCTTTAGAAAAATTAGTTTCATAAAAATTTGATAGTGCCGATAATCCAATTTATAGTTCGAATGAATAGATCACTTTGTTCCAATTGGATTTAATTTTTTTTTAAGGTGTTTGTATTTATATGACCGATAGCTTTAGGTAAACCAGATGTAGGGGGTAAATAAGTTTATAAGAGGTGATGCTGTTTTTCTATAAGGTAGTTTTAAAAGCTAACTAAAAGGTTGAAAGTTTTGATCTTTACCATAGATCAAAACTGATGAACAAAGATTGAGAATTGATGTTTTTGCTTGAAATTGGATGAATAGGAAGTGAGATAGATGCCGTAGGAGTGTTCTGGTTGATTTAATTGTGTTGTTTCAATCCGTAGGTTGACGAATGGGTTATGTGTTGGTTTCGAATGAAAAACGATTAATTGGATGTTGAATTGATATGTTTAATTCACTTGGTCGTTACTAATGAATTCGAAACGCAGAAATCACTGCTTTAGTTAATGAAAATCATTGATTTGGTGCGTTATGGTTTGATTTGGTTTCGTGATGTTTAAATCCGTATATGTTTTGCAATAAACATAGATTTGAGTTGTTTAATCGACGCATTGAAGGTGGTTTCAGGTTCGAACATGGTCCGCGGTCATTTGTATAGTTTTAATTGGATTTTTAAGTGTTGAAATTGACCAAACACTGCTTGCCGGAAGTCGGTATATTCCGGCCAAGTGGCCGGAAAGTGGTAATCGGAATCACGAGGTGGGGGAAGGATTTTGGGCTGGTTTTAAAGTTTACATAACCAGTCCCTCTTGTTTCATTTGTTGTTTATAAGGTGAGTTAAGTTTTGTTAATAGTTTGTAAACTGACGGTTTTGGCACAAAGTTAATTTATAAGTTATATTAGTTAACAAACTTAACTATGTTGAGACGTAGCGTTTATATAATTAACGTTTTTATAGTTTTAGTTCGTTTAAGCCATTAGGAGGCTATTTCAAGGCTTAGAAGCGTTTTTGTTTAACATTTTTAATGGTTTTCTTTTACGAACTATATATATATTTATTTATTTATATATTTTGAGTTTTTTTTATTGTCACAAATTGTCACACCCTAACCTTTCCAGGTTAGTTGCAACTATTGATTTCAAAGCTACTGGCCAGATATAATAAACAGATAAAAGCGCAACGATTAGCCAAAATTATCCACATTGGGGTTTCTCCTTTTTATATTAATATGAATATTGCTTCATTACAAAAGTATATATATATATATATGCTTACATATATATTGCACATATATATATATATTTGTAAATATTTACAATAAGATAGGTCGAGCCTATCTACATTATTATTTTTCTAATACATAAAAGTGACTATTGATGTTTCTATGTTTCCCTATCCAAAATGTAGCGTCACCCATATTTCATATATTGCGAATGCGTCTTCCCACACAATTATGTATGTTAATGTCATACTTAGGTACCTGAAAAGCACACTAAAAATGGTCAACTATAAAGTTGGTGAGTTCGTAGGTTTAGATAAATGTGAGTTTAACAAGTATGATGCAAATTAAATAAGTCCACAACCAAACCTGTACCCGGTCACCCAATCCCCATCTAATATGAATTGAGTTTCCGAATATTAACACCCAATAACTGTCACAAATGTATGCACATGCGCGATAATATGCACGCAACGACCACGTGCAGGTCTCAAAACCTCACGGGTCTCAGAGTTGGTTTCCTTTACAAAGTGCATTGTGCGTGGGGGATTACCCAAGTAGTACTACCCATACGATCCGTCGGTTCGTCCATAATTAATGGTTGTGTAAAAACGGACAGTTGGGCAAAAAAATGTCTTAAATAATAAAGCATCATAAAGTTAAATAAAACGAGTATGCTTTTCACCCAAAATAATTTAAGAAAATGGGCTACGAAACTCACCTCAATTAAAGTAGTATTCACTGCAAATTTGATCCTATCAACAAATAATTATGTTAAAACTTCTTAACCCTAAAAGTTAAATGATGACAAGTAAATAACGTTTAAATTTACAAAATTTAATTTATAAGATTATTTAGGAAACATTCAAGATTTACTATCTTTTGAAAATACGTATGATTACTTAAATAAAGTTTTGAAGTGATCAATTCCGATATGAAGTTTTCTACTCTTTTATTAGCCTTCAAAACAATATTAACTTTCAAGTAAATGTGTTTCCAGTTTATCAAAAAAATCAAGTCATTAAATCATTTAGGTTACCTTTAATACTTTTATATGTAAAACTTACTAACAAGTAATTATTTTTTTATTCATATGTATAAGTTTAAACCTAATATATTATTCTGATGCAAATAGTATTCAATCATCTTTATGGATTAGAGTTAATAAAATAGAAGATTTGCACAGTAAATATTAACGAGTTTAATAATTAGACAAACTTACCAAACTAATTTTTGAGACCTCAAAAACTCTTCTAGTACTTTGGTTGGTATGTGTGGGTGTTTGGTGAGTTAGGTTTACTTGTTTTAAAAGAAAGTAGGATGAGAAGTGAAACGTGGAGAGTGGATTTTATAATGTGGTTTAGAATTCATTTAACTCAAAGATAAGAAACTAGGGATTTTGTAATAATTGTCAGGAGATGAAGTGTCATGTTATTAATAGCCTAGGATAACAAAACTTTGTGGTGTCAACAATTTAGAAGGATAAGGTGGTGATGAGGTTTGCACGTTCGAAGTGATATGATCAAGAAATGGATAAAGATTTCATTTGATATGTATTTTGTATAAGTTGGTGTTAAACTAGTAAAAAAAATGTGTGATATAACTAGGTATAGGGTGTAATACATGTAAGGGATTTATGTCAAGGAAGTTTCATGGTGCTAAACTTTGAATTACAAAATAGTATAACAAGTGTTTAAACAAATCTTAAGTGTTCAAGTGACTTGTTTCACATGTGAACCTAATTGAGTAGGTATTTTAAGATTTTATGTTTAGATGTTATATGATATGATTTTTGGGTTAGTTAATCAGTATATAGGAATTAGCTTTATAAAAGTTATGGATTAGAAATTAAGATTTCCGATTGTTAGTGTTTATTAATGTTATTGTTCTTAACCTTAAGTTGAGTGTGTGTTAATTTAGAAGTACCAATAGTTAATAAGTAGATATCACATAATAATAAAGTGAAGTAATAATAACAATAATAATAATAATAATAATAATAACATATATATATATATATATATATATATATATATATATAGAGTTTCAAACCTGAATTCTTAGGGTTGTCATAATCTCCCCATGTTAGAGAATTTCGTCCTCGAAATTTAATTTGTGATACCATTGGGTAGACGTTTTCAAATAACTGAGGATACTTGAGCTTCATCTGATCTTCTCGTTCCCAGGTAAACTCGGGGCCCCGCTTAGAGTTCCATCTGACTCCTACAATTGGTATATGGCTTCTCTTAAGTCTTTTAACTTCTCTGTCCATGATCTCAATTGGCTCCTCGATAAAATGTAATTTATCATCTAGCTTTATTTCTTCTAAGGGTATGATCATATTATGGTCTGCCAAACATATCTTGAGATTTGATACATGAAATACATCATGTATACTACTTAATTCTTGTGGCAAATTAAGTTTATAAGCTACTAGACCAATTCTAGCCACAATCTCAAATGGACCAATGTATCGAGGGTTCAACTTACCTCTTTTCCCGAATCTAATAACACCCCTCCATGGTGCTACTTTGAGTAATACTTTATCTCCAACTTGAAATTCCAAAGGCTTTCGTCTTTTATCTGCATAGCTTTTCTGTCGACTTCTGGCAGTTTTTAATCTTTCCTTGATTTGAAATATCTTATCAGTTGTTTCTTGGATAATCTCAGGACCAGTTAACTGTCTGCCAAACATATCTTGAGATTTGATATGAAATACATCATGTATACTACTTAATTCTTGTGGCAAATTAAGTTTATAAGCTACTAGACCAATTCTAGCCACAATCTCAAATGGACCAATGTATCGAGGGTTCAACTTACCTCTTTTCCCGAATCTAATAACACCCCTCCATGGTGCTACTTTGATTAATACTTTATCTCCAACTTGAAATTCCAAAGGCTTTCGTCTTTTATCTGCATAGATTTTCTGTCGACTTCTGGCAGTTTTTAATCTTTCCTTGATTTGAAATATGTTATCAGTTGTTTCTTGAATAATCTCAGGACCAGTTAACTGCTTGTCTCCAACTTCTGCCCAACATAATGGTGATCTGCATTTTCGCCTGTAGAGTGCTTCAAAAGGGGCGGCTTTAATACTTGTGTGATAACTATTGTTATAGGAAAACTCAATTAAGGGTAAATGAGTATCCCAACTTCCACCAAAGTCGATTACACATGCTCGAAGCATATCTTCTAGTGTCTGAATGGTTCTTTCACTCTGACCATCTGTTTGGGGATGATAAAAAGTACTCAGATTTATTCTCGTTCCAAAAGCTTTTTGTAATGACCGCCAAAATCGTGATGTAAATCGACTATCTCTATCGGATATAATAGAAATGGGTACTCCATGCCTGCTAACAATTTCTTTCAAGTAAATCCGTGCCAACTTATTCATTTTAAGGTCCTCACGAATGGGAATGAAATGTGCTGATTTAGTTAGTCTATCAACAATGACCCATATCGTATCATGACCACTTGAGGTCCTAGGAAACTTAGTCACAAAATCCATAGTAATCTGATCCCATTTCCATTCAGGAATTTCAGGTTGTTGCAGGTATCCGGATGGTTTTTGATATTCTGCTTTAACTTTTGAACATGTTAAACATTTACCAATGTACAAAGCGATTGATTTCTTCATACCGGGCCACCAATACTGTGTCTTAAAATCCTTATACATTTTGTCGTTACCTGGGTGTATCGAATATTTAGACTTGTGTGCTTCATCCAAAATTACTTCTCTTAATTTACTCAAATTTGGGATCCATTTTCTTTGTTTGAATCTTAAAAGTTCATTATTCGCGGTTTCCAATTCTTTTTCTAATCCATGCAAGGATTCATTTTTCAGATTCTCTTCCGAAAGGGCTTTTCTTTGTGCTTCCTTAACTTGGTCATGTAGATTGGATTTAATACGTATTCCAAAAGCATGAATCCTCATTGGTTTAAGGCATCTGCAACTACATTTGCCTTGCCAGGGTGGTAGCGAATTTCACAATCATAATCATTTAATAGTTCTACCCATCTTCTTTGGCGCATATTTAACATTTTCTGATCTAATATATGTCGTAAGCTCTTGTGATCAGTATAAACAATGCATTTAGTACCATAAAGATAATGCCTCCAGATTTTAAGTGCAAATACTACCGCTCCTAAGTCTAAATCATGGGTTGTGTAGTTTTTCTCATGCACTTTTAGCTGACGTGATGCGTATGCTATTACTTTTTCTCGTTGCATTAATACACATCCTAATCCTTGATGCGAAGCATCGCAATATACTACAAAATCCTTTGTGCCATCGGGTAATGACAAGATTGGTGCAGTACATAACTTCTGCTTTAATAATTCAAATGCAGCTTTTTGTTTTTCTCCCCAATCAAACTTTTTATCTTTCTGAGTTAACATTGTTAAGGGCCTAGCGATACTTGAAAAATTTTCAATGAAGCGTCTATAGTATCCTGCTAACCCTAGAAATTGACGGACTTCAGTTGGGGTCTTAGGGCTTTCCCATTTCTTGATTACATCAATCTTTGCAGGGTCAACTTGGATTCCTTTACTATTGATGATATGGCCAAGAAATTGCACTTCACGTAACCAAAATTCACACTTAGAAAACTTGGCATATAATTTCTCTTTCTTAAGCAATTCCAAAACTATCCTTAAATGTTGTTCATGATCTGCCTTGTTTTGAGAATAGATTAAAATATCGTCAATAAACACTATCACAAATTTATCTAAGTAGGGTTTGCACACCCTATTCGTCAAATCCATGAATATTGCTGGTGCATTTGTTAAACCAAACGGCATAACAAGAAACTCATAGTCACCGTATCGAGTTCTAAATGCAGTCTTGGGTATATCTTCTTCTTGAACTCTTAGTTGATGATATCCAGATCTTAAGTCAATTTTAGAGAAATAGCTAGAACCTTGAAGTTGATCAAACAGGTCATCTATCCGGGGAAGTGGATATCGGTTCTTAATTGTGACCTTATTTAATTCTCTATAATCTATACACATCCTAAAATTTCCATCTTTTTTCTTTACAAACAATACTGGTGCACCCCATGGTGAGTAACTTGGTCTTATAAATCCTGTATCTAGAAGTTCTTGTAATCGCTTCATTATTTCTTGCATTTCTGATGGAGCTAAACGGTATGGAGATTTTGCAATAGGTGCAGTTCCTGGGATAAGGTCAATTTTAAATTCAACTTGTCGTGAAGGTGGTAATCCGGGTAAATCTTCAGGAAAAACTTCCGGGTATTCTCTTACAACTGGAATATCTTCAAGTGTCTTTTCTCCCGGTACCTATTGCTCACGTGTGCCAAAAAGGCACAATTTCCCTTTCTTAAACACTTTTGTGATTTCATATAAGATATAAATTTCACAGATTTTTGTGATTTCTCTCCATAAATGGTAAGATTTTCTCCGTTGGTTAAAGGGATTCTAACCATTTTCTTTCCACAAACAATTTCTGCTTGGTTTTTCTCTAACCAATCCATACCGATAATCACATCAAAGCTCCCTAATTCTACAGGCATCAAGTCTATACTAAAGCAATGATTATCTAGAGTTAAAGTAGAATCTTGAATTATTTCACCAGCCTTTATTAACTTGCCATTGGCCAATTCCATAGTATATACATCACTTAATTTGCTAGGTTTTACTTCACTTAATGGCTTAAAAGCAGTAGAAACAAAACTTTTACTAGCGCCAGTATCAAATAAAATGGTTGCATATTGATTATTGACGAGAAACGTACCCGTTACAACGTCTGGCTCGTCACGAGCTTCTTCTGCCCTTATCATGAATGCTCTCCCATAGGCTGGTTTTGTAGCAATATTAGTTTTTAACTTGGGGCAAACATTTCTCATATGGTTTTCACTTCCACATTCATAACAAACTCGTTTTGGTGCATTGGGTTCCTTACAATCTCTGGGAAAGTGTCCAGTTTTCTTGCATTTGAAACATGTTAGAGTTCTACATGCTCCTTGGTGATGATAATTACACTTTTTGCAATATGGTTGGATTCCCATATATGGTTCCCTTGCAATTCCACCTGAGTTTTTAACCATTCCTTGATTAAATCTTTTATTGGGCCAATTTCCCGAGTTTCCATCCCATTTCCGTTTATTGCTTTCTTTTACTACCCTTAATGATCCATTTCTGATCATTTCATCTGTTAAACTTCCTCCAAATACTACTGCGCTCTGAAAAGAAGACGGCATAGCAGATTTTACCAATCCTCGAATTTGTGGAGCTAAACCCCATATATAACGGCCAATTCGTTTAGATTCTAGAGTGATCAAATGAGGTACCAAACGAGATAACTCATTAAATGGATCAGTGTAGTCTTGATGAGCCGCTCCATTCATTTTCAGTTTCCAAAATTCAGCTTCAATCTTTTCAACCTCACTATAGGGACAATATTTTTCTATCATTAAACCCTTGAATTCTTCCCATTTAAGTTGGTTTACAGTACATCTGCCATAAGTTTGGACCATCGTGTTCCACCATGATAAGGCCTCACTTTTAAGTGTATGCGACGCATATTTTACTTTGTGTTCATCTAAACAGTTGCTGATGTCAAGAGTTGCTTCTATATCTTCAATCCATCTTAGAGCTCCCCCTTCACCCCCTTTTCCATAAAATTCTTTAGGTCTGCAAGCCATAAAAGACTCATAGGTGCAACCTTTATTAATATCTCTGGTATTTGCAAGATTATTTTCATTTCCTCTTACAGCATTAAGGTTGCCATTATAACCAGGAGGTTCTATATTTATTGAAATGATATTTTCTGAATGTGCATCATTCGGATTTATGTTACCTGGGTTTGTATTTTCAATATTGGGATGTGGGTTGAGTTGTGCCACTATGTTGGGTATGGCGTCTGCAAGTTGTTGTGCTATCATTTGCGCAATCTGAGTTTCCTGATTAACTGCTGAGTTGTCAAGGGGTGGGGTTACTTGTCTTTCTACTAGAGCAGTTTCAGCTCTTTTAGTGGTTTCAGTTCTACGTGGATGACCTCTTTCTTTTGGTGACATTTTTCTAAAAATTAGTAACAAACAATGCTTTAACTTGCAATATTATACACTTATAATAACAACATAATATTTATAGATCACGTGTGCACATATCAAACAAACTTAATAATACTTTTATATATTGATAGATGATGTAAACATTTTAGTACAAAAGTTAGATAATATTCCTAAATTATTCGCCCCAGATCCACTGCCAAACTCTAGTGAAAACACCTTTCTTCGTTCCTTTCAGAGTCTTTATTTCTTCTTGAGTAATTTGAATATCTTCCCGCATATCATTAACTTGTTGAAGTATGAGTTCAGAAATCCGAGTTTGCTGTTTCATAAATACTTGATATTTGGCATCCATTTCTGCCATCCATCTTACCTGCTCTTGTGACTGAGGGATGTAGTTACTTGTTACGGGTGGTGTAAGTTGTACAGAGGATTCCCCAACCTCTGGTATAGTTGGTGGGTCATCTGGTTTCCTAAAAATAAAACCAATACAAGGTTTTATTTTCTTTCTTGCAGTGATTCTTTTATTAGTTTCTTTCATAACTGGCGATGCAGAACGGCCAGGACGTTTACTTTGAGACGATTCTGAATTTTATAAACTTTGTGTTTTGCTAGCTGATAATGATCCCGAATATTCTGATGGCTCTGTTTCACTTGATGCTGACTTTTTGTCACATGAATCATTAGTAATATCGGCGGACATGACTGCGAGCAATTAACTTTTTAAAAAATAATATAAATTAAATCATGTAACATGTATACCAACTGAATCACATAGCACGTATGTAAAATATTATAATAATGTCTTGTGAGCTTATGGTTATAGTCGAGGTCTCTATTACTTAAATACCTAATTCTCTATAACCAATGGCTCTGATACCAACCTGTCACACCCTAACCTTTCCAGGTTAGTTGCAACTATTGATTTCAAAGCTACTGGCCAGATATAATAAACAGATAAGAGCGCAACGATTAGCCAAAATTACCCACATTGGGGTTTCTCCTTTTTATATTAATATGAATATTGCTTCATTACAAAAGTATATATATATGCATACATATATATTGCACATATATATATATTTGTAAATATTTACAATAAGATAGGTCGAGCCTATCTACATTATTATTTTTCTAATACATAAAAGTGACTATTGATGTTTCTATGTTTCCCTGTCCAAAATGTAGCGTCACCCATATTTCATATATTGCGAATGCGTCTTCCCACACAATTATGTATGTTAATGTCATACTTAGGTACTTGAAAAGCACACTAAAAATGGTCAATTATAAGGTTGGTGAGTTCGTAGGTTTAGATAAATGTGAGTTTAACAAGTATGATGCAAATTAAATAAGTCCACAACCAAACCTGTATCCGGTCACCCAATCCCCATCTAATATGAATTGATTTTCCGAATATTAACACCCAATAACTGTCACAAATGTATGCACATGCGCGATAATATGCACGCAACGACCACGTGCAGGTCTCAAAACCTCACGGGTCTTAGAGTTGGTTTCCTTTACAAAGGGCACTGTGCGTGGGGGATTACCCAAGTAGTACTACCCATACGATCCGTCAGATCGTCCAGAATTAATGGTTGTGTAAAATCGGGCAGTTGGGCAAAAACAATGTCTTAAATAATAAAGCATCATAAAGTTAAATAAAACGAGTATGCTTTTCACCCAAAATAATTTAAGAAAGTGGGCTACGAAACTCACCTCAATTAAAGTAATCTTCACTGCAAATTTGATCCTATCAACAAATAATTATGTTAAAACTTCTTAACTCTAAAAGTTAAATGATGACAAGTAAATAACGTTTAAATTTACAAAATTTAATTTATAAGATTATTTAGGAAACATTCAAGATTTACTATCTTTTGAAAATACGTATGATTACTTAAATAACGTTTTGAAGTGATCAATTCCGATATGAAGTTTTCTACTCTTTTATTAGCCTTCAAAACAATATTAACTTTCAAGTAAATGTGTTTCCAGTTTATCAAAAAAATCAAGTCATTAAATCATTTAGGTTACCTTTAATACTTTTATACGTAAAACTTACTAACAAGTAATTATTTTTTATTCATATGTATATTTTTAAACCTAATATATTATTCTGATGTAAATAGTATTCAATCATCTTTATGGATTAGAGTTAATAAAATAGAAGATTTGCACAGTAAATATTAACGAGTTTAATAATTAGACAAACTTACCAAACTAATTTTTGAGACCTAAAAAACTCTTCTAGTACTTTGGTTGGTATGTGTGGGTGTTTGGTGAGTTAGGTTTACTTGTTTTAAAAGAAAGTAGGATGAGAAGTGAAACGTGGAGAGTGGATTTTATACTGTGGTTTAGAATTCATTTAACTCAAAGATAAGAAACTAGGGATTTTGTAATAATTGTCAGGAGATGAAGTGTCATGTTATTAATAACCTAGGATAACAAAACTTTGTGGTGTCAACAATTTAGAAGGATAAGGTGGTGATGAGGTTTGGACGTTCGAAGTGATATGATCAAGAAATGGATAAATATTTCATTTGATATGTATTTTGTATAAGTTGGTGTTAAACTAGTAAAAAAAATGGGTGATATAACTAGGTATAGGGTGTAATACATGTAAGGGATTTATGTCAAGGAAGTTTCATGGTGCTAAACTTTGAATTACAAAATAGTATAACAAATGTTTAAACAAAGCTTAAGTGTTCAAGTGACTTGTTTCACATGTGAACCTAATTGAGTAGGTATTTTAAGATTTTATGTTTAGATGTTATATGATATGATTTTTGGGTTAGTTAATCAGTATATAGGAATTAGCTTTATAAAAGTTATGGATTAGAAATTAAGATTTCCGATTGTTAGTGTTTATTAAAGTTATTGTTCTTAACCTTAAGTTGAGTGTATGTTAATTTAGAAATACCAGTAGTTAATAAGTAGATATCACATAATAATAAAGTGAAGTAATAATAACAATAATAATAATAAAAATAATAATAATAATAATAATAATAATAACAACATATATATATATAGAGTTTAAAACCTGAATTCTTAGGGTTGTCATATAAATAATAATTATTTGATATACGCGAATGTTTTGCGACATAAACACAGTTATTTAATTGAGACCGGAATAACATAGAATCCAATGCGTTTATTCATAATAATAATAAACGTTCACTTTAAAGAAAATAAATACGATTACAATTTAAAGGATAACGACTTCGGGTTCGAGTCGGGTATTTGGGTTCGGGTTTGGGGCAGATGTCACAGTAAACAGCTATGAAGCTTTAATTGCCGGAGATGTCAAGGGAAAAGGTATCACAATGGAGGATATGTTGCAAGTTGACCCTGACGACCTTGAAGAAGCAGATATTCAATGGCAAATGGCAATGTTGATTGTCAGGGCTAGACGTTTTATGGAGAGAATTGGAAAAAGAAGCTTCGACAATCAAAATGCAAAGGTTGGTTTCGACAAATCTAAACTCCGATGTTTCAATTGCAAACAACTCGGACATTTCAAAAGAGATTGCCCATCCCCAACTGTGTTTGAACCACCATCTCCCAACACAAGAAATGCTCCTGTTATCGAAAGAGTGAACACCAGTAACACAAGAGAAACTGCTTTATTGACAAATTTTGATTGGAGTGCGGAGATTGCAGAAGTCCAAGAAGAAATTAATCATGCTCTTGTTGCTGAAAACATATTGAATGCATGGAATGAATCGGAACAAGCTCCTACTGAGGCAACTGAAGAGATCAAAAAGGTGGAATTTGTGAAAGATGAGAAAGAAAGCAAGGAGGTTGAAGATGAAAAGGAGGAAGAAAGGAAGAAAAATACACCCGCTTGTAACTGTGAGAAGGCTCTGGCTACCGAGAAGATTATCATGGGCCTTCCTTATGAGGTAATCCAAGACATGTGTTCATCGGCTTGTCGGGTTCAACTTTTTGGTGTATATAAGGCTAATAGTTTATTATTAACTAATCAAGCTGAACTCAATACTATTAATTCGGATCTTAAAAAGAATGAGGTGAACTATTATGTAAAACTTAACGAAGCTTTACAAGAAATAGATCACTTAAATAGAAAACTCCTTGAAAAGAATGTTGAGGTTAACTTGCTTGATGAACGTGTTAAACTTGCTGAATTTGAAAGCAGTAAACTTCAAACTAAACTTGAAGATGGACCATTTCTGGTATGAAAAGAGAGGAACTAAATTGTAGGCAAAGAGGAGCTCGAATCAAAACAGGTTTAGGATATGATGAGTTTCCTCATGTTTATCCTCCACCTAGTACTTATTGTTATTCTCCCATACCCAAACCTCATCCCACTAATGATTTAATTGCAGAACACACTAACAATTTATTTGCAGGTTTAGAAGGAGTTAATCGTCAGGAGGTACGAGAGGATTACGAATATGGTGCTTCAACAGGATTAGGATGCTCTGTTTCAAGTTGTAGTTTAAATTCAAAGAAGTCTACTTTAGACAATAGTAGTAGTTTGAGTGATGTGTTAAGTGATTCAAGTAGTTTAAACTCTAAACCGTTTGTACTAAACTTTGACAATGATGTGTGTGCTCTAAATGCTGTTAATGATGATCATGTTTCTTTCGTTGAATCTAATGATGTGTTGCCAAATAAGAACTGCTTTGAAAAGTTTGTCTCAACCCCAATACCGACCTTTACTCCAATCCGCATAACCAAACCCGTTGAGACAAACAACAACTCAGAGATGAATCATGTTAAAGATACAGGTAATGAAGCTAGCACATCAAAAGGTAAAACAAAAGAAATGTATGTTTCTTATAGTGATTCAGACACAAACATGTATGAATGTGATGAAGAAATGATGATTGATCCCATTTCCACTGGTAATTCTAGAAAGAAATGTTTCAAATCGCATTGTTTCCGCTGCGGTAAGGACACTCACATTGTTAAGAACTGTCCGAAACTCGTTCAAAAGGGTGTAAATAATTCTAGTTTAACTAATCGATTCAATAGGTTTGTAAATAATCATTTTTATGCTAATTTTTCTTTGTTTAAACCCAAGTCTTCTAAGGCATGGGTTCCTGTTTCTAATTGATTTTCTTTTTTTTTTTTGTCAGGAACGCCCGAGGAAGCCAAATAGTCTGTGGCATGTAGATAGTGGATGTTCTCGACATATGACTGGTTTGAAAGATTTGCTTACTAATTTCCGTATAATAAATGGTGGGTATGTGGCGTTTGTCGTAGATAAGAAAGGGGGCAAAATGATCGGTCAAGGTGAGGTATCGAATGGATCGTTGACATTAGAGAAAGTGAACTATGTTCCAGAGCTGCACTTCAACCTGCTGAGCGTATCTCAAATTTGTGATAAGAATATTTCAGTTCTTTTCAAATCCACTGAATGCTTATTTCTGAAGCTGGATTTCTCCGTTTCTGAAGACATGATCGTGATGCGCGCACCAAGGAAGAATGACACATATTTTCTTGACATGAATTCAAAGGAGTCAACTTCCACTATCACATGCTTATTATCAAAAGCTTCTTCCTCAGAAGCTTTTTTATGGCACCGGAAACTTGGTCATGTTAATTTTGATAATATTAATAAACTTGTTATACATAATCTAGTTCGTGGCTTGCCCATAAAAAAAATTTCGGTGGTTGAGAAATGTATGGCATGTGCTAAGGGGAAACAACATAAGAAATCTCACAAATCTAAAACGATCAATTCTATTTCTTGTCCTCTTGAACTATTACATGTTGATTTGTTTGGACCAATCGGTGTCAAAAGCATTGCTAAGAAATCTTATTGTTTGGTTATTACAGATGATTTTTCAAGATATTCTTGGGTCAGTTTTCTTACTAATAAAGGGGAGACTGCAGGAGCTTTCAAGAGTCTTATTCTGAAAATTGAAACCATTAGCGGGAAGAAGGTGAAAGCTATTCGGAGCATAATGGGACGGAGTTCAGAAATCACATTTTTGATTCATTCTGTGAAGAAAAAGGTATATTGAGACAGTACAGCGCAGCACAGACACTTCAGCAGAATGGAGTGGCTAAACGCAAAAACAGAACCTTAGTTGAAGCTGCAAGGACGATGTTGATCGAGTCAAAACTTCCAATCATTTTCTGGGCTGAAGCTGTAAATTGTGGGTCATATGTGCTGAATAGGGTGTTGATCGTGAAAGCCAAGATGAAGACGTGTTATGAATTATTCCACAATAGAAAACCACTGATTGACTTCTTTCGACCTTTTGGCTGTTCATGTACTTTGTTGAATACTCAAGCTCAAACGTCAAAATTCGGAGCTGTTTCTGATGAATGCTTCTTTGTCGGTTATTCCTCTTCTCAGAAAGCTTATCGAGTTTACAATAGACGTACCAAAATCGTTCAAGAATCGTTTTATGTTGATTGGCATGAATCAAATGTGTGCGATACTGGATCTGAACCTTCCTGGTTCTATGATGCCACCACTGTGTTCAATTCTTTTAATTTACCACTTTTCCTAGAAGAAGATGACATCGTTCCGGTGTATTCTGAAGTTATTTCTGATTCTGTTACTTTCTCACCCTCACCAAACATTTCACAACCGTTGCCACCCACACATGATGTTGTTATTTTCACTGATCCTTCGCCATCATCACCTCATCCTGCATCACCTGTTATTCCTCTTAATTCATCTACCATAACTTTTTCAGATATCTCTACATCCAATTCGCTCTACAAGGAACTAAAAGATCATCCTCATGACCTGGTCATAGGATCCATTTTTGACGGTGTTCGCACTCATCATCAATCTGGGCTTATCAATGTTTGCTTATTCTCCTGTTTTCTATCACAGATCGTCCCAAAGAACATTAACATGGCATTACAAGATCCGAGCAGGGTAGAGTCAATGCAATTAGAACTTCAACAGTTCAAAGCTCAAAGTTTGGGAATTGGTCGATCTCCCACCAAACAAATACCCAATTGGAACGAAGTGGGTATACAAAAACAAACCTGACGATAGAGGGGTCGTTGTTCGAAACAAAGCTAGGTTGGTCGTTCAAGGGTTCGCACAAGAGGAAGGCATTGATTACACAGATGTTTTTGCTCCTGTTGCCAGAATTGAAGCCATCCAAATCTTTCTTGCCCATGTTGCACACAAAAACTTCAAAGTTTATCAAATGGATGTAAAGTGCGTATTCTTGTATGGAGATATCGATGAAGAGATATATGTCTGTCACCCACCAGGTTTCGAGGATCCGGATTTCCCTGATAAGGTCTACAAATTAGACAAGTCACTCTATGGACTACATGAAGCTCCCTGAATCTGGTACGAAACGTTGACACAATATCTATTGAGCAAAGGTTTTACCAGAGGAACCATTGACATGACTCTCTTCAAGAAAACCATTGGCGATGACGTTTTACTGGTTCAAGTGTACGTAGATGACATCATCTTTGGTTCGTCAAATGAAAGTTTATGTAGAGAATTTGAGGAGGTGATGAAGGAAAGGTTTGAGATGAGTGTGATGGGTGAGATGTGCTTCTTTCTCGGTTTGCAGGTGGTATAAAAACCCGACAGCATACTCATTCACCAGGAGAAATATATTCAGGAGATTTTGGTAAAATACAAGATGGACGACAGTTCTTCTGAACTATCTCCGTTTACAACACAAACTTGTCTCATTCCTGACGAATCGGGAAAGTCCGTTGATGCTCACCGCTACAGATCGATGATCGGTTCGTTAATGTACTTAACTGCAAGTCGTCCAGTCATCGCTTTTGTTGTAGGATATTGTTCGAGGTATCAATCAAATCCTAAGGAGTCACATGAAAAAGCCGTGAAGCATATTTTTCGTTATCTAAAGGGAACTCCGCGTCTCGGCTTGTGGTATCCAAAAGGGGGGAGCTTTGATCTTCATGCATATACTGACAGTGACTATGGCAGTTGCAAACTCGATCGGAAATCGGTTTCTGGTGGATGTCAGTATCTAGGGGAGTGTTTAGTTTCGTGGCAGAGCAAGAAACAGACCACAGTTTCTTTATCTACTGGGGAGCTGAATACACTGCCGCCTCCAGCTGCTGTTATCAAGTCCTCTGGATCCAACATTAGATGATCGATTACGGAATCAATTTTCTTCACACTCCGATCTTCTATGATAATAAGGCAGCCATTGGAATTACCAAGAATCCGGTTCACCACACTCGAACGAAGCATACTGAAACTCGCATTCATGCCATCCGGGATGCTCAGGAAAATGGATTTATCAATATCATATCGATCGACACCAAAAATCAAAAAGTTGATTTGTTCACTAAAATGTTTGATAAACCGCGTTTTTTGAATTAATTAACATGCTTGGTCTGATTTCCTTTTAATCATTCAAATACTTAAAAAAAAGGGGGAGAAATGCGAAAGAAAATCTGTTTTTCTTACTTGCATTTTCTAATAATGTCGGCAATTCTTGTGTGTTTTGATCTCAAATGTTCTTAAATTTATGAAAAATTTCAATTGAAAAACTGAAAGTTTTGGGGGAGTAAATACTACAAATTTTATAATTGTATTTCATTTCATGTAAAATATTGTTTGTTTCTTGCAGGATTCAGATATGGGTTGACAACATCTGAAGGAGGGAGGAGATTTGTATACTGATGTATTAGTAGGCTCAGCTTGAATACAATTAGACATCTAAAGCTCTCATCAGCACGTACAGATAATCATCTCCTCTGTTATACGTCAGTATAGACCTGGAGCGCTGATCATCTGTAAAACCCATATAAAGCAAAGCTCAAAATGTTTATACATCATGCTCATTGTTTGATGTGTCTTTTATGTAAAACCCTAAATTTTTGACGTAAGACTATGCTGTATATGGGCGGGTGTTCATGTAAATAGCACGTTGAATAAAAAGTCCTAATCTATAGTGATAAACCCTAGGGGTGATAGAGGACTGAAAATGAAGAACGTGGCCGAAAACGGAACTCAAATCGGAGTTATAACGAAGCGGGAAATGCGAAAACACCAGAGGAATGCCCGAAAACTTCTTTCGAGCATATCTTGACTTAGAAAAAGAGTTACAGAGCCCATAATATATGAATTCCACATGTTTCGACGAGAGGAATCTGAAAATGTAGGTTATGCTGTCCGCACATCATGGTGTATACCCCTTCGCGTATCGCCTAATGCATGTCGGGTGGAAAACAGCTGGCAGCCACTCACCATCTACGCGATACACGCAGATGGTGCATGTGGGCTGTGCGTATCGCCTGAAACAGCCCAGACAGCCTATTTAAAGGGTTGCAACCCCCATTCACTTGTGCTCACACCCATTTCTCACTCTAGACGTTTTTAGAGAGACAAAGGCTTAGTTTTTGTTGCGGAATCGCGCCTCGAGTGCGGTACCCTACGTTGGAGCGTTCCTTCGAGTGTCGGACACGTGTTTGTCGCTTAGCGTGCGTTGAGGTTCTGCCCGAGTGAAGAACGGTGATCATCAAGGCGTTGCGCGATTGAAGATCGGTGATCGACGAGGTAAATGGTCTTTTATTCTCGATTAGTTTAGGACGGGAATCGGGTTGGGAACCCGATGGGAATGCGGGGTGAAGATACTCGCATAGCACGAGGGACGTGCTAGGGGAAATAGTTGCAGGATTAAACACACGCAACTAACGGGTAGATTACCTGGGGAGGGTGCGGGTTGAATATCCATACCCTAGGGGTATGATATCCGTTGTGAACGGGTAACATATCTCTGTGGGATTCGTTTGGATTCCCGAGGTTCGGGATTTGGTAAGCGTAGGTGGCAACGACTCGTGTCTAGTCGTATGCGTCGCTAGTTATGCCCTAGGACTTACATAGTCTTAGGAATCGTTATTTATAACGTTGTGATATCGCGTTATAGGTGGATTATAGCTATTGAAGTTGATTTTCAGTATAACTATTTGTGTTGATTGTGGAGATAGTCATTTGGATTGATTATTGGGATTAGATCAAGGAACAAAGCTAGTTGTGAGCTTGTTGTGATCTTGTTGAGGTGAGTTCATACACCCAAACTCTTGTGTAACTGTTTTAGTTTTGAAATGATTGTATGTTTTTACAAAACTGGATGTGTTGCTTAAACCTGTTTTAGTTGGAAATGATTGTGAGTTTTTGTATAAACTCTTTTGGATTGGTTGTGTTCTTAAACTGTTGTTTTTGAACGGTTGGTTAGCATTCTACGGTAAATATCGGGCAACACCACTTCAGTTATAGGGTGACGTGGTAAACTCGGTGAAGGGTATATGCCTATATTCTACTCCAGCGCAGACGTGCCTGACGGGTTGTTGAGCGGTTTATCGTATTGTCTGTGTATATTTATCTGATGATGCTAGTATGTTTATGAAATGCTTGTAAGTGATGGAGTTAGTGGTAACTCTTTGATCAATGGAGCTTGATAACTCGTTGATCAAGGTTTTTACAAGTATTTGGTTGAATGTTTGAAATGTTTTGTAAAATGTTTTATTATGAACTCACCAGCGTAAGCTGACCCTTTCTTTTAAAACTTTTTGGCACACATCCTAGGTGTCGAGTGATGCAGGAAAGCACTGATGAGGCTAGAGCAGACAGAGGGCTTGCGGGCTTAGAAGATAGACGCTCTGGACCTAGAATAGTTGCTAGCTTTACTTTGTTGATGTTATGTATCAAACAATCATTTGCCATTTTGAGAACTATGTAATTGTTGTTTGAAGTTTAATGTATGAACAGCTTTAAGTTTTAGTTGTGTGTATGTATGTTGTTGTTCCGCTGCGTTGCTCCTGATATCCATTCGTCACGCGTGTAAACCCCCGGGGAAACCATCCATCCTGGGACCGCCCGCCGCGTGGGGTTGTGACATTTTATTAAACCTAAACTCCACTTCACCCCCGAAATACATTCACCATGATCACTTGATCTGGGTCTATGTCCCTTTAAAATTACAAAAATCTTGCTGAATCATCTAAACTCAATATGCCCTGAGGTCAAAACAAGTTACTTTGCTGAATGTTTGTGGAAACCGAGTTGCTAGAGTTTCTTCAAATCGAACCAAAACATGATAATATCGTCACAAGTTGTGTGTTGAAAGGAACAATGCATGGGTTTAAATAGACAAACATACTGATAATCTTTCCAAATCTTTGTTCCTCCGGATGATTGCAAGAAATTCGTTTCTGATATCCTCGTGATCCATTCTGTTATACTGATTTGATTCCTTTTAAACTTTTGTAGTTAAACTGGGTTGTTATCTTGGATCTATCTCATTAGTTTGGCATGACACTATTTTAAAATATTTATAATTTAATTAGATTTGGCTTTTATTATTTTCTAAAATTAATTTTTTTTAAATTTTTGGATCTTTGCGACACTATAGTGTCGGGTATGCGACACTATGACCTTTGCGACGCTATAGTGTCGGGTTTGCGAAACTATGTCATGCACTATATTCATCTGATGTGGGTCGTTTGGTTCATAATTCTCATTTTCAAACATCCGACTCTATACCCGACACTAAACCCTAATACCCACTTAGCTTCAATCTGTGATTTTGTAGTGTTTTTCAAGTGTTTTCAACCTGTAAGTTTTGATCTATAACATGTTTCGAACCTTCGTTTGCAATGGATTTGAATTTGGTGTTGATTTGATATGGTTTTGATTCGTTTGACTGTTGGTTTCTTCGCGTTTTGCGACACTAGCTGTTTATCTTGCGACACTGAACGAAAGTTCAAACCAGATCTGCGACACTACCAATGTCATGCTGCCCATACCTTGTTGGTAGTGTCGGAGACCTGAGGTGCTGTGACAATGTAGTGTCGTCACACATGCTTTGCCGATACGACACTGTAATGTCGACCAAAATGCGACATTGCTGTGTCGAACTACTGCGACACTGCTGTGTCGCACATCTGCGACACTATTTTTTTTATGATTATTTTATTTTTTATTTCTTTCCTTTTGATTTTATTTTATTTTATTTACCTATTTAATTATTAATTAATTTTTTTGGTTTTCGTTTCAGGTATATTATATGGATCCGAAGCCTCCACCGCCGATGCGATTCGACAAGCGGTCGAATTTGGTCGCTTATCTAAAAGATAAGGACCCAAAGTCAGTTGGTTTTCGTGACGCGATATCTTGGATGAAGGCGTCCCCCATCTTTTATTCGGTTACGAAGGATCTGGTGATATAGATCAGCAACATATTAGATATTTTTGGGAGACGGCCACATATAACCTGAATGCGGATCCAGGAGAGATCAGGGCTACTGTAATGGGGGAGCAGATTGTACTTACTGTTGATTTTATAGCCCGGATGTTGAGATTGGAGCGAGATGTTGGTTCACCGGTATAGCTGAGTTTGACTGATGTGTATGAGGGATTTCTTGAGATGGGAGACAAAGGAACTGAATTTTTGGAGCGTAGAGAGATCAAGAAATCGTTCTTAACAAAGGAGTGGAGATTTATAGCCCACGTTATTATTGTATGTTTAGATCATCAGAAAGGAGGAACGGATGGGCTGAATTTCGAATGGGCCCGAGTGATGCTAAACTTGTGCAGGGGAGATAAGGCAAATATCCCGCATATGATATTCGGGTATATGATTGAGAACATCTCCTCGGCCAAGAATGATAAATGGCTGTTGTATCCACGGTTTATATAGATTTTCATTGATGAATTGAAGCCAGATCTGCAGAAATTGGGTGATGTTTTGGAGTTGACGAAGATGAATGTGAGGATTTTTGCTGATTGCTCTGCACCTCGACATGATATTTCGGGAAAGATAACATATCTTTTTCGAAATATGTATAATGATGAAAGGTGGGAGTACATTGAGAAGCTGAAAGTGTCGGATGAGAAGCGTTTTGGTGAATTAAGGGAGAAAATCAAAGAGGATATACGAAAACGGAAGAAGTATGTGGGGCCGAAGCCGGTACTATTTGAGGAGGAGCTTGATTAGATCGAGGCGGAGATATTCAAACCAAAAGGTAAGAAGAAAAGGAAAGCACAGAATGATTCTGATACTGATATCAGAATCAAAAAGGCAAAGGGGAAGCAACCAGCGGCCTCAGAAAGTATGCCTGAGAATGTTAAAAGAATAACTGAGAAGAGAGGAGGAGCTGGGTTGGACGAGGACGTGATTCGTGGGCTGAATACGTCGCTCGCGAATGAGCTGAGTATGGTAAAGACGAAGTTGATGAACGCGGAGGAACGTGAGAGGCACAGGGAGTCAGAGATGGAGGATTTACGAAAGATTGTGCTGGATCAACAGTCCTAATCAAGAAGCTGTTAGTTGAATTGAACGAAGTTAAGAAAGAAGTAAAAGTTGGTGTGACGGAGACAGAAACTGAAATTAATAAGATGGTGAGCATTGTGAAGTATCCTACACTAAAGGAGATGGTGCAAACAGGCAGAAGTCGGAAAGATTTCAGTGGATTTAGCGGTGCAGGTGGGAGCGGAACTGAGAAAGAGACAGAAGTTACTGATGACTTCTGTCTCGATATTGATACTGATTTGGGTGGAGAAGAAATTGTTGCTGAGAAGGAGAAAGGTGCCGAAATGAAATTGATTGACGAAGAAGTTGAAGATGAACAAATGGTGGATTACAATTCGGAGCCTGAATTTTATGAAGTTGATGAGAAGGAGATGGTATATGTTGCTCGGAAAAGTGGTGTCGAGGGTGACGTGTTTGAGCTTGATAAATCTGATTGGTTCAGGAAGTTAGAGGAACCAGAAACCGTCAGGCCTCTGTTCCAGAACTTGGATGCCCCGACCACTAAAGATACTGATAACAAGATCTTTAGTTGGAAATACAGTATGGAGCTACAGAAATTTATGATAAAGAGGAGAGGAGGCGGGATCAGCTACGTTAGCAACCGCAAACACTTCAAAACATTCCCTATATGGGACTTGAGGCGTTTGGCGGTTCTCTCATTGATCAACGCAGATCTGAACGATCGTGCGAAACTATTGGAGGAGGAGATTCAAGCGGGACTGAAGGATAATTTTGAAAGTTTCGGATATAATAAACTGGAACGTAAATGATCGAAGAAAGATTTGGATTGGGTGACAGGAAAGGGGAAGATCGTGCTGAAGCTGAAACCAATTAAAACAGTACTGAGATTGAGAGTTCCGGACCCTAGCCCGTCGAGATTACAAGAGTTCGAGAAATGGTTTTACGATAACCAGACGGGGGAGGCGGTCGTACGTGTCAAAAATGGAACGGAATGGAGCTTGTTTGACCCAATGGAGGTGTTTGGTTTTTTGGATGATGACTTGAAGATTCTGTGTGAAAACCCAATCAGAGTTGGAGCCGGAAAAGAGACGAAGAAGGAAGCTGCACTGTTTGAGAGGGTAGCGAACAGGGCTCGTGGGATTCGATCGGAGGTGAAGCAGCTCGCTGAGAGCGTGCGAAAACAGGTGGATTTGCGTGAAGATGTTCGAGAACTGACGGATCTGCTAGAAGGAGCAAAGGCTGGAGCTGAAGAAGAAGATCCGACAGGTGAAGTACCTCCCTAGGAGGAGTATTGATGACCACATGTAGGGTGGTACTTCACCATGTCGTTATTTGTATTTTGATTACTTTGTAATAAACTAGTTGTACTTTGTTTCCGTTGTAATAGTTAGGCTAGTTTACTTTTGGTTATGTCTTGTGCTTGTTCATGCGACACTGCATGCGACACTATAGTGTCGCATGCAGCTTGTCTTAGCTTTGCGAGCAGGCAGTGTCGCATATGCGACATTGCCTGCGACACTAGCTATTGTATATATAGTTGTTTTAGGGCATTTTGTACATAACTCTTGGGAACTTTATTGATATACAATTACACTTTGATCTTGAGTTCGAACCTTATTGATTGTTTGCAAGGAATTGAATCTGTTACTTCTTTGTTGCATTAATCTGATCCATCTTCATCTATTAATCTTCTTAATTACATTGTTATTATTGGGTTATAATGGTTTGTGTGAGTTTTGGTCACAAATCACAATCAATTGTTGCTAGATCTAGTGGTATCAATTGATTGTGATCTGATCTATCATATATAGCACGGATTAACGATCTACTGGACCAACATAGTGGAACACATATTTCAGCCCCAAAAGCAAACTAGTAAAAAAGGAAGTGAGTTTACTCACCTCGAAATGCAAATATATTCGAACCGTTAGAAACACAGCTATAACGAACCAAGGGTTGCCCAAATATTAGTACCACCTAATTAATTGGGAAAACCCCTAACTTAGAAACGATACAATAGTAACAAGAATCAAAATCCGAGATCTAGGGTTTCGGATTTAGGGTTTTGAATCATAAATTGGAAATTAGGGTTTTGAAATACAAATTGGGAATTAGGGTTTTGAAATACAAATTGGGAATTAGGGTTTTGAAATACAAATTGGGATTTTGGTACGAAACGTAAATGTATTTTTTGTATTAAATATATTTTACAAGAAACCATTTTAGTATTTTCTTTAAATACTATATGTAATACATATTTATAATCTATGAATTATTATTTACATATATGTGATCGGATTTATAGGTTTTTATGCTTTTTTTAAAATATATTTGACTTAAATATGATATTTAGGTTATTAAAAAATATAGTTTAAATGTTTAAAATGCATAAAAGGTGAGAATTTAATAAAAACAGCCATGGGACTCGAACCCATGGCCATTTAATCACAGCATAGAGACATTAACCACTAGACCAACTCCATTTTTTGTTAAATGATTTGATTTTTAAATGTTTTAACACTATAACTAACAACACCCATTTCCACACAAACCCTAGAACAAGAATCCATTCAATTCGTTTAACCTGTTTACCCAATCCAAAACAAAACATAGGGCTTTTAATCTACATCGAATCACAATCATTTTGATATAAGAAACTTACTTGATTATGATTTTTTGATACAGATTTGAATAGGAAAGAAAAGTTGACTGTTTTGATCAATTTATGTGGATCTGGAACGAAATGAGAAGAAATTGATGAGTGGGAAAGATGTAGGTGGTCACGAGGATTAAAACGAAACCAGAAACTACCTATAACGATGCCCGAAAGATAGGAAACGATGACCTCGCTGGAATTTTAATTTTTGGTGTTTTGATTCAGTATTCGCAGAAAGAAAAGAAGGTTTTTGGTGTTTTAGAAGCGTTAGTCGGTTGAAGTAGAGTGTTATGGAAATGTTTAATTGTCGATTGATAGATTTAATTACGAAAATGGTCGATCACATTTATCACACAATCAAACCGCGCGTTAAATCGCCTGTAGACACATTTTTGTCGATTAGGGAGGCTCGAGAAAGGTTTAGAAATAGATTACGAAAGGTTTTAGATGTTAAAATAGTGATTTAAAAGTGTAAGGGGGGGCTGGAGGATTTGAATATTTTATACAATGGTCCCTTAAATTTGAGGTTTATTTAATATTAGCTGAAAGCTTTTAATTTAAGTTTCAAAAGTTGCAGTTCTGACCCAAAGTTAATTTATAAATTATACTAACTAACTTAACTACGTTGAGACGTAATGTCTATATAAGTGACATTTTGGTATCTTTAGC
This sequence comes from Tagetes erecta, assembly GCA_030867185.1. NCBI lineage: Eukaryota > Viridiplantae > Streptophyta > Magnoliopsida > Asterales > Asteraceae > Tagetes > Tagetes erecta. Next base: position 11,368,335 of record CM061493.1, read on the forward strand.
TCGTTTATGATGTTGAAAAGGTTATCTGAGTTTTTAACAGTTTATATTTTTATAACATCTATTTATATAACACAATATATATATATATATATATATAATTTTGAAGATATAGTTTACTAATACTTAGAAATTAATTGATAGTCGTTGGATAGTAACTTAGTCAATAAGGTAGTAAATATGGGAAATAACATAAAGTTCATTCATATTTATATTTATATATTTTTTTTAATAACAAAGCATTATATTTAACGGAAAATGAATACGAATACATTATATTTAACATTACATAATTTAAGATTGAAGTATATGTTTCAAATCTATACCTTCTAATAAAAGAGTGTTTTTGATGCCATATATCATGCAATTAAGCCATAGTTTGCATCATTTTCCCACCCAATAATATATTACATATTTAATCATCCTACTATTAATAAACATACGACCATCATATAATATATTTATCTATTAGTTATAAAATAATTACCATATTAATAATATATATCTCTATCAATTACAAAAAATAATTACCTTATTTTTACAAAAGTCAAAATATCAATTACCAAAATATATATCATTAATATTCTAAAGCATTGATTTTTATATTAAATATTATTTAAACATTGTTTTTGTCTACTACATTAATTTAATGGTCTCTTATCTCTATACCAAAGCTCATGGATTGTATCAGAGAAGTTGTCACCCATTTGTACAATTTTAATCCGATTTTTCTGCTTGTGAATCCGTAATTTGTCTTCTAATTTTTTTATATGGGTTTTGTTTTCGTTGGTGCTAGAGAATGTACCCATGATGGTAATGATTTATACTGTAATGCTTACTCGTCTTGATTCTTTTTTTTATTATGCTCAGTAATAATTAAATATTTTTAGTTATTCAACTCGTGTAACACACGAGGTATAATCTAGTTAGTATATAAATAAAAAAATCAAGCAATTCATTCATAAATCAATTGAGCAATTACACCAGGACAATGATACAATCATATCAAAACTGGAAGAACATAACTAAGGAAAAAAAATGTTTGACAACGAATTGTGGGATTAATAGGTGGTTTAAGATTCAAGTAAGAATTTCTAATAGTTATTTTAAGTTAATTCTTGTACTTTTAGACAAACTCGGTGCATGGAAGCAAACCCTAGTTATACTTATGAATGTTTAAACCACCTACTATTTAATTGTTGCTTGCTTAATTATCAAGTTTTCTTATTTTTGTCTATTGGCATACCTTACCCGATTTCCCCATGACCCCTCTTTACTCTCGGAACGAAAACTAGACCGTTTCTTGAGCTCAACAATCTGACCCTCCCACCTCCTACACTCTCCAACATGATCACTAAACGTATGGCCAACACAAACATGACCAGGCTCTCCAAACCCGAGTGCACAATCATACTCTTCACGTGATACTGGATCGACAAGCGTCTTGTACGCTGTTTGCAACAAAAGGAACATTTGTGTGGCGTCTTGATCACGAGAAACATCAGGATGGTACTTGAGAGCTAGTGTTCTATAAGCCCTTTTGATTTCTTTGGTTCCTACTTTGTTTGAACTTAAGGAAAGTAGTTTGTAAAAGTTTGTATCATGGGATGTTGATTTGCATGCATAGATTAAGGGTTTGACACATGGGTTTGAACCAAAACACAAAGAAATAATGGCCATTTAGTGTTTAGGATTTTGAATCATGAATGAATGAATATATACTTGGGTTTGCACCTAAACACGTTTGGGTATGAACAAATGGTATTTTATGACTTGACTGTTTCAAAAGTACAAGTAAATAGGGATATAGTACAAGTTGTTAAGGTTTATTTAATATGGGAGATTAGGACAAGAGGGGTGTAGAGACATGGCGAGAAGCTCAAGGGGAAATATAAGACGAAAACGTGTTGACTCCATGGTTAACATCGATGGGAGGTTAGTATCTTTGCACAAAACATTCTGTCAACGTTTAATGATCCTAATTTAAAAACTACTTTTTTTCATACTTACATGTCATGTATCATGCATGTAATGTCTTTTCTAATAGCAACTTGCATATACTAAATCATACTTTATAGTGTATAGTTAGGGTGAAGTAGTGTCCCTTATAAAATTTTCACAAGAAACCTTTTAGGTTAATTAAAATAAGTCATATTATCACTCTAATTCTCATATCTTTATATTTTTTTAAAGCGATAATGGTCCTTTAAGGTTCTACTTCTTTACATCTCTTTATAGTGATAGTGATCCTCCCAAAGTTGTAAAACAGATATCAAAATTTCATTTATAAATTTAAAAACTACAAAACAAAAATAAACATAACTTTTCTAAATTAAAACTAATAAAATATTTTAATTAAATAAAATAAAAAAAAGTACAACTTTGAAGAAAAAACTTAAATTAAAATCTAAAAATCATAAAAAACTGAAAATCCTAGAAATCACAAGGTCATCCATATCTCTTGACCAAGTCACGTTTCATGTCCATCGTTAAAGTTTTCTTCGGTTCTGATAAATGCTCGTGAGACTTGTTAAATAACTTCAAATCACTTTTTTTTTCTTCTCATTCCGTCATTTGCATCGACCTTTCATCTCTTCGTATTTTTGTTTGTGTTGTCAGATGTTTACTTTTTTTTCTTCTTTCATACTCTGATAGTTCGATAACATATCGGAAATACTACTCGACACCTCCGGTTTCTTGCGCTTGCTTCTCCAAGACGTTTACCGCCTCGGAGTTGTATCTTCAATTCGTTGAGGCCAGGAAGGTCGTTTTGAAGAAGTTGGTTCGAATTCAATTGGCCTTTACTACCTCTACCTCTTGATTTTCTTGAGTTTGTGGGGTTTGTGGGTTTCTTTCCATGGTTCATTATTGTATAATAAATTTGATGATTTGTATAAAAAGTAGGGAGAGAATAGCTGAAAGTATGTTTAAAAAATATGTTAAAATAAAGTGTTCATATAGTGTTTAAAAATTAAAGTAATTTTTTTAATATTTTGAAACAATATTACCGTTTAACGGTCACAATATATCAATGTCCATATTCATGAGCTCGTTCACGAGGATAGGTCCTCGTTTGTTCTCCTCGTGGAGGTGGGTGTCGTGTGCGTCTACCTCATGGCCATCCACGATTCCTCGTCTAATACTCACCCCACTCTTAATTTAATCTACAAAACCCTTTAACTTAACTCGGTTATTACCTCGTGGCCATCCACGATTCCTCGTCTAATACTCCCCCCACCCTTTAATCTACAAAACCCTTTAACATTTGCAATCTCTTAAATTTAATATGTATTATATCTATGAAAATCTAAAGTGGATAACATCAGAGTTAATAATATTTATAAAAGTTTAGTTTGTTAGGCTATATAGAATGGGATGAAAATATTCACTAGTTGCAAAGAAGCTGGAGCTTTGAGTTTGATTTGTTTAGAGCTTTATTTTAAATTTAAATATTGATCAAATTCATCTTCTGAAAGCTTAAACTCGGTTCTGTCTTGACTCGTTTAAAAATTCTATTTTATGTTCACGTTTAAATACATTTAAAATATATTTATAATTTCAGTTTTTCTTATATAGCTTACTTTTATATTTTTATGAATTTTATCTTAATTATATATAATTTTATTTGATGTATAATACTTAAAAATTGTATTTGTTTAAATAAGAGGCTAGTTTAAAATACACCAAACGCAAAAGAAAAATAAAAACACAAATGTGCAGCTGGCAAGAAGCATGCAGGGGATGAGAGCAAAGCAAGTATATTGCCGATGGCAATAAACAGCTCATTCATGTTTGCCCAAAATGCATATGTCACATGGTCCCGCCAAAAACCACTCATTCCATGCAAGCTATCAAATTGACTCTTCCAAGTTAATACAGTCTAAGTTATCTTACAAAGAATGAATATAATAAAAATGTAAGAAGAGTTTTAAGTAATTAGATCTAGTTTTAACTATTGAGATCAAGTTGTAGGAAAACAAGTTAATGAATAGGTATTTCTAACATAGTTATTTTTATTGACTTTATCTCTACATATAAAAGCCACACGTTAATTCTCTTACTTTTTAAAAACGTTAAAGCTAGGTGGGATAGATTCACGAAAGGGGACGTTAGTGAGCAACGTCACTCATTAATGCCTGCCGCCGCGCCAGTGGGGGCGTTAATGATGGGCAAGTTAAAGGGTTAATTAACTGGTGAAAAATGAGAAAGATCGATGTTGTTGACTAGTTGTTATGGAAAGTTGACTAGCTGTTGGAATATTAAAAAAATTATTTTTTAATACTTTATATATATATATATATATATATATGTAAACAAACACACATATTAATCATTTTACACTCGGTTTATATACTCTACATACTCGCTTTCAACTAAAAAAAAACTTAACAATGTTAAATATTTCCTCTTCATCATCCTCCTCGTCTTCTTCCACATCCTCTGACAAAGATGTCGTCGATGAGTTTTTTCCCGCATGGTTGTTTTCGTCACCCAAATATTATTACAAACTCCAGCACCCGCTCCCCAGTCCACTAACCCCAAAAGCTACACTAAACCGTGACCAGCATCTTGTACATGTGTTGCTTGTTGAGAGATTTCAAAGAGGTTGATAACTATTCTAAATAATAGAAAATTGGTTAGTATTATGAAACGATAATAGTTAGTCAACAAATAAATAAATTTCTTAATCTAATTATATAAGAAATCTGTTAACTTCATTATAAAAATTAAGTTGAAATATATCTAGCGTTTTGAAACGATTTATATTTTGTAAAGCTAAATAATATATATTTGTACCAAATATATAAAACTATTTTTTAATACTAACTCTTTACAAAACCGTATAAAAATAAAACTTTTGTAATTTCAACTTTATAAATATTTTTGGGTTTATAAGATAATTACAACTGATTTTAAATATATTTTATAATATAGAAAAACACCAAAAAATAGCCTAAAAATAAGATGCAGAAGCCCATGTTCGAACCATGGTCTCTGCATTCACAACACAGGTTCTAACCAGACACGCTACATGTTACTTTTGTTTAAAAATGGAAATAAATTGGTTTTATATTATAACAATTAAATATCCCCAAATCTCAACAAGAACACAAACCCTAATTCTTAAATTAAATTCATATGAATCAGTGAATAGCAAAATTGATAGAGAGATTTTGATATACGATTAATAACAAGCATTTTATCGTAAATAACTTACTTGACTGATGACGAATTGGATCAAAGGAGACGAAGAACAAAAACAACGGTCTGACAATAAAATTGGTAGTTTGAGGCTGTTAAAATTCAATTAAATCTCCAGAATCAATCTTGATGATGCGTTGAGTGAAAGCCCCAATGCAATATTAGAGAATAACAAGGTATTGATGAAGATTCTTGAGGTTGTAGGTTCGAGCAAAATGAGAATCAAACCTAGAGTTCTTGTATTTTTTATTGCAATTGGTTTAGCAGAGAGTTGGAGAGAGTTCGTAGGAGTGTTTTACCGAGATTGATAGTTCAATTTGATTTGGAAACAGTCGAGTACGTTTGAGTTTGAAATGAGCGTAAATGAGATTAGTTGGTGTTTAACTGGTTGACTAAAACTCGATTAAACGTAGTAGACAATTTCTCATCGACGTTATGAACAATTTGGTTGATTCGATTTGATTAAAACAAGCGTTTAGAAATATTTAGTTAAATGGGTTTTGACTTACGGTTTTGAAATCGATAGAAAGGAGAAATTTATGGATCATTTGATGTTTAATAATGGATATGGGTTCGAAATTAGTAGAGGGTCATTTTACCGTATTTTGTTTTGGTTAAAATCGACTAGAACGATGTTTTTAGACTTCGCCGGATTCCGACAGTGTCGCCGGAGCAGTGTTAGCCAGAAATACGGGATGTACGATCGATCTAAGAATCTCCTATTAAATCATTATATTCATGAGGTCATGATTATTCACCTTAGATGGTCATTCATAGCTTATCCACATAGTTAATTTTGAAAAACGTCACTTGAGTATTTTTGACATGTCGAACCGTTGATGGTTTATCCGGAAGCAAGGTATTTTGATTAACTTCCACAGTAGTCTAATATATTAATTATGTTGTATATAAGTTTTTATAGTGTCTTGGTGGTTCTTTATCAAGAGTTTCCAAAATTTACATTTTTCCTAAAAGTAAAGGCTGGAAGTTGGGTAGATTCTAGTCTCTTTTTACTGATTGTTTCGGGTACTAAAGAATTTTAAAAAATCTAAGATTTCTACCAATAATGGATACATGCCGTAGGTTTCTAACAAGGTATAATTCATATCCTTGAGTCAGGTGTAAGTGTTTCTAAATACCCCTAAAGCAACATGTGTCAGTGCAATTACTTTCTTTATATGGTCCTTTACTTTTTATTATACTATAGGAGTTTGACAATTCTTCATATGTGGTGGTCAAAGGGGATTTAAACCTAAATCAAACAAGGAGGTTTAACAAAATAAATCGGTTCAATTTGGTCACTTAAGCTCTAGATATACATCAATCAATATAGTGCATATAAACTGTTAAAAGGTCAGTTTTGATATCTTTTCTTATGAACGCATTTTGAAAGGGTTACACTAGTCCAAAAGTTATGAGGTCATGTTCATTAGAAACTAGACATCGTACAAGAAAAAAGGCCATTAAGGACTAAAAATCAGTCCTTGATACTTAGAAGTCAGTCCTGAATGGTTATCGGGGACTGATTCTGCCAATCACCTATTCCTAATCGCAGATAGTGTTTTTCGTAACTGAAAATTAGTACAACTCGTTTGGCTCCAATTGGGATTAACATTCAGTCCCCATAACATAAGAATTCAATCCTTAATCTATCTACATGTACCAGATTGTTTCAGTCTCGAATACACACTTCCCGTGACTTTTTATCAGTCATTGATATCATGTTTTTTAAGGACTGAAAAACATTTTACAAAACATATAAATTTAGTTCTTAATGTATCATTCAATAGAATGTCATTTCAATCCCGAATACCTTATATCTGTGACTAAAAATCAGTATTTGACATCATTATATTAAGGACTGAAAATTAATCTTTGATACTATGTTTTAAGCACTAAAAGCCAGTCTATATGATGTTAATGATTGAAAAATAGTCACTGATACAGATCATTTTAGTTCTTAATATCTTTCTTTTAAGGACTGGAAAATAGTCCTGGATATCAGGTTATTTAGTCTCTATTTATCTTTTAAAAATTGAACATTACTATCAATTAAGTTACTTTCAGTCCTAGATAAGATTACTATCAATTAGGTTTGTGAACATGATATACAATTCTCTGTTTGACAGGTTTAGTTATTTAACTTATGTACCTATCGTTATTAACCTATTGTTTGTCGTTGGAGGTCCCTATATTCCCTTGGTCCAGCGTACTTCAAAATTCATAGCTTCTTTACTAGATTTTTATTTACCTTAAATTCTTAATCATAGTTGTAGTAATTTATTTAACAATGGGGTGAGATCTCCATGGCGTGGCATCCATTGCAGTCATGGTTGTGTTCGTTTTTGACATCCTCCAAGCCTAACAGTTTTGATTTTAAGTCCTATTTATAACACCATTTTTTTTGTCAATTTTCTGACTTTGCTCAAGTTTCTTGAGTTTGGGTTCAAAACAATTGCAAACTGATGTCGGCTTGATTCTGGACTTTTGATTGTTTTGGCTTTTACATCCTATTTTTAATATCGTTTTTGATGTCATTTTTCTATGTTTGTTCAAAATTCTTGAGTTTGGGTTCAAAACATTTACAGACTAATGCATGATTGAATTTTGATTGTGTTTTGCTTTTATTATGTTGTTAGAGACATGGATATATTGGGTTTTATAAAGTCTGGCGCAACGCGCGAGACAAGCGAATAAATATAGTGGTGTGATATTATAAAGTTTTGATTATTGTTTTGGTTGTGTGTTGATGTGTGCAATACTATATATAAAATAATAACTAAAAATACCTAAGTTTTAATATTTATAAACTAGGACTCTCTAAACTAACCTAAACACACAAACGGCAGTGTACCGATCGAGTGTAGAATAGCCTAAGTAAGTCCGACATCGAACCCACAGACTCTGTATAACTACGTTTAACTGACTCGATCTAACTTAATTAATTACACTAATTGTTTATTGTTTGAGGGGGGGTTTTGTCTAATTAACCTAACTGTCACTATAGATTAACTAAAAACAATGACACGACTTAGATTGAAATGAGAAACTAGAATAAATGAAGATTTACTACCTAGGCTAGAATCCAGCTTATGACTTCATGACATCAATTGGACTTGCGGTTTACTCATTTGGCTTTCGGGATTTAAATTGTTAACTAAAGAACTACCTAAAGGACCCTCGATCCTTCTCAAGAAGAAACCTATTGGTAATTTAATAGTTATGTTAATCCACCGGTAAATCAGATAACCTCACGGTTCACCTAATATTGCTTAAACTCTCTCCTTAAAGACTATCTACCTTACAACACAATAATCCAACACCCTAAGGTGATAAGGAGGAACTCTCAATTGAAAACCAGACTTAGGAATGCTCAAAAACACCTAAAAGAACTAAGTTGACTAGCTAGACCCTTCTCCTGCAATAGACAACTCAAATCCTAGAAAGGGCTGAGACACAACTACTAACCTGCACTTCACAGATATTAGGTTAAACAGACCAATTATACCTAAATTAATCCAATCCAATGCTCCTACAGTTGTTTTGGCCAAATTAACTGTAAAGGTTGAAAACCGCAAAGTTTATAACCTAATTAATATTCATACATGACATAGACCATCACAAGAACATCAATGAAGCAATAATTTAGTTTAATAAAGCTATAATTAGTCATACGCAATCTGACATTCAAATAAGATATAAGTTCAAAACAATTCCAAAATCATTGAAAACCACAACTATGTCCAAAATCAACCATTCAATTCATAAACGTTCATCTAATCCTAGATAGTAAATAAAGTTTAGTCAACCAACATGATAACAAAACCAAAACCAAAGTAAAAGTTATGAGACATGATGAAAAGAACAAAAGAAATAAAGGAATCGAATAACCCGAAATTGCAAACCGACGAGCCTTGATCCTTAGCTTTTCTTCTTTTCTCTTGACGTCAACTCCGCTCCAAAATACCCTTTTTCAGCCTCTAATTCGTCCCCTAATTCGTCCCCTAGGGTTTCTAGGAGGCTAGGGTTTCATAAGGAGTGTTTATATAGCAAACCGGGCTAAGAAAAGCCCAAACTTTCTTCGTTTTCGCGTACCGGCTCGCTTGTAACTCCGTTTCGTGCCCCGTTTTCGCCTACGGATTCGATTTTTCACGATCTTTCCATTTCTTTATCAACATGGGACCTACGAAACATAAAAACGTTAGTTGTGTCAAAAATGATATAAAAACGTTACCGAAACGACACAAAACGTAAATAAATGTAACACGGGGTTTATGTATATTTTATACTCTATCATGTGTTTATAATTCAAGTTTTGTTTTCCGATTGTGAATATCGGGTTAAAGTAGCCATGTCCTATCGACTCCGTGTGTAAGTAACGCTCCTTCCAAGATGGCCATGTCTATGTGGTACAACCCTTGGTAATCACCTTGGAAAGTGATTAGTGACGGGTGTGGAGGCTTTATCTTGGTATTCTGACTTGCTGTTTCGGATTTGAGTGACACATTTCCGGAGCACTAAAGTTTAAGTTTTTCGATCCTCTTAATCTTAGTTGCAATGTTGCATGGTGACAATGCGTTAAGGGGTGGTTTTGAGAAATTTTTTACTACTCTGCTTGATCCTTTGTTCCAGTTACTTGGGGGTATTATGCCGATCCATCTGTGGATATCCCCATACCAAATGAGTGTTAAGTCATCCCTAAAAGGAGTCACAACAACTGCATTTATGCATACACGTTCCCTTAAGTGGTCCAAGACAAGATTAATATGTTAAAATATTAGACAATTGTAGTCAAGGTATCGATCCCAAATAGGCAACTACTATTTGAATCGATCTAACTACTATTTACTTTGTGTTAAGCTTAATTACATGTTAATTGTGTTCATTATCTAGAACTTTAGTTTTCCGCACAAAATCATTTTTAAAGATCGAACTATACAGTGACCGAGATCAACTATCGGGAGTCTTTGTGTCCTTGGATGATATTTGATATCTTTCTAATAGTATATATTACACGTGTAATGTGTAATATTGTAAGGATAAAATAACTTTTTTATAAATTAAAACTTGTATATTCTAAAGTATTTTTGGAAAGAAAAATCTATACGAATATCACACACCATAATACCTCAATCCTAGATAACTATTTGGTGCTAGTTATTCTCAAGTAGTTGCATGTATATATTAATTAGGTTCATGATGATTTCTAATCAATAGCGGGTGGTCAAATCAAGTTGTTATAACTCGAAATCTCAAAATGCCTTGAGAACGGATAAAATACTAACACATTGTGTGAGGTCCATACATTTAAGTCTTAAAATACCAAAACATGATAAATTATCACGAGATTATTTGTTAAACTTAGTCTGCTTGAGTTTAAGTGGATAAACTATATCGACAATAGTCTTAAACTACTTATGTGTATTTGAAATAAAAAAATTTACATGTCCTTGTCTGATTATACTGATATGATCTCCCCTCACATGAGTCTCACAAAAAATGTATATATGTTCTTTCATGGTTTGTTTTCGTTCACTTATCTTTTGCTTTCACTCATTTATTTTTTCTTTAAACTTTCAAAATACGAAAACTATTTTAGGTGTTTTTATATAAATTATGAAAAATTTGAAAATATTTTGTTTCCTATCTTCCATGTTTGATGAATATTAATACTTAAGGGTGTTCTTTGGAAACTTTTTGGAATTGTTTACAATTGACAGGGAATGAACATAGCTTCTCCTCTCGTGTTTGGTTCCAAAGAAGGAGAAATGTTGATGCTAATGACCTTGACAAGTTTTGATCCAACTAAAGAATGATCTTATAACAAGGAGTGTACGTGCCCTTCAAAGAAAATTGTGATGTTCTTTGTTGATATTCAAGTTCTGCTGATTTGGATACTTCAACAACTCCATACACAATTTCGTATGTGGATAAATTTGATGTTCAAGGGAGGGGGGCTTGTTGATGAAAATGCAGATTTATATTAAGAAATGAAGGCGGTTTCAAGAGGGAGTCTAGTGGAAGATTATTTGTAAATATGATCCGATGAATCTGATCAATCTATCAGATGAAGATATGATAATCTTACATAAGAACCTAGTCTTGCAAGATGGAGTTTCTGCTAAAATTTATTTGTTGGTGAATTGGGCCATGAACTAAACAAGACTTAAAGAATGATCAAGATCTTAAATCTATTGCCAAGGGGGAGTTTGTTAGTACACGAAAGTGTGACAACACCTTGAAGAATCTTCAAGCTATTGTTAGGAGAGATTATTGGTTTATAGAATTGTGATAACATCTTGAAGAGACTTTAATTCTATGTCTTGGTGATATGTAATTTATGCTTAAATAATGTAGTAGGTTTTGGGTTATGCGAAACCTAGGTTTCACATAAAGGTTTCGAGCGAAACCTAGTGGGCTCAAAACCTAACTAATCCAAAACCTCGTAATTTTTAGATTATAAGTATAAATAGATTTAGGTTTCCTATTTTCCATTATCCGTCAAATGTAACCCTGCAAATCTATTGAAATAATCAAAAGGGACGAAAAATCAAGATAACCTACAAAAGAAAACAACATAAACCAAAAACTAAATTTTCACATAAATCCTTATATAAGCAAAACGTAAAAAGCTTATGTGGCACCTTTTTAAAGCTTCTGGCTTATGTGTCATCATATGAGAGTTTATCTCACAATAATGATTTTTTATTTAAAATATGTATATAAAACATTTTATAATAAAACTAATTACATTTTTGATCCCCTAATATTTTGGAGATCTCTGAAAAATTTAAGAGTATTTATATTTTTAACCTCTACTACAAGGGGTGTACATGAGTCGGTTTATATTTGATAGGGTCTAAAAATGAAACTTATGTTTAAAGTTAATAATAATATACAATTAAAGACCTCGATGTTTTATAAATATGCATAACATTTTTATACGATTTTTTAAAAAATAAACTACACCATAAAACTTAGCACTTTATGGTGTAGTAAATTTGAGTATAATATTGTAATACTAAAAGTCTAATTTTTAAAAACATATCATGTCTTTCGGTTTACCACGGTTTTATCTCAAAACTGATTGAAAGATTCATGAATATCCTTAAAAGCACCACTTAAACGTTGTGTTCCCAAACGTAGAGCGGATACTAAACCAGTAAAACATTATTGCAACTTGTAATATGATGAAAGAAAAATCCTAACAAAGAAGGGAGGGAAGATCCTCACTACAACTAAAAACCTAAAATCCAAAACAAGAGTTGCCATATTTCTCTTTCAGTTTCAATTTCATTCAAAACCCTAGAAAAACTTGATTGATGATGGAGATTGTATTGAAACAAAATTCAACTGAATGTTCTCCTCCACGGAAGCGATTGCTCACAGATCTAAACCCTAAACAAAGCTTCGTCACTGAATCGCCTGAATCTACTGTTTCCTTCGATTCATCTTCCGATCGGAAAAAGACCAGAGAGTTGCCCAATCTCTCCGATTGCCATAGCTGCGGTGTCCGGATTAACTACACTAACCCTAGGGAGAGGCTTCAACCGCTGGACAGTATTTGGCGCATTGTTCTGTTGTGTAAGAAATGCACTAAGCGGGTAAATTCCTCTGTTCTTTGTACGTACTGTTTTTCTGCTGTGGTTGATGAAAATAGTTGCTTTAAGTGCCGTAATTGTGATCATAGTGTTCATAAGACTTGTGTTGCGCAGTATGGCTCAGGGTTAGGGTTAGGGTTTTCTGTTTGTGTTGATTGCTGGGTTCCTGATGCGTATGCTAAGTCTATTAGGGCGAGAAAGAGGAAGTTGAGGAAAAAGAACAGTGAACAGGCTGTTGGAGAAAACGTGTCTCCTTCAGTTGTGGAAGAAATGGAAAGAAAGGTTTCTGGTGCAGCAAAAGTTAGTGAGAAGGCTATAAGGAAACCTGTTGTTTTGGGTGTTGTTGCAAGTAGAAAGGTTGCAGCAGGTTGTGGAAAGAAGGCTGTAGATGATACCAAATTGGCGTATTTGTTGCACAGAGCGATTAATAGCTCTCCTAGGATATCTCGGTATGCTTGTTTGGTGAGTTCAGTTAGAAGGGATGATGCGCGGATAATATGTTATTCAAGAAGGCGTGCCAACAAGAAGATTGTCTCAATGAATCCTACCAGTTTGGATGTGCCGTTGCTTTGTTATTCTCGAAGACGGCGAAAGGTTTGTATGAGGAGTTCAGCACCCTTGAATATGCCGTTGATGTGCTATTCTAGAAGGCATTCTGGCGGTAAAGGTTGTTTACATGATATAGACTGTGAATGTTTTATCTGCAAGGCAAGCAAAAGAACTGATCAACATGGTTCTACATCATCTGCTGGTTTGAAGGCTTCTAATCTTGGTTCTAACTCAGAGAACAATCTTAATGAAAATCAAGAAAGTCACTTGGCAAGAAATAACAGTGAGTCACATCGATATCTCTTTAAATACTATAGAATTCGAAAAGGCACACCAAGGCCTTCAGTTTTTGTTCAGGAGTCTGACTGTTGTTCTAGTCTGGATTCTGCTAATTTGTGTATTGATACAAGGAATTCAGGAAATCACAATGAATCCCATGAAAATTCCGAGAACAGTGACAATAATACTAACCGCTTTATGTTGAAGTATAAGAGATCTTCAAGATATAAGCCAAAGTTTACTTGTAACGTTGAAGAGTTTGATCCAATGTTACCCTCAAGCCATTCCGTGGAACCTGCAACTTTGTCTAATACTAGGGCCCCCTCTTCTTCACAAAGAGAACTCTGAACTTTCAGGTATTCTCACTGTTACTAGTTGTTGATGGTTGATAGTGAAGTCCTGTATCATGTATCTAGAATTTTGGAGCTAACATCTATCTGTTCTCAATTTCTCATGATTTGAACCTCCTTTGTAGTATTCAGTTTTTACATATCCTCTAAAAATGTAATTCTTTTTGGTTATTGATGGATATGCTTTTGATGTTTGCCTCGCTGTACGTGGTTTGGTGTTCTTAAAATACAGAAATCATTGTCCTAATATAGCTTCTTTTTTTTGCATGCACTTTGAATCTTAAATTTATGCATAAAATTACCAAGGATTCACTGGTTACAAGGTTTTGTTTAAAAGGTTGACTTTCTCTATGGTGGTCTTGTAGATTTTACTTGATACCAAGGATGAACTTTGGATCTTAAAACTATATGCATAAATAGTAAAAGATTGATCTAACTGCAAGATGTTAAGTAAAGGGGCTGAACCATTGGAGTAATAGATGATTATCTGTATGGTAATCGGTTCCAATACTAAAGGGATGTGATTGTTGTTTTTTTGGGGGGTGCAATATGGAATTTAACACCATGCCATGGTTAATGTACATATGAAAGCTAGAATACTATTCTTTCATTTACATACAAGGATGCATACAAGGTGACAATATAGTGCAGTTGTGTTCATTTTTAAAGTTATTCATAGACAAAGGGAAAGGGCAGGGTACAGAAAGTATGCAGGTGCATATGAAGATGATTAATAACACTTATACTGTAAAATCACATGACAGATAATGGAAATTATTAACGGTTCACGGAATATATATAGAAAACAAAAACCAGTTGATATAATTTGTATTCTGTTATGGATTTCAAGTTGGGATTTGGGAATAAGGAATTAGCATTCAGAATCATAGTTAATAGTTTTATACAAAAACTAAGAAAAGTAACAAAGTTTGTTGGTGATTTTTGTGTCAACAATCATTTTATGTAATTGAGATTTACACGAGAATAAATGGACTTGAGGATAACCTCTAGTACATGTTACGAAGAGGTGTGGAATGCAAATTCATTTAAGCTAACTAGTCCAGGACACGATGAATGTATAGGGCTCAAGGGGGCTGTCCACTTTGCGAGGTGAAGGGGTAGTGCCCTTATAGCCTCCCATTAGCGGGTCAGGGACTCAGGGGGCCACATTCTTGCAGGCCACCGTGCTTTTTATAGCATGGTTATAATCTCTGGCCTGTTGATACCCTTGTTCTTAATTGATGCATGCTGCTCCCACAAATATGTTTAAAAAGGCGTATGTTTTTCTGAAGCTGTTGACTATTACTTAAGTGCTGATAACATCATAAGATACACTAAACTTTGTGAACCAAATGTTACCACATCAGCAAGTTATAATGATGTTACTGTGAATGTTGCATTGTTCATGGGGTATCCCCAAATGAAAAGTTACCCATTGTTGTTCGGAGGTTCATTGCCTTATATATTGGAAGATGTAACTAATAATATAGCTCGATTTATAGCTATAATCCATAACTAGACAGGTATATTTTACTTCTCTTGTAGCACATGATGCTACGTTTAAAATAATGATTGAAGTCAAAAAAGAAAAGAATACAAGCAAAAGCTCACTACTATTCAGTATTCTAGTATTGAGGTTCCAACTTTAGTGTGGAGTGCACACTTTTAGTTTATTAAACTTGGCCCTAGTATTCATGCAAGTGCTTTCTTACTCAGCAGCCCTCCACCTTCCTAGTGGCTTATTATGTTCTTTTAGTATGATATTTGTAATATAATAAATTAGTTACATGTAACTGCTTTTCTGCTAAATTGTATCTACTTAGTTACCTTATTTCTTGTTGACTGTTGTTTACTATCATTATTAAGGTTTGCAAATAATATATGTTAGAATGAACAATCATGTGATCTTCTATATTTTTCATTTGATAGATGACTATAAAAATACCTTTTAAGAGACAACATATCATCAATCTGTTCAAATCAGATTTTGTATCTATTTTTATGGGAACATTCTGTCCCATAAAGTCCATTCATATGATATGGCTTTTGATTCTCATTTCAATACCTAGGGTTCTACAGTCTTCAGTTTTTATGGTTTAAAAAATCCGTGTTGACTATGGATGAAGCACAATTTTCATATTTTGTATGACAAACATTGGTTTCTACAATCTCTTATCAAAGTATTATCCTATACTATTACCCTCCTTCTGTGGAGTGCTTTATGTTTCACTTTGTTTCTTTCCTTGCTCTAATGGAACCAGCCAATGCAGTAAACTATCTACTTTAGTTTTTAGCGTACATGATCTTTAATAAATAATATGTTATGTTTGCCCGATATCGTTAACTTATATTTAGGCGGTGTACAGTGTATTATGAACAGGTTATTATGGACTTAAATCTAGGTGGTGTATAGTGTATTTTGAACGGGTGCGACTTAGAGCACATGTTTTTTTGTTATATTTGATTGGTTGTATGATCGTGTATCTTCAGCCTTAGCTTTAATTCTGCAAGAAAAAGGTACATGGAATTGTAAGCTTGTCAATTGTCACCATGACTGCAGGTACAGTTCAGTGTATTTTTTGCACTGCTTTACTTTTATGTCATTATCCGGGGCTTGTGGATAGCACACTATCTATAACTTTTACAAAATCTACACATTGACACATAAAGGGGCTTGGGTGGTTAGGTTTTTGGCTTCTTTATTCCTTATTCAAAATGTGTGCAAAGAATAGTTCACCCAAAAAAGGGCATTCCCCATTGAACCCGCTCCTATATATATATAGAGGAAGATTCAAATGAGAACGAAGTTTATTACTGAAAACCATGAAATCACTATGGTACACATACATACCTGTTTATATATGTTTTCTGCTTTTACAGATTCGTTACCTATGGTACATATGCGTACGTGTAATACATATAATGGTTTTCATTTATAATTGAGTTTTTAAGGGAATCCTTCCTTATATATGTATATATATCCTCTTTCTATATATGTATATATATCCGCTTTGAGCGACTCTTATCTTCCACAAGTGAGTTCTCTTTATCATTCTCTGTGATATAATATCATCTTTTCTTCTTTCACCATCATGGCTGCTCAAAACGATGTACGCATTCAAGTTTCTGAGGACAAAACTGGACAGCATGGCCAAGGGGAAGAGTTTGACTACTCACAAAGGGGACAGTGGGTGCGTGCAGCTGTTCTTGGAGCCACTGATGGTCTAGTTTCAGTTGCATCACTGATGATGGGTGTTGGAGCTGTTAAACATGATGTGAGAGCCATGATTCTTACAGGGTTTGCTGGCTTAGTAGCTGGTGCATGCAGTATGGCGATTGGTGAGTTTGTTTCAGTCTACTCCCAACGTGATGTTGAGGTGGCTCAGATGAAGAGAGATAACAGAACTGCTGGAAACAACGAACAGGAAATTAGTGAGAAGGAATCACTTCCAAATCCCATTCAGGCTGCCGCAGCATCAGCCTTTGCATTTATATCAGGTGCCATGTTGCCCTTACTTGCTGCTGCTTTTATAGCGGACCATAAGATTCGGCTGGGTGTGGTTGTAGCCGCGGTGAGCTTGGCGCTTGTAATTTTTGGGTGGGTTGGATCTGTTTTAGGGAGGACTCCAGTGGTGAAGTCTTGTTTCAGGATTCTGGTTGGTGGTTGGATGGCTATGACCATTACTTTTGGGCTAACCAAGTGGATTGGCTCTACTGTTTTGTAGTGTTGCATCCAATTGTATCTTCCATGTTGCTATAACATGCATTGATTGTTTTCTGATTTGCACTCTGTACTTTTAATGATCTTCAATGATCAGATGGTTTGTCTTGAATAAACTCTAAGCAGTTTATCTTATGTCTCATTCAAATTTCCTATACCTTTTTACTTTGTTACCAGAGTGTTTATGTAGTGTTCTGAGTGTAAGTATATATGAATGTATAATTTCATCGTCTTGTATATATGTGTATATATTTCCTCTAGCATGGGAATAATCGAATATGCAGGTGACATTCTAATTAAGAATCATTTAATGACAATGCTTTGTCATATTTCAGGCAGGTGCTAAAATGGAGCACTTAATGAAGATAAATGGTTGATAATAAAGGTTACATGTTATAGATAATATTTACTAATTTATTGATCCTTGAACACTTAACTGTAAGATGATAAAAGAAAAAAGCTTCATGTGCAACCTAAAAAGTTTTATGTCAATTTCCGTGAAAGGTTTTGAAAAATCATGGTCAAATTCAGTTCAACTGGATTATTATTGTTTAATCAACTATTAAGTGATTTGATTGTTTCTGATTAGTAAAATCGTTGATCAATTTCAGTGAATCAGGGTGATTTTAAAACGAAGATTTATGCTATGAGTTCTCTTTATTTTGACGTGCATTCTCCTGCACTTATATGTTTAATTTCTCTGTTTAAACTTCAATGTTCATATCTTTTTATTTTTGTATTTATGAAGTTCATGAACACGGATATGGGTGGCAATCATGTTTTGGGTTGATATCTCTGACTCATAAAAACAGGCTGCGCTTGGGTTAATTGTTATGATAAAACCGGCCATGTTCGAGTGACTTGTTTAACACGTTTAGTTACACAGGTCGACCCACCAGCTTGCTTAAATAGATAGCTTGACCCACTAAACCGTTTATGATGCTTTTAATTCAGTTTTTACAACACACCAACCTGATTAAATGTATATAAATTGATTGTTGTCTGCCAGTCTGCTAACCTGTGTGACATGTTTATATAAATGAGATTAACGGATTGTCTTGTGGTGACACAATTTTAAGTATATGGGGTCAAGGTTGATGCTTTTGAAACGAATAGCAATATGGGTGGCCTCCGGCAGAACAATTCAACCATCTCCTAAACATGAAAGGTGTCATGATAATACACCCTTTTTTGGAATATGGCTGATCGACATCATAAGTTTATAGTAGCTCATGATGTTAGAGGGTCTTGTGGGTGGCGTGCATTCAATACTCTTTCATTTTTTATCCATATTTCAATCACTGCACACTTATATCAGTTACATATCGTTTCTTTTTATATTTTACAGATTTTGGCAGTCGTGTGGATTCAACACTTCATTATTTTTTATCAATATTTCAATCACTCGTGGACGCCACACTTATATCAGTTATATATTCTTTAATTTTATAATAAACAGATAGTGGCAGTCGTGTGGATTCCACAATCTTTATTTTTTGTCATACTGATTAACTCAACTTTTTCTTTGGACTGCACATTATTTCCTTTTGCTTTAATACAAATAAGGTTAAATTTTATCTAACTGTAAACTGTCTGCAGATTGATTTGGGCAGCAAACAGCCAAAATATCTGGTACCAACCTGACCAGTTCTATATAAAGAAGGTTTGAATTTTGACTTAAAACCATCAAATCAACATGATACTGATGGGTTCTAACAACTTTCTGAAACTGCATAACATATAAACCGCGTCTTGAATGAAGTCCTACATTTTTCAGTGAACAATCTTTCCAAGATGTACATGCATGTGTAAGCTTTCACCATCGGTGCTGACATGATTTAATCTATTTGTTTGCTCTCTTTATTTGAATACCCTTATCAGGAGCTTGTGGGTTGCACACTATCTTTAACTTTAGTTCCCACCACACGTCAATCATTATAGGTTAACATATACTATACATATATATCCTCTTTATATAATATTTCTTCAACAAGTTAGTTCATTTTATCATTCTCTGGTGATATAATATTATCTTTCTTTCTTCCACAAAATGTCTGCACAAAATGATGTATGCATTCCTGTTTCTGAGAACAAAACCGAGCACAATGAACACGAGGAAGACTTTGACTACTCACAAAGGGGGCAGTGGCTGCGTGCTGCTGTTCTTGGAGCTACTGATGGTCTAGTTTCGGTTGCGTCTCTAATGATGGGTGTTGGAGCTGTTAAACATGATGTGCGAGCCATGATTCTTACTGGCTTTGCTGGTTTAGTTGCTGGTGCATGCAGCATGGCGATTGGTGAATTTGTTTCAGTTCACTCTCAACGAGACGTCGAGGTAGCTCAAATGAAAAGAGAGAGTCAAAATGACGAGGAAAGTAACGAGAAGGAAGCACTGCCAAATCCCATTCAGGCGGCTGCAGCATCTGCCCTTGCGTTTATGTTAGGGGCTATCGTTCCATTACTTGCCGCTGCTTTTATAGTGGACCACACGGTTAGGCTTGGTGTGGTTGTATCCACAGTGAGCTTGGCGCTTGTGTTTTTTGGGTGGATTGGAGCTGTTTTAGGGAGGGCTCCTGTGGTGAAGTCATGTTTCAGGATTTTGGTTGGGGGTTGGATGGCTATGGCTATCACTTTCGGACTAACCAAGTGGATCGGCTGTATCGGACTGTAGTGCTGTTTGGATACAAGTTTTTTGTGAATTCCTATCTCTTGGAGCGAACTTCAGTGATCGTATTTGTGAAAAGAAGCAACTATAATATTAGCATAATTAGTTACCTCTATACATAGGATATTATTACAGTAAGCAGGGTATGTTTAATTTGATTAGTTATTTAGGGTCGAATTGAACATCTATCGGAAACAGCCTGAGTCTTGTATGTATATAATATTTTCTTTATTTCTGTTATAAATATTATTTATGTCCTACACCTTATTCTAGAGTGCAATTTCTCTATTTACTTGTTTCTTTATAGTTCTCTAAAATTCAATGAGCTAGCAGAAGTGCAGAACCAAGCCATCAACTAGGGTTCAAGGTCATACTAATATGAGTTGAGGCGGGTCTTAATCTCCCATGCGAACTGAACTCAGAGGAAGTTACAAGCTATAAGTTAGTTGAACAAAAGTGATTAACTTTTAGAATATCATACCTATCTATGTAATGCCGTTGCGTATTGTACCTAAAACAGCCATTTTAAAAGTAGTTTAAGATAGTACAGGAGCTTTCTCCTTTTACAACTTTCCATGTTGTGGGTGGTGTAGATCCACATTTCCAGCAATTGTTAAAACTTTCCAGCTCTAGTGTGTACTGCACACTCTTCCAATTTTGATAATAAACTTTGCTACTCATATCTCCACCTTCCTTGTAGCTTGGCATTCTGAACCTTGGTGAATTAAAAAAAAAAACATACTTTTGTGCAAACGTTGTCCAAGACTTTTCGAGTCTTATTAAACGGTCAGGCAGGGTCACTGGTCAACCTGGGTTGGATCTAAACGGGTCGTTCAAAAAAGGACAAAACAAGTTGTGACCAAAATAGACGTGGGTTGAAATGGATTGTTTTAGGAAAAAAAAAGGCATCATCACATGCTATCTTTGTTTTTATCGTGACGAGTGGGGCAATGGTATTGACCGTCGTGTTGATTTTTGTTGTTTGGTGGCGGTCGTGTGGATTCCACAAGACTTGAGCTTTATTAATGATAAAGTTGTCTAAATTCTTTATTTGTTCAATCTATTTCTTGGGATGCTTTATGTAAAGGCCAGTGTTTATATTATTGGCTGAAAGTTATTGTTTGGAAAGTAGTTCAATACATTAGAGAAGGGACCTTCTTCTTTTACAATCTTTATGTAGTGGGTGGTGTGGACTGCACACTCCATTGTCAGTTTTATATTTCTACACTCAACAGATTGTGGCAGCCGTGTGGATTCCACAGTCCGCAATTTTTTTTTTCTTTTTTAGTGATATTGGCCAATCCATCTTTAGGTTTGGGTGCACACTCTTTTCTTTTCATATAATATGCACCACTGCACTAGTTCTTAAAGTTTTTCTAACTGTGTGTTTTATGCAGATATATTTGAAGCCAACCTATCAGTTGCCTACTATAGCTAGTTCTCTTATACCAGGTTTGAATTCGTACTTAAAACTGCCGAATCATCGCTAGTTTCCCTCTATTGGTTAGTATATTCCGTTAGAAAAGAGACTAGTCGTGGGATAATGCAAAGGTAGGTTTGCATGTCTAAAGTAACACGACGAATGGACTTCCACTAAATTTTGTCCATATGCCAATGTTTATGGACTTGAAACCAATACAGATCATTGTGTTTGCAACAATCCAAACAAATGGATTAAAAAAGGTAACCAACTGGTAATAAGCAGAAACCAAGAATAGGGTCATAGAACAGTACTTAAAAGTTAAAAGTGATAGAACATAGTGTCTTGAAATAATAAGTGTGATTGTAGTTTAACTTTTGATTTGAGAATATGATCATAACTCAAGAACAGTTCTTTGATAATACTTATTTAACACTTTTTGTTCAGTCACTCACACTTCCTATTTATTAGCAAAATAGGAAAACAAAATGATTGTCTTGATTGTATAATACCTCTATAATCCTGTTAGGGGCATGACATCTTGAAACAGAGTTGATTCAAGAATTTTCACTTTTATTTAGACCAACCGGAGAAAAGAAAGTGGGTTAGAGAGGGCCTCAACTTGTGGGCATGACTTTGATCCGTGTGGAGTTGGGGCCCATAAAGTATGGACGAAAGCTCAAGACGTATGAGAAGTTATGCGTGTTTTAAGCCGGGCCTCTTTCTAGCCTACTGTTTTTGTCTCGCCAATTTTAGGATGAAACTCAAGACATATCTAAAGTTATGCTCATTTTAAGCTACAAACCTTTCCAGTGCAGTTACTTTTTTCCGGTTGGACCAAATACAGGTTTTCAAATTCTTAGATCAACTCATTATCTCATCATCAAACCAATACAAATGGAAAGTTTGAGATAGGAAAGAGATGACGAGGTTGCTGCAGCATCAGTCGTTGCCCTTATGGGTCGATAGTTCATGTTTCATGTCAATATATTGTGGTTGAAGGGTGGGTGGCTATGGCCAACCATCTTTAACAGACCAACTAAAACGATAGGTTTTTACAAGAATTTAGTGTTGATCGTGTGTTTTTTCCCTTGTACATTTATATTTATGTAGTTGTGAATATGAGAAGCAATAAAATAGTACAACTGCTTATTGCATTTTGTGTTGGCTGAAAGTAATTGTTTGCAAAGTTTTTCATTGTATTAGATTTAAGCAGCCAGCTGCCATACCAGGTGCTTATACATGACTGCATGTTAGGCAAAGCGGAAGCGAAATACTAATAGCTAATCCATCAAATTCGGTCAAAGTAACAAACACATTGTGGTTACTGAAATTTTAAACTTGGTTAAAATAGTTAGTTGATTCTTTATGCGATCTACGCTCGTGACACACCTGTCTCCTTCAACAAGTTTCATGACATATTGTTGTTGCAACCAACATACACTACCCATGAGCTCTATTTAGCCTAACTTGTAGTTGCAACCACATACACTAGCCAGGGGCGCACCCTTATAGAGACGAGCGGGGGCGCCGGCCAGCCGGCCCCTGCGTGTTTTTTTGTCCCGAAGTACCTTTTTTTAAACCAATACCTTAATTTATATATATATATATATATATATATATATTGATCTCGCCCCCGAGAAAAAAAATTACATGTGATATATATATATATATATATATATATATATATATATATATATATTGAGCTCGCGGCTCGCCCCCGTCAATAATAAACGACACGTATACTAGTTGGGTAGTTGGGTCACTAGCCAACAGGGCCGTCTCAAGCTTTTTAGGGGCCTCAAGCGTACATAAAATATTGGGGGCCTTTTTAAAAAATACTATATATAGAACGGAAACAATATAAAGTAGAAAGTCTACTAGATGGAGACATGTCATGGTCATTGTACTTTATCCGAATACAACGGTATTTTATTTTCATTAATAATCTTATAAAAAATTAACTTGATATATTGTTTTTCACTTAGTTTTATATTTTGAAAACTGTATATATGCTTAAAAGAGTTATTTATAAATACTTATACATTTAGCTTCTTGTTATTTTTTAATATTGACAAAAATGTATAATTATAAATATAAAAGAAAGGCTAATCTAATATGTATTAAATTCTTTACAAAAAAACTACATAAAAAAGTACTTAAAAAAAGAAGATGTTGCCCGTTAAAAAAAAGATTAACTGTTAATTTAAGAAAAAGAAAATTAAAATTGTTAGTCTATTATATAGGGGGTAAAGAAGTAAATAAATCTCTCTTACCTAACACCTAAATTGTACATCCATCATCATCTTCTTCCCCATTTTATCAAGTTGCAGGTTTCTAAATTCTTTTATTTTTTTATTTTGTTTTGAGTTTCAACAAGATTTCAATACCTAAGAAGCAATTTGAGCTAGAAACTTATTTGTTATATATTTTGTTTTTTAAGGAATTGGGGGCCTGATTATGTTGGGGGCCTCAAACCCTAATTTCACCTCATTAGTCACTAGAGCCGGCCCTGCTAGCCAACACTACCTTTGTAGAGAAAAATATGCACCATTGCACAAAACTAAGTTATCTTGGAGCATGTTTCATTTTGAATTCTAACTATAACACCATTGCAAATATCAAAAGTATTTTCTTTTTATAAATTGTCTATATTTTATGTGTAGGGAATTAGAGATAATTTAAATAAGTACTATCGTGTGCATTCCATACTTATGTAGATGATAATTGTTAACCATAATTCGAGCTTTATCGTGGACTCTACGCTCCTTACAATATTTAAACATGGTTTTAACTTTTAATTTCTATATCCATTGATCATGCCTTTATGCAAATGCTATCTTACTCATCTATCCAAATTTCCACTCATATACTCTTTCTTTTTCTATGAGAAACGCTACTCACCTATCCATGGATCATGTAAATCGCGGCTTTTCTTGTTATGGTTTCTACTTACCAGGGCTGGCATCGAGTATTTTAAGGCCTTGAGCGAGTATGGGAATTTTTTTCCTTATCTTCTTCCCTTTGATTTTTATAAATAAGTTTAGTCTGTTTATTTTATAAAAAAGCTTATAAATGCAATGGACTACTTCTTTTATAAAAATGAGTTTCTTGGGTTAAACAAAACCAGTAAAATAAGTAGCTAAATACAAATACATATATTAAAAAACATAAACTACAGTTTTGGTTCATGTGTTTTGATATCAATAACAGTTTTAATCTCTCCTTAACAGTTTAGTTTAATCTCTCCTTAACAGTTTAAGTCCTTGTGATTTTATTTTCTAAACGAAATGGCTCCAAAAATTAACCTCATCCATTTTTTTTGTTAAGTCTCTTAGGGGGTGTTTGATCGCCTCTTAATGGTCATTCAGAGACTTACCTCTTAATAGTTCAAAACCTCTGAACCATTAAGTGATAAAAAAATGTTGAATGGTTAAGAGGAAGCCTCAAAATGGTAAAACCTTACCCAATTCATCATATTTTTAAAACTTACCTTATAATGGATTTTTGAACCATTAAGAGGTAGATTCTTACTGGTTATTTAGAAGTTATTCAGATGCTACCAAACAACCCTTTAAACAAGCGGAGTAAAAATGTAATTTCTACACTTTTTTTAACAAGCGACTGAATAAAAATGTTAACCTACATGTTAACCTAAAGAAACGACTTTTTTACCTGATGTGGTCTAAATTATATATATGTTATATAAAATATTCTCCACTTTTGGGTTACTTTTGGTCGACCCCTCACGTGCGGGGCGGGTGATGAAGATTTTACAGAAAGTTGGATGGAGTTAGTGTTCGGGACTATTTCTGTTAAAAATAAAATCAAAATCACTAAAACTGTTAAGGTGAGACTAATCCTGTTAAAAGTATTAAAATATAGGGACCAAAACTGCAATTTACTAAAAAAAAATTAAAAGTTTCGAGCCCCTAAAGTCATCGGGTCCTAGACGAATGTTCAGGACCTAATGCCCCGTCCTACTTAGTATTTACTTTATTATCTAGATCTATTACTTTTTGTTATTTGCTTTTGTCTAATTCTTTATTCAACCTAGAAATATATGATTTTTCTTTGTTTATATCTAGAAAATGATCAAGAACTGTAACTACTTAATTAGTAAGTCCTAATGTCGACGAAAACACCTAATTAGTGTTAAAGATGGGATTTTGATTTCAATCCTTGTACCTCTGAGTGTATCAGTCGTAGGCCGTTCTAAAAAATTAGTAAGCTTATCAGTATTTAATTGATATATTTATGAGAATGATTTGTTTAAATATTGTTATGAGAGGCTTGTGGTTTGCACACTATCTTTAACTTTATACCACTTAAACTTTGATCATTAAATTATACACAACACACGCATGCATGAACTCTATATATTTTCTATAGTGAGACTCATCTTTCACAAATCCTTCATTTTTATCCTTCTTAGACAAACATGGCCGCACAAAATGATGTACGCGTTTCACCTTCTGAGGACAAATTATCTGAAAAGGAATGCGACCAAGTGTCATATGGTATTGCGATTGGTGAATTTGTTTCCGTATACTCCCAACCGATTGTTAATTCAGGTGAGACAAAGAGTGATGATAGAGTTGCTCGAATCACTCAAGGAAGTGAGAAGGAAGCAATGCCTAACCCCGTTCTTAATTTCGAGTTTTTCTTGTTTAAGTTTCTACTTTGATTTATGTATTAATTTGTGAATATGAGAAGTTATCAAATAAAGTAACCTTTTATCTTTGTTGGAATACTTTATAAAACACAAAATATTTTTTGTGAAAAATACAAAACAATAAACTAATTGGTGTCAACTTTGTAGTTAATGTGATGGTTTTATGTCTTGAGATGTTTCATTTCATTATTCATGTTTAATGGGGTGTTTCAACTCATGGTTTATGGGTAATGAATGAGATGTTTGACTCATTTTACCTATAAATACCAAGGTGAGTCTTGGTTAGAAGACACACAAAAAATACAACACCAATGCACTCCAACTCTTTCAAATTCTCTCATCCTTTCTCTTATATTTTTGAGTAGAGTTAAGTGCAATTTACACCCTCATGATTTACACCCAAAGACACTTTGCAACCCCATTTAAATATTCAGACTATTTGCAACCCTCTGTTTTCCAAAATGAGTCATTTGCACCCTTCGGTCAATTTGACCGTTAGTTGACC
Source organism: Tagetes erecta (assembly GCA_030867185.1). Classification (NCBI taxonomy): domain Eukaryota; kingdom Viridiplantae; phylum Streptophyta; class Magnoliopsida; order Asterales; family Asteraceae; genus Tagetes; species Tagetes erecta. The sequence continues at coordinate 11,395,299 of CM061493.1, forward strand.
GTCAGTTGACTATATAATTAATTGTAAAATACCATTATACCCTTCATTTACCTTATACAATCTTTACGGTACCAATAATTTTCCACTGCCATTATCTTTTTCTTTGTCTTTAACATTTGTCTTTTATTTAACCAAGAACACCATCACCATAAAAAAACTTAATTGGGAATTAAATCCTAACCCTCACCCCACCACCACCGCGATTCCTCCTCCGTTACCGGCGAACGAACTCACTTGTGTTTCCAGCAAACTCCTCTGATATGTTCCAGTTGTTCCGGAAAACCAAAGTCAAACCCACAACACACCTGCAATCAGGGGTGACATGATGTGGAGAAAAATGTGGGTGTGGGCTGTGGTGGGCTGGTGGCGATTTGATACGCGGACAAATGATGGTGATGACCAACAGATCTGAGTATCGATTTCATTTCATTGGGTAGTGGGTCACATCGTAATACAAGGACGATGGTGGAGGAAAACAGAGGTGGAGATTAAGGTGGTGAGTCGGTGTGATTGTAAGATATCAGCCTCCGTTGGTTGCACACATACAACCGTCCGTTAACACCAAATGCAAACCAATTCCTCCACTTTCTTCGTCAACATCTTCCCTAAATCCCTTCATACATTCAATCTCACTTCATCATAATATCCATTTACAGAATTGATAAGGTTGTGGTGGAGAAGAAGAGGTTGCATAGTGGTAATGAGTGGTAGTAGGATGGTGGTGGTCTGTGAATTAAAACTATCAAGAGATAAAAGGGTTTTTATTAACATTGTAGTATATTTTATGGCAAATTGTCTCTTTTACCCTTTAATTGGATGGTCAATTAACGGTCAACTTAATTGAGGGGTGCAAATGACCTGCTTTAGAAAGCATAGGGTTGCAAATGGTTTAAGTTTTCAATCAGGGTTGCAAATTGCTTTTGAGTGTAAACCTTAGGGGTGTAAATTGCACTTAACTCTATATTTTTTCTAACATGTAGTTGATCTTCTTCATCTCTTTTCTTTAAAGTATAATTTGGGTTGTGTGTCAATCCCGGCAGTATATACTGCTTCGGCTGTTGTACCCTGGGAAACAAACGAGTTCTCTTGGGAGACTCGGAATTTGTTTTAAGGGACCCGTGTTGAACACGAATCCTCAGCCACGATTACAATTCTGCTTCTACTCATTTCTTGTATTTATAATTTTTTAGTTGTAATCATATTGTAATTTACTTGTTTCCTTTATTTTCTTTGTATTGTAAATGAATATATTGAAGATTTTTGTGTTTTTGTACGAACGGTTCCTACAATCTTAAAACAAATTTTTTTTAAACCACCGTTCGTATTTAAAAAAAAAAGTATATAGTCATTGTTCGTTTCTCAAAGTTGGACTTAGAGAACTTACACTTGACTCTTTTCTAGAACCGGATTTTATTTATAAAGAAAGTGGTTCAATTTTTTTTTTACCATTCGTTGGTTTTGATATATTTAGTGTAATTTTTGTTTATGTTTAAAAGCTTTTGTAGTTTTCCTTAAAACTTGACTCATTTACTTTGAGAGTTTTCTTAGCATTCAAAAGTGGGTTTATTTTGATTACAACCATTTTGTTGAATGGTTCAAGGTGTTAAAATAAAAAGGTTGAAAATCCTATTTTGTTTTAAATCAAAGTTTTCGAAACCTTATGTGGTTTCAAGTTTAAAACTTTGAATTAACCGTTTGTCGGTTTCAAGATTAGTTTTCATATGCGTCTTAAGAATGGTTATGCTTGTGTACGCATCTTATGAAAACCTGTATTTCTTATTTGCGAGTAAGAAATCTTTCTTATGTGAAACTTGTGTTTTCACATGTGTGTTAAAACCTAATGTTATTCTAATTAAGTATTAGAAGAGATTCTTTATAATATAATCAATTTTGTATTAATTTAGTATTAATCATTTAAATTTAAAACCGTTTTTTTTAAACAAACGATGAAATCATTATTCACTCGAAAAAGTTGACAATCATGATCATTAATTATGCGTGCTTTACAAATGACCATTATATAAACTTTTCGTTTCAAAACATTTTGCAAACGTTTTGTTGGAACCTTTCATTACATGAATCCATATGCTTAGAACGTTTGACGTAGACTTTTTGTTGACTATAATGTGCGTGTTAGAACCCATCTACTTATCTAGCATATGTGTTAGATATGACCTAAACTTTATGGTCTAAAAGCGTCTTAAGTAGGCGTTGATTCTTAACATGTGTGTTAATGATAAATTTAAATAAGAGTGTTTTATGTAAACATCTTATCTCTAACGTGTACGTTAGAAGATATATATTCAATAAAACTATTTACAATTTTGGGTAATGATTTCCGTAATCAAAACATAAAATTAAATAGTTTATTTCAAAACTGCTAAGTGCATGTTTTGGCAAAACTAAGATTTGGTTTAGAATGAAATAAACCAAAAGTTTACATAAAGTGTTAATATAGTTTGTTACTCTTGTGGAAAGTAACACGTCATAAAGCAATAATAGATTCAAGTTGACTATTTGATGAAAAGATAAATCTTTGTTGCTATGAACATATATAATTGTTCAAATACTAATACTTGTGAACAATTTACTATATAAACAACATGATGTTTTATATCAATTTTGTGATTGTTCAAAGTGGAAGTACCACTACGGGAAATCAAATTTGTGATTGTTTAAAGTCCATATGAGTCAATGATGAAATCTTTTAAGAAAAAGAAAAAAAAAGATTATGATCTTAGATTGAATGATGATCTATGTATGTTTGTGTAACTTACATATTAGACTTTCTAAATATTGATATTTTGGGATGTTGAACAACTCTCATTGTTTGTTTAAACTATGAAATGAATGTTGTGAACGAATATTAGGATATTTTTTAAAAGCTGTGAAGAATCAGAATGATGCATCTTCTGTTCACAAGCTTGAGTATTGTAGTCTAAAGCATGCTAGACTAGTACTTGTTAATTATGGTACTCCGAGGAGACTACTAATGTGAAACATTCAACTCATATACAACATAAAAGTAAAATTGTGTATAAGACAATGTGAGTGACGGTTGTCATTCAGTCTAAGGAAAGTCATATAGCTTATAGAGAACTCAATTTTCTAGATCTAATCTAGATGGTAACTTAAAAGTATTTTAAGTTTGAGATGGTTGATAACAACCTATGACAAGGCATGTGTTGCTTTAGTCGGTAAACAAGTATTTATGACATTATTGATACAAAGACGTTGATCTTGTTCAAATCATGGATGTCTAATACTATATTTAAACATATTCTATCTAAGTGCAACAAATGTGGGGGAAGCCATTTGAGAAATGGTATTTGAGAAGTTTTCTCAATCCCGTATCAAAAGAGAACCTTTTGTTGAGCCAAATATAATGCAACTATGTGACCGAATCTACAAGCTAGACTCGAAGGTCAATTGGTTAGATTTAACATCTAATTATTAATGGCATGGATATGCTAGGCTCGAAATGCATTTTAAAGACAAAATGTACCTCAGTTCGAGTTGATACTCGGGGTTATAGTCTTAAAAAATGAAAAAAGGCAAGAATAACTTGTGAGTTAATAACACATCATAACAACTCATCTCAACTGCAATTATCTATATTGACTCGACGGAGTCATAGATAATGGTTTTGGATCCAACAACATGAGAGACGGAGTTGTGGAATGAGACTAAAGCCCATGAAAAATGGTATATGAAGGAAAACCTAACTTAGTTGACTGGAGATCCCAAGATCTAAGTTCAATAGGACAACCTACTCATATATCTAAGGGTGGTCACTGTGGGGGCATAGCTCATATACAAGTCGATATATAAGCTAATATGTATATATAAATGTTTATACATGTCCTCCTAAATTATAAAGGGAGCTTAAATACTTCCTAGTCCATTCCTATAACAACAGTGACATGTTCTGAGGCTAAGCATACCGTATGGTTAATGATTTGCGTAATCATAGTAACCTTAATGCTTTTAATGATTTTTTAGATAAATCACCTATGTGAAAGAGAAGTGGGGTCGCTTCGAATGAAATTGTGGGGTGCGCAATTCCTAGAGCTTTCGCAGAACCAGGCTAGTGTTCCATGACCATAACGGACACGACAATGAGGGTTTGACCGAACCAGGGAGAGTGCTGTGTGAAGTGTATTGTCGTCTCCACAAATGGTGGTTGGTTCAAGGACATCACGTCTACCGAACCACTAGGAGACTAAGTATGCATCACAACGGAAGGTTCAAAGGTTACACCTACCTATCCGGCAATACTCAACCGCTAAATTATATCTAAGAAACTAGTGTGTAACGATCAATTTGGATTGTTGGAATAATATGTGAAAATGAGTTTTTCACGTGAGAAAATGGGTTTTTCATTTGAGAAAATGAGATTTTGTCTTTTTCCCATGTGAGGGATTGTTGGAATACTTTGTAAAACACAAAATATTTTTTGTGAAAAATACAAAATAATAAACTAATTGGTGTCAACTTTGTAGTTAATGTGATGGTTTTATGTCTTGAGATGTTTCATTTCATTATTCATGTTTAATGGGGTGTTTCAACTCATGGTTTATGGGTAATGAATGAGATGTTTGACTCATTTTACCTATAAATACCAAGGTGAGTCTTGGTTAGAAGACACACAAAAAATACAACACCAATGCACTCCAACTCTTTCAAATTCTCTCATCCTTTCTCTTATATTTTTTCTAACATGTAGTTGATCTTCTTCATCTCTTTTCTTTATAGTATAATTTGGGTTGTGTGTCAATCCCGGCAGTACATACTGCTTCGGCTGTTGTACCCTGGGAAACAAACGAGTTCTCTTGGGAGACTCGGAATTTGTTTTAAGGGACCCGTGTTGAACACGAATCCTCAGCCACGATTACAATTCTGCTTCTACTCATTTCTTGTATTTATAATTTTTTAGTTGTAATCATATTGTAATTTACTTGTTTCCTTTATTTTCTTTGTATTGTAAATGAATATATTGAAGATTTTTGTGTTTTTGTACGAACGGTTCCTACAATCTTTTATGTTGTGTCCTAAAGGAATGTTTGGTAGATGGTTTTTTGATAAGAGGAGCAACGTACATTTGCCACAAGTAAAAAAGAAACATCTTGCGAACATAAATTAAATTTCATATCTCAATTAAATATTCATGGTAAACAAGAAGACTTTACAATAAGGTGCCAAGTAAACGAGCAATAAGTTGCGCTGCAATATCCTTTTGAATAGCAAAACATAGCCTAATAAAAACAAATCCTTGACCCTTAATTAGGAGTCGAAACATTGCTATGAATGACCCGCTGAATCCTAATACTACGAAAGTGTAGATGTGTTGATTTTAGCATATAGAATGTGTAGAAAAGAGACCCAAAAAAACTCAACTTCCCTCAACTTTTAGTGTTCTAGGGCGTTTATATAATCTAAAAAAAATCTCTTCAATATTGTGTTAGGATCTAGAACACACACACGAAACTGAACACACACTCGCGAGTAATAACTAACACGAAACACAAGGATTTATAGTGGTTCGGTCGTCGTGACCTACGTCCACTTTCCTACAGCTAGGTATTTTATTATTCAGGTGCTCAAAGAATTACAAGTACAATGATATCAATATATAGAGACTAATCTAGGGTTACGAGACTTAGTCCCCAAGTTAGGCCCAAGCCCACATAGACTACTCATTAGGGCCGTTTACTACTAACGAGCCTACACCACCCAACAGTCTCCCACTTGGAGGCTCGAACTACGCTCCATCGTCTTTATCACCTTGTACCTCTTGTAATCTTCCTTACCACTAGTTGCAGCCGCCTTCTCATCATTTAACCTGAAGGTCCGTTACGGCTCCCCTGAACTCTAACATATCAGTCATGGCTAAATCTGCCTTTGACTCATTCTCTGTCTCAACCGGCTCCCACTGGCTCAAACTGTCGGATCCTGAAACACCCTGAAAACAAACACTCTCCGAATAAAGCAGATAGTCCTCTGGAGAGACTTTGACACTTGGAATACTGGTTCTCTTAACCCATTGTCTGGTAAATTTGATTGAAGCTTTGGTTGGCCGACTACCAATGCTCCCACTGTCATGAAAACCCCTTACTGATTTTTCTGAACCTTTCCGAGTACATTCAACCTAAATCTGACCTGAAGCTCTAGGTTTATCATCTATAAAACAAACCTTCTTCTGCCCCTGAGATTCTATGAACCGGATTTTGTTTCTTCTCTGAACAGGAATAACCTTTCCTTCAGACGGTAAACTGACCATATAAAGCGAACCCTGTTTCTTTCCTCGAGCTATGACTAGATTACCTTTTACCACTTTCCACTGCCCGTTCTTAAACTTAACTTCATGTCCTTCTTCATCCAACTGCCCAACTGAAATCAACCGTTTCTTTAAGCTAGGAATGACCCTGACATTTTTCAAAGTCCACTTAGAACCAGCTGAAGTAAATAAATCCATGTCACCCATGCCCGTCACATCTAAGACTTCGTCGTTCGCAAGCCTTACCTTTCCAAAGTCACCCTCTTTTAGATTCTGCAATGCTTCATTGCTGTGGGTAGCATGAAAAGAAGCACCAGAATCCATAACCCAGGAATCCACACTATTCTTCACGCTGCAAATCAGAGCATCATCATCTTCGTAGTCTTCTATAGTGTTAGCATCTTTCTTAGGATTAGAACACTGATTCCTAAAGTGCCCTGCTTCCTTACAGTTCCAACATATCACATCCTTACGAGCCTTAGACTGACTCCTTCTCCTGCTCTGACGACTTCCCCGTTCATTCTTTCTTCCCCTGCCCTCTGTACTCAACAGAGAACTTGAAGATTCACCTGAACCTCTGCGTCGTACATCCTCTCCTAGAATCAGATCCCGAATCTTCTCAACCGTAAACTTACTAGTATCCGATGAGTTACTAACTGCAGTTACGGTTCCGGACCAACTTTCAGGTAATGAGGATAATAACAATAGGGCTTGAACCTCATAATCAAATTTAATATTCACGGATACTAAACGAGACAAAAACGAGTTAAGATTATTGATATGAACTTTTACCGAGTCACCTTCCTTCATCCTAGTATACACAAGCTCTCGGATCAAATAAACCTTATTTGCTGCAAAAGGCTTCTCATACATGTTTGATAATGCTGTCACACCCCGACCGACGGCGGAATCCTCGAGGCGGACGATAGTGAATAGATTGCTCGTAGCTCATGGTACTAAAATAGTTGAAATATCATTTAATTCATATTTCATTAATTACAAGGCATTGAATTTCAAAATAAACAAATAACACAACACTCTGAATATTTATTATTAACTAGGTCCAAGCATGTCCTAGATTATGAGGCGTCTTGATTAATAATTAAGCTTCGTTTCCTGAAATCATGTGAAAAGTAAATGGATCAGCTAACGAATTAGCTGGTGAGTAGACATAAGTTTTGCATACATATAATAATGATAAAACATGATCTAACTTGATTCAATTCACATGTAATGCTAATACTATAAATTGCGAGTGTGAACACAATATATAAACAATTTGCATAATCAAACCATTTGACCGATTAACTTGCATCCACTTAATCACACAGATTAATTGCCGTGTTGTACCCAAACTGATTAAATATGCATCCACTTAATCACACAGAATAAGTGTCGTGTTGTACCCAAACTGAAATAGGCAGTTACAATCACCACTCGAAAGCCATATGGGGTGGTGATGTGAACCGTATGGTGTATGAAAATATGTTTGGATCGGAAAATCAGGTTTTAAATTTATAAAGTGGAAAAACCTAACAAGTTCACACAATCGGCAAGTGTACCGGTCGTATGTAGCAAGTTAAGTAAGTCCGGATATCGTACCCAAGAGATTTGAGTTTGGCGTCCTCTAATACTGGATCTTTATCGAGTTCTAACCGATGTTAAAGAGATTTGGATTTTTAATTATAAAGACGGATTAAACAAGCAAAAGACAAATTACCTAAAATTATCTAAAAATAAGATTTAGACTAAGGAAAATTATCTAAAATAAACTAAGGATAAAAACTTAATAAAATGGAAACTAAAGACGGAAATAAGCTAACAGAGAACTATGGGTGGAATGATGACTACTTAGGCGGGAATCCTGATGATAATCTGACAACTCTCGGCTTTCTAGATATGTCGGCACCGGATCTGAGAATATATCTACTCAAAACAATCTAACACATCAGTACCTACTACTAAGGTCTCGTGGGTGCTAGAAAGTCCTAAAATACATATGTGAAGCTCACGGTGTGAGGAATGTCTATAAATCACTCCCGGATGTCTAAGGGATCCTAAACTGGCTCACCTCTCGGCTTACAAGTCCATTTATCCTAGAAACTGACTCAATCAGTAAACTAAAATAACGGGATCAATTGGTTTATGATATATCAAGACTAGATAACACAAGTTGTTAGTTTTTATTAAGCAAAACCTACTCCCGTAGTATTTTAACCTAAACCAACTAACAAAAGGATGAAATCTACAAATCCTCACCTTCCGGTAACGAATCCGGCTAGCACATTGGCTCAAATCCACAAATCAATCTTAACTTATAAGTATCTATTCCTAGATCTACTCAAATGATGATTAAATCTAGTAGACTAACCACCAAAAATGTGAAATCTATTATCAAGTTATCAAATCAAGATAATATCATCCACAATCAAGTCAAGATCTCAACATGAATCATAAAGTCAACACATATTGCATACAAGATCATCATAAACCAATTTTCTCACAAAGAACATCCATCCAACATGACATAAACAACCAAAAGTCATCATATCATCATCAATCATCCATAATGCCTAAATAGTCATAATAAATCTAGCCAATCATCATCAAAAATACCAAATCCAATCCAAATATGTCTAGATCTAGCATCATGTCAACAACAAATAGGAAAAATCAAGTAAAAATGCACAAAGAAGAGTGGATCACACCCGAATTGGCCACCAATCTTCAAATCAAAGCTTGGATCTACTAGATCTTCCACTCCAATCTTCAAATCAACAACTTTTGGTCTTCAATCCATCAAAAGCTTCAAGATCTTCAAAGAAAATCTTCAAATCTTCAAGATCAAAGATCAAAATACCAATCAAAGCTTGAATCCACACCAATTTGCACTTATGATCACCCCCAAAGACCCTCTCAATGATTTCCAGCCGTTTTGTGTTTTTGGGTCAAGAGGTGATACCCTAAAAATGGAAGAAATGATGTTTAAATACTGATTTTTAGGGCTTTTTCGCGACTGGACGGCCAGCGGGTCGCTGGGGAGTGGAGGTATCTGCCCAGCGGCCCTCTGGGCAGTAAATCTGACAAAACAGGAGCCCAGCGGGTCTCCGGGGACTAAACTGCCTGCCCAGCGGCCCTCTGGGCGGGCAGATTTCTGAAAATGGGCTTTTGGGCCTGGTGGGTCTTGGGCTTGGCCTCCAAAGCAAATTTCACTTGATTTTCTTCCCGTTTGTGTCCCGAATCCGCTTCTTTTATTCGAACTTACCTAAAACCAAAACAAAATAAAATAAATAACTAAAAACCAAATATATTTACATAAAATAAGATTAAAATGTGGTTAAATATATATAATAAACCCATGTGTTTTGCAACACATCAGGTGGGCTTGTCAGGCCGATAGATCTATCATTGAAACTGAGGTTTGTAATAATTAATGATTATGCCTCTTAATTGTATATCACATTATAAACACGTATTTGCAAGTAATAACATAAACATGTATTGAATTGAATTGAATGTAATGAATAAATGAATAAAAGGAATAAATGAACAAAAATGAATAAAATGAATAAAAGTGATTTGATAGATGTCACATGATTTCCCCCAAAATAATAAAGCGTAAAAAGAGGCTATGAAATACTCACCTCAATGGTGCTCAAACAAAGTAGTGTATGATGAAAAAGAATCGAGATGAACAGTCGTATCACGCTGGATGCCTTAGGATTTGAAAGTTAATGATCAGACAGCAACTCAAATGAATAGGTATACGATCCGAGTGCAAGAGTGACTCAACCTAGTTAAACGAAGACAACAAGGACGTGTAAACATTTTAAAGCATAACCAAATGAACGGACATAATAGGTTGTGCTCGTTGAGCCTCTACAAGGCTACATCAAGCCTAAAGGCTATGTTAATTAATTCACAACCTAAACTAACAAAACTAAGAAAACAATAAATGAACTAACAAAAGGAAGAAAAGAAAGAAAAAAAAAAGAAAATTACCTTAAAGAAGCTTTACAAACGAGACGATTTCGTAGAGCAACATTTCTTCATCAAAAGAATATAAAAAAACTACGTACAACGCCCAAAAAGGTATTACACTTGCAGAACCACCAAAATTTGGTTATTCTACTTGTTTAGACTCAAACTAGGAGTTGTAAGCTATAAGGAGCCAAGCAAAGGTATTTATAGGTGTGAAATAGAGGAAAATAATGGCTTTGGGGAGATGTGGGACAATTTCAAGGTAAAAATCGCGTATTGTAATTTAGCAACAAACACCAAACTTGTTTTCGCGATTCCCGCTTCGTTATAACTCCGTTTCTCGCGCGGTTTTCGCCTACGTTCATATTTTTCAGAGTACTATCATATGGAAGAGAGTAATACAGCATTTATGATTTCGAAAATTGAGTTTAAACCTTGGATCTTGGTGAGGGTAAAGGGTTACGTTCTCAAACTTTTGTTTGTGATTTCTGTTTTGTTTGGGCTCGATTTGATTTGCCGAATGAACCTACTTACTCCCTAGAATACCAAGTATGTCTAAGAGCTTTGAATGATACAAAGTGATAGCCCAAGAATGGAGAGAGATTGGTAAAATAATCACCCGAAAGTCGCCTTATGCCAAAACTAATAATCCAACATGTAGAGCTTCTTGCTTGTTATCCTTTACATCTATGATTTCTAAAACACAATGTCCTAAGGATTATATAATAAACTTGGATGATAAGAAAAGTCGGGATAAGAGTGTTAATTGTGTTCACGAAGCCTCCAAACTGTTTGATCAACTTAATTAATGCTTTAATTATATAATTTAATGTAATAACTTGAATAAATCAATATGATATAATTACTTTTATTTTATGATACGACGAAAAAATTTCATTGATATCCGATTGGGTTCGGGTTTGAATTTGAATCGAGTTTGGATCGGGGCAAATGTTACAGTCACCCCTCCTTTAAGAAATTTCTTCCTGAAATTTGATTAACGTTAGTTTTGGTGAAAGAATTAATAGTTGTATCACGATCGTGTTCGAAACATAATCATGTCTCACATGCGTTGTCTTAGGATTGAAATGTGATAATATGATAAGAATTATTTAATTCATTTAATATCATTAAGTGTCGTTTATAATATTGTTCGAGTTATAAGGAGTTCGGATGAACGTAATTGAACGAACGGTTCGGATAGTGATTCTTTGTTACTCAAGATAGTAATGGAATAGGGTTTAAGATTATCGATAAATGTTGTTACAGTTTAAATTGTGTGATGAAGTGTAAAGTGATTTAAAGAGTAAAATGAATAAACGTTACTAAATGATTAGAGTAACTAAATGAGATTGATAAAATGAATGAATGATAAAAATGAATAAATGTGATTGATAAAAGGAATGAATAAATGAATAAATGAATAACATGATTAATAAAATGAGTAAATGCGGCACAACTCCAAACGTTTCCATGATAATACGCTTTCCATCATAAGTGTACTAACGTTATCTAGCTCCCTCTAGTTGAACGAGAATACGTCAACCTCGAGAAGTTGAATCACCAACGTGAGCACTAGATGATGATGAACAATGATCAATGAAAGATGTAAAAGAAAACATTGTTAAAGTTAAATTGCAATAGGTCAAGATCCAGAAGTCACACAAACTTCACTGGACGTAGGCAACACTTCATTTGATGATGTGACAAGTACACTTATATATAGGATGTACCAGCGGCGTATCCACCATGTTCTTATCGCACCACATTTGCCGCGTTGCCCAAAAGCACACAACAAAACTTATTATGACTTCCATGCACCGACTTTTGTAATTCCGTGTGCACCCGTAATTACACTAGCCTTTGCATGGTTCTCATAATTCATTATGTCATGTGGGGGTCAAGGGACACAAAACTTCTAAAATACAGATAAAGATGCACATAGGTTATGATTTCATGCTTGAGTAATTATAAATTAATTGATATTCAAGTTCTTTAGAAATTAAATTCTTAGATGATGGAAAGATCAATGTTCATTAATTTAGGTGGCCAACTTTATGCAATTAATATTGTTCACATGCATGAATAATCGAGTTTGTAGTTAAACAAATTTATAGAAATTCATGTTTATGAAGAATCAAGTTTTCTATGTGACATCCGTCCCGATTCGTTGTTTTTTTTATGTAAACCGAACCGTTGAATAATAATGTAATCTTATGGTTTATTTTGAAATAAAGGTTTACGTTATTCTAATCTCTTTATATTAATCTTTTAATTACCAAATATAAGTTATAAAATAATTTTTATAAAATTTACTAAGGTAACAATAAGAGTTGATTTATATAAAAGTCTAAGTTTATAAATAAATTCCTATTTAGTTAGTATGGTTAGTTAAGTTAACTAATTAATGATAAAACTAACTGCAGGGACCATATGTGTAATTTATGAACACAATCTAAACCTTTAAACAACAAATTAACACAACCAAAAGTGCAGGGGGTTAAACTGTAAATAACTTTTAAAATCCAACCCCCCACCCATATACCCCGTATTTCCGGCGTAAGTCTCCGGCAAGACTCCGGCGAGGCTCCAAAGCAACAAATCTAAACAACTTTGACCCATTTTAATCGACCAAATCACTTTACAAGCAAGTTTCGAACCCCAAACCCATTATTAATCGAGATTTATCAGCTATCATCACATAAAACCCATTCCCGAAACCATCGGAAAATTTGAAATCAAAATTAGTATACACGCTTATAAAATTCAAATTAATATCTTCTAAACAACTCCTTATCCCTTGTAAAATTTGATCAACGAGTTATTTTAACCACAATCACGAAATTCCAGTAGATTTATGCACATCTATAAGCCGTAATCAACTCGAGCTCGTTCGGTCATTTAACAATCAAGTTAACCATTTCTAAGTTATGAAAAACCTTCAAACGACTCCACTAAATCTTTCTGTATCATCAATTTACCTTCCAACACACACACATCATCAATCAAGCATCGTCTTTTTCATCGTCTACATATCACTCGAATACCCCTTTTGGGTCGTTTTGATCATCAATTGCATTGGGGCTTTTAATCATCATATAACAAAGAGTAAATCTGCAGCTTTAATTTCATTATCAACATCTCCTGTGTCATCAGTTCGATCCGCGATTGAGTCACTATTTTCTTTCTTTCATCTTCATCATTCCGTCATCAATTCAGGTAATCAAATACTTCATTTTACTCGTGATGATACGCTGATCACCATGGTTATAAGTGATTTCGATTACAGATTTCATTTGATCGTCAATTTTTGGTGTTTATGACTTTAGGGTTTATATAGGAATATGGGTTTAAAGAAATAATAAGTTATAACAATTTCCTTTCAGTTTATTAACACGAAAACAGATTTGGTCTAATGGTTTAGTGTTGTTGCTTTCTAAAAAAGGTCCAGGGTTCTAAACCTATTGGACGTATTTGCCAAGTTTTATTTTTGGTATCATTATTTAAAACAAACTCAATAGTAAGTGACATAAAATATTTAACTACTAGTAAATCTTTTATTAACATCAAATCCGTTACCTATATATGTTACATCTTTTTAAATTACTAGTAGCTTATGAAAGGATTTATAAGTCATTTTCATGAAAACATGTTGTACAAGAACATAGATGAATTAATACAAGTAAGGTTAGTATTTAAGCTTATAAATTTCCTTTACGGAAGGTTTTGAATTTTAAACATTAAAACACGTAATACGTTTAGATTTATAAAAGGTTAAGTAAACTAATGTACTCTTGAGATTTTGATTTAATCATGTTTTGGTCATCATTTATGTACGAATATAATCATGGTGTTATTTTAAGGATTAATTTTTATAAATTAATTTTATAAATAAGTATTTAAGTCATCGTATCGGTAAGGTCGTTCAATAATCTATTGGTTTGCATTATCTTATAAAGAGTTACACTTTATCTACAAATTAACCATTTTATACTTATTAGACCATGGTTATAAAACCTATTATTATTACACCATTATTTCCTTTTATTTTTACCAATTAAACATTTAAACCCAGATTCCCAATTAGATTCCTAGATCGTTTTCAGTTATTATTTTAACATAGGATGATATCCTTTAGGTGATCCTTAAGGAGTTTCCTTATGCCGTTTCAAGTTACTTTTATTACATTTCATCTAGCTTTTATCAGGTGAGTATTCATAGCTCCTTTTCTGGTTTTCAATTTGGGGTGATATCATGTGACCTATTAAATCAGTTATCAGATTTCAGTTTATCAGTTATTTCAGTTATCAGATTTCAGTTGATCATTTAAAACAATTTATGTTATGTCTTTGCTTGCAAATTATGTGTTCATAGCCTGATAGCAATTTTTTTGCAAGCGTAATCATTAATTTGTAGAAACCGACAGTTACTAATGGTAGATCTATTGGTCGAAAGGACCCACCCCCTGATCTTAGGTGATTATAACTGAGTATCATTATTATGTGGACCCCCTTTATCATTGTTCAAGGTTTGATTATGCGTTGTTATCTTGTATGTACATGTTTTGCATTCATAAGTATTGACATAACGACATGAATTGGATTTTCTTTATCAGTTTATCTATATGTATTTCAAACCTATGTTTACTCACCAGCTAGTTCGTTAGCTGACAAATTCTATTTTTCACATGATTTCAGGATGAGCAAGTTAGGAACTTTGGATGCTAAACGACTAGGGACTTGGACCTAGTTAAATTAATTTAAATCAAGTAGACTTATTATTTGTTTATGTTGGATTGTTTTTTTGAATTACCATTTAGTCTTGTATGGATAATTGGATTTTAATAATATTTAAACAGTTTTGTGTACCATGAACTATGAACAATCATCCACTTTCGTCGGCCTCGATGATTCCGCCATCGGTCGGGGTGTGACAGATTGGTATCAGAGCCATGGTTATAGGGAATTAGGTTATTAGAAATGGATGACCTAGTCTATAACTAAGCACCCTAAACATGAGTCATCTCATGTTACTATTCAGTCTCGTTTAGCATTTCATAATATAAACATGAGTCCTCTCATGTTAGTATTCACCAACTGTTAGCACATCATAATACAAACATGAGTCCTCTCATGTTATCATTAATCTTTTAAGCAGTTCATAATATAAACATGAGTCCTCTCATGTTATTATTCAATATATTTTAGCACTTCATAAAATGCTGCATGAATACCTAAGTGTTAACTTTATCTTCTTGATTTTTATACACATATTGCTCAATGACAAATCAAATATCTAAATTCAATTTCTAATGCATAATGCCTAGCCTCAATTGAATAATCAAATTCGAAATCAAAGATTTATGCTTGGTTTTCAAATTCTCGTCAAAGTCTAAGTCCCAAAATTGAACACGTGCAATACTGGAAGGGTGGACACCTGTACTTTTGAGATGTTCTGGCTAAGGCAAGTATTCGTATAAATCCAAACCTACTGTTGGATCTGTTACTTACCTGGGAACTCTCAAAAGTGAGTGTCAACTTATAGGTAGTCACGTCTTCATAAAAGTTAACGGACTTACTACTTTGATAAGTCAATGTAACCGTTTGATTTGCTAATCGAACGTTTACGCTCAAAGTATCCTTACACGATCTCATTACCTCAAATGTTTTCAAAATGTTCATCAAAATGTGATGTTATTATCAAATCATATCAACTAATCAAATAATAAATTTGTTATCAAATCAAGAAAGTTTGTTATCATAACATAAATTTGATAATGAGTTACAGATTCATAATCGTATCAAAAGCTTACCATTAAATCATGAACTCGTTAACCAGCTTAGATGGGGTTATCACCTAAAAATCTAAAATTGATTTACACGTACATTTAATATTAAAGTGTGATCTCATTTTAGAAGCGCATCATACTCACATTCACTAATCGAACTGAATACACCTTGTTTTTCATAAACATATCCAAACCCATTGTGGTTATTTATAAATCTCTTACTCTCACACAATGTTTTATCAACTAACGGTTTTTGTAAAAATATACGTAGTTTTCCTAACAAATGATTCTTATACAAATCATTCATTTTATAGATATTTAAATGTAATAAAATAGCAATTTTAACCTATAGTTAATTGCTTGGGAAAGACTTCGTGAGTTTCCTGAACCTTACCTTTAAGTTTCAATAACTTTAACGTCTTACAAGTCTTTAACATATGATTGATTAATGTTAGGTTTCAATAATTTGCAAATAAAAAAAAGTGTATAACAAATGATTTCTTAAAAATAAATGTTCTTTATAAAGAGTTATCGAATAATCATAGGTCGAACGTACAATTTCTTTTCAAACACTATTTAAGGTTTTATAATAGGAATCATAGATGGATTTTCTTAAAATACAAGGATCAAAACTAGGCCACATTAACTATCTTCAAGAAAACAACCACATGGTAAGATTAAAATGCTCAAAATTATTACCATTACAAAACCTCATCATATGAAAACAACATCTTACCATATAACATTGATTACCCCTATTGCCTATACATCTGATTTTTTTAAATATGTTTCATATGAACTATAATGTCTCAAACAGAATCAATTAAGAATTTGGTAACCCGTATATTTGATCTATTAAGTATTAAGTGGGTTATCCTTATCTATAAATCACCATTAAGTTGATTCTTTTCATCATTCTTAAGAAACTCGATTTTACATGCACGCTAGCATAACCTACTATGCTTGTGAGCGTGACTTATCATAAACATGGTTTCCACACACGCATTTTGTTATAAAATTTGATCCATGAACTTGGTTTTTCAATAAATATGATTTATGAGCCTAAATATCTACGAACTTGATTTCCCGTACCTATAATCAAGAAAATCAATTTATATGAACAAAAAAAAGAGACTATCTATCGGACTCAACTCATCATAATCATCAATTTATATATCATCTCGAACAAGATTTCACGAAACAATTGAACATGAAATCACATTCTATGCGTATCATCATACTAATTTAGAAGTTTAGGTACCCTTGACCCGCACATGATTAAGTGAACTATGTGGTTCATGCAAAAGCTAAAGTAATTACGGGTGCACATGGAATTATGAAGGCTAGTGCATGGAAACCATAGTAAATTTTATCATGTATTTGAGGGCAATGCGGCAAATGTGGTATGATAAGGGCATGGTGGATACGCCGCTTGTACATCCTATATATAAGTGTACTTATCATACTATCAAATGAAGAGTTGTCTGTGACCTGAGATGTTTGTGTCATTCTTCCGCTTTTCCCGTATAGTGAAACCTATTGTACACCATTTAAAGTTAATCTCAAATAACAGTTAATCACTATATCAACATATGCCCTAAAACCAAAAAAAATTGTTTCGTATCATATGCAATTCAAAACTTAACAATTGCTTTTGTGTGTTTCATTTTTCATTGTCATCATCTAGTGCTCAAGTTGGTGTCTTCCTAATCAACTTCTCGGAGTTGACGTATTCTTGTTCAACTCGAGAGAGCTAGATAACGTTAGTACATTTAAAATGGAAAGCGTATCATCATGGGAAAACTTTTGTTGTTGTGTCACATTTATTCATTTTATTATTCCTGTTGTATCATTTATTCACTCATTTTATTAAACAAATTTTGTTCATGTGATTCCTTCGTTCATTTAATTAATCATGCTCATTAATTGGCTTTGTTTCATTTTATTTCACTTTATTCATCAATTCGTTTTATTGATCCCCTTTATTCACTCTTATCATTATTCATCGCGTTCATGAAATTTACTCATTTAAATCATTTCTATCTTAATCGAGTCATTTAAACTCATTTTATTCACAAGATCGAACACTCGTACTATCCATTGATCAAGTTAAATCCTACTCTATTCTAATTAGAAGTAACAATTAATTCGTATTTGAACATCTGTTCAATTAAATCACCTGAGTCCTACATAACTCAAACCATGTTATATACAAGACTATCAATAAACTTAATAACATTAAAGGAGATTAATCCTTAACAACTTACGTCACTAAATCTTAAGTCAGGGATATTACCAAATATACACCCAAGGCGCCAATTCTTTCATCAAAGTTAACGTAAATAAAAAAAAATTTCTGGACGAAATTTCCTAAAGGAGGGGAGACTGTGACATTCGTCCCGATTCGTTGTTTTTTTATGTAAACCGAACCGTTGAATAATAATGTAATCTTATGGTTTATTTTGAAATAAAGGTTTACGTTATTCTAATATCTTTATATTAATCTTTTAATTACCAAATATAAGTTATAAAATAATTTTTATAAAATTTACTAAGGTAACAATAAGAGTTGATTTATATAAAAGTCTAAGTTTTATAAATAAATTCCTATTTAGTTAGTATGGTTAGTTAAGTTAACTAATTAATGATAAAACTAACTGCAGGGACCATATGTGTAATTTATGAACACAATTTAAACCTTTAAACAACAAATTAACACAACCAAAAGTGCAGGGGGTTAAACTGTAAATAACTTTTAAAATCCAACCCCCCACCCGTATACCCCGTATTTCCGGCGTAAGTCTCCGGCAAGACTCCGGCGAGGCTCCAAAGCAACAAATCTAAACAACTTTGACCCATTTTAATCGACCAAATCACTTTACAAGCAAGTTTCGAACCCCAAACCCATTATTAATCGAGATTTATCAGCTATCATCACATAAAACCCATTCCCGAAACCATCGGAAAATTTGAAATCAAAATCAGTATACACGCTTATAAAATTCAAATTAATATCTTCTAAACAGCTCCTTATCCCTTGTAAAATTTGATCAACGAGTTATTTTAACCACAATCACGAAATTCCAGTAGATTTATGCACATCTATAAGCCGTAATCAACTCGAGCTCGTTCGGTCATTTAACAATCAAGTTAACCACTTCTAAGTTATGAAAAACCTTCAAACGACTCCACTAAATCTTTCTGTATCGTCAATTTACCTTCCAACACACACACACATCATCAATCAAGCATCGTCTTTTTCATCGTCTACATATCACTCGAATACCCCTTTTGGGTCGTTTTGATCATCAATTGCATTGGGGCTTTTAATCATCATATAACAAAGAGTAAATCTGCAGTTTAATTTCATTATCAACATCTCCTGTGTCATCAGTTTGATCCGCGATTGAGTCACTATTTTCTTTCTTTCATCTTCATCATTCCGTCATCAATTCAGGTAATCAAATACTTCATTTTACTCGTGATGATACGCTGATCACCATGGTTATAAGTGATTTCGATTACAGATTTCATTTGATCGTCAATTTTTGGTGTTTATGACTTTAGGGTTTATATAGGAATATGGGTTTAAAGAAATAATAAGTTATAACAATTTCCTTTCAGTTTATTAACACGAAAACAGATTTGGTCTAATTGTTTAGTGTTGTTGCTTTCTAAAAAAGGTCCAGGGTTCAAAACCTATTGGACGTATTTGCCAAGTTTTATTTTTGGTATCATTATTTAAAACAAACTCAATAGTAAGTGACTTAAAACAAACTCAGGGTCCTAAAAATTATAGGGTTTGTTTAACATTCATTTGAAGAACCAATGATGTTAAGATGTTACCGACTGTTGGCAAGAGGTCATAGTACACCGACCATAAATTAAAGCATCTCATTATGTACCATAAGTTTGTGACTTCAGTAAGGTAAATGTTTCAACTGGTCGATTCAGATTGATTATATGTGGAATGAGTCATATCATTAAGGAACAAATATAGTAGTAGCAAAACATTGTCAGGTTTTTCAACATAGATCTTTGTTCTTATTTGTGTGTCACCCAGGAAAGATTTTAACTATCTTTAATTTATGTGTATAAGGTAAAATGTATGTAGTTTAAAGATAAACTTATCATATGCCATCAAAGGTTGTATTGTAATTGTATACCATCCATATAGGGATTGTATGGGTTCAATCAAGGATAGACTTGATATTGGTGCATTATTTAGAGATGTATGTTTGTTTCAGATGAATATGTATTGATTGGTTCTTCACTTTTGTTTTTCTTTTTCGGTATCACCCACATGGCAGGTTTTGCCAGGATCATCATGTACTTGTAAATTCACCATTACGATGCACACCCGTAATCGTCAATTCACCTTACACAATCACCCTAGTTAATCTCCCATCAGGTACATTAATCTTACGTTCTATTATGTTCTTTGATTTTCATTCATCCGTATGGTATTGCTATCCCATGTCTAGTATTGAATGTGTATAAGTGTATGATAAACCTATAAGTAGAACAACTATACTACATGTGTCAGACATTCACAGATAATTTGTGTGATGTACCTTTGGGTTTCATATATAAGGTATAATGTAAGTTCGTAATAAGTGTAAGACTACTAGTCTAAACACATTGTGAGTGTACAAATGAGAATGAGCAACAATAACATCAAATCAAGTAGATAGCACGTAGTGGATCACATAATAAGCGACATGTTACAACAAATAATAAGTCTCGTATTAGGTAACATGTTATAGCACTCGAATATGTCAAATAATAAGTTACGTGTAATAGCACATAGTAGGTCGCATAAGTATTAAGTCAAGACCTCACTATGAATGGGTTTTTGGACAACAATCAAGTCTCGTAGTTCATGTACCTCAATACACTAGACGTCCGTCTTTGGGGGTTAGTTGCCATAATGAGATAGATAATAAAAAAAATGTGATAGATAGGCTACGGACGACACCGGCTTGTTGTCATAGTGTTGCAAGTTTCTAGTTAAAATTAAATGTAAACATTTCTCAATTAAAGCCCCAAAAAAAATTTGGCCTAAAAAAACGGAATAACTTTTGAACAAAAAATAAATTTTGGCCTAAAAAAACGGAATAACATTTGAACAAAATCCTGGTCAAACATGTCTTTTGCATATTTAAATGAACAACTCAGAAGCTAACAAATACCTTACCTAGTTCAAGCTTCACTAGCAAAGCAAGTCACTAAAAAAAGAAAAATTTGCAATAATACAAGTCGGTCACTTCATGTAATGCTAGTGTAGGTGTGTGTGTATATGTAGATAACATGTATATGGGTCACAAATGAATTCATACAAGTGCAACTAATGCAGTGTACAGTTATAGTCTAGAATGCAATGCAATGCAAACCTAGTTCGCTATAACCAATGGCTCTGATACCAAACTGTCACACCCCCAAATCCACTAACGGAGTTTTATCGTTAGAGGCGTGACAAACCAGGATCTCAGTCATTATTTACACCAAACGACACTATATGAATTTAAAACATACGTGTCTCATTAAATGAGAAAATTTAATACAGAGTTAACGTTTGAAAGTTTGCGGAAGCGTAATCGAAATGTAATGTCAAAAATATTAATTAGAAACTGAATGCGCAAAACACGCGCCCACTACAAGAACACAGTTCAAATAGTTGTTAAACTCAAACAGGGTTTTTAATGCAAGCAAATGTTTAAATGAAAAGTCGTGACTCCATGCCATGTCCTAAGTGTGTTGTACCTCAGTGACCTGTAAAGTGAAAGGCTAACAAGTGGCAACACGACGGTTGGTGAGTTCACATAGTAAGT
Source organism: Tagetes erecta (assembly GCA_030867185.1). Taxonomy (NCBI): domain Eukaryota; kingdom Viridiplantae; phylum Streptophyta; class Magnoliopsida; order Asterales; family Asteraceae; genus Tagetes; species Tagetes erecta. Next base: position 11,417,176 of record CM061493.1, read on the forward strand.
ATGAAATTAAATAAGTTCAGTTGCAAGCAGATATATAAATTAAGTATGTCAGTGTAGGTAGCTAGTCTACAGTACATGTCCTTAGAGTCGTATGTATCTGACCGAAGCTAACGTATGTACACATTACGTGCATTTTGCCTGTTCGTTCATCCCATCAGGATGCACATGTATGTATGTTAGGTCATTCAACACCCGTTCGACCAGACCTTCTGTCATGCTAGCGCGACTAGCCCGGGTGGGGTTTGTCAAGCCCAGTAGTACTACTCAAAATTTCCCCGTTATTTCACAAATACTAACGGTCAACTAGGTATCCATGAGGTCTTTCATGAACAAAATAAAAGTTGCTCTAATCCAGACATGCAACATACAAAATTTGTAAATCCGTAAAAGTCGTTGTTTAAGTTTTCATCCCATGACAGGATAGAATAGTAATTGTTACGGTTCAGTGAACTCACTTTTGAAGCGCACAATAATTTCACAGCAAAATGCAACAAAAGACCTAAACAGCTCTAGGACCTGCTTTAGCAATTATTTATTAATTAATAACTAGGAACATGCAAATAATTATATAATGTGGTATTCGTATTTCGCGTATCCGGTTCGAGTTCCATACAGTACAAATACACCACACGAGTTTACACGTAATAGGCATGTCCTTATTATATTTTTACTTTTATGTAGGTATTCTCATTTACAACAAAACAACGCCATGCTCAATACGTTTGTTAATCATTCACACGACGCTTTGATATATACATGTAACATACTATACACTTCGATATACCAATTCACACGCATACTGCTATTTGGATACAACCTACTTGCATAACATGTAATACATCCGTACACACCTATCACACACATATGTCTACTGTTTTCATCTATACGATCAATATACAGTTACTTAATTCATAAATTATTTAGTCCGTTGGTATCTCTACTCATACAATACACCTATATATATATATATAAATACATGCTTCAATCACCACATTTGCTTGCCAGGTACACACACACTGTTTCTCAACTTGCATACATAAACATATTTTGAGTTCACATGTATACATGTATATCTATAGCACATGCCTACTTACATACGAATTCACACACACACACACACACACACACACACACACATATATATATATATATATATATATATATATATACTTCTGTTAGAATAATCACCATTCCTCCACATACTTCTTATCAATCCTATGCATACCAGTATATATAGATATGTGTTTTTATGTTTTTCGATTGTGCTTGATTATAAAAATTAATGTAGCGTTATTCAATTATGCATACATACAAAGACACCTACCTGCATAATCGGTATATACATACATATATAGAGCACATACATGGATATGAACCTTTTGCTGCACACCAATCATACATATAGCATTCATCCACGCACTGATTTCATATATATATATAGAATCGCCTACACATAACATGTAAAGATCATACGCACACATACCATATCAATCTATCCGTATACGCAGCCATATATCTCTACCACAACACATGTCCAGATAACTAATACAGATATATTGAAAACACAAATCACATATATTCGCAAACATAATCGATGCTACCATGTATTGAATACACGAATCGAAACCCGAGACCCTAACTTATTATTATATAAATACTCATACACCATGTACATATATTTACAGCTGAACACACGCACACTATTAATACATACCCTTATATATATACATATATATATATATATATATACGCTGCTGTATATCACTATATTGTGTACATATATATATATATATATGTAAATATATATACACTCGCACACCTACACTACAATCGTTATAAAATTATATATATACAACTGTTGTCAATACACACAAGCCATACGCATACATACGCTGAAATTAAACACACCAATACATCCGCTCACTGTTACAACCCTTAACCCGATCCATACCCGCGAAACCGTAACCAAAACTAAACGAGACAAAGTGATAATCGACCGAAACGACACGTACCGAAGGTTGTAGCGATTAACAACGAGGAACATAGTGACAGGTGTCGGTGAAAGTGGTTCCCAGAGTTGCAGGTCTGCCGGCAATGGTGACCGGTGGTTGCAAGTGACTGCCAGGTTGTTGCAGTGCCCCTTCTTCGCCGCTGTTGTTCCTGCACTGCTGCTTTGCTGGATTGTGAGCAAAGACGAGCGAGAGATGGAGGGGGGTTTCCCTAGAGCTTGGGGGTTTCGCCGGAGCTGCTGCTTCTCCTCCCCTTGACGGCAAGTAACAAAAAGGAAGAAGGGAGGAGAGGTGTTGTGATGTCGACGGTTTATGGGGGGTTAGGGTTGGGTTAATTGATTTCAATTATACACTTTGCACCCTCCTAGTTTGATTGATGGTTTATTTATTTAAGTTTTTAAAGTTAATGAATAAGTTTACTTAATTACGAAACGGACCCTAACTTTTATAAAAACATAACAAGATAATTAAGGAATCGTTGACGGTGTTAGCCTGGAATTACTGGTTGTCACAATAACTATGGTGACAATGCGGGACAGTTAGACTTAAATATTCCAGTAGATAACAGTTACGGTTATGTTTTCGGTGATTGTGGTGATCAATTTGTGCAACAGAATAACTATGTTGACAATGCGGGACAGTTTGACTTGAATATTCCCTTCGAAGACCCGTACGGTTACGGTGACGGTGGTGAGCTATCATTTGTCCAAAAAGACGACGTTGATGCTGAAGATGATGCGAAAGACTCTTACCCGATTATAGTTTCTTTTGAAACTGATCTGGTTTTTCAGTCACGCGAGGAATTGGTTAATTGGGTGCAAAATAGAGGAACCGAACATGGTTATGTCATTACCACTAAAAGAACGAAAGAAAAGGCTATTTGGTTATAGTGAAGTCTTGGTGGGCAATATAAGACTCTAGCTACGGTGAGTCATTTGTGTCAAAGAATAGTTATTGGAAATTAGAGGTGAAGAACCTGATGCACAACTAATCCCCTATTGAAAATCTTGAGGGTCACGCGTATGCTAGGAGGCTTTTCGTGGATGAGAAAAGACTGGTTGGTGAGCTCGCAGAGCAAGATATTCCTGCTCGTAGCATCTGGTCAGCATTGACAAAAAATAATCCAGAAAATAAAGGTTAGCGTTTTTAAAATATAACAACAAAATTTTATATACATGCAGTATTTAACGTTTTTTTAAATTGAGTATGTAATTAAGAAGACATTCACAATGTTGTTCAGAAGATAAACATAGAAAATAGAGTCGGAGAGTCTCCAATGGAACAACTAGAAAACTTCTTCAAAGTAAAAGATTATGTTTATTTCACAAACGTGTATAAAACGACAAAAGCCGTTGAAGATATTTTCTTTATCCACAAACATTCATATACTATGTGGTGTGCTTTTCCGCACGTGCTTATGATTGACGCCACCTACCAAACAAACATTTACGGTCTTCCATTTTTTCATATTGTAGGTATGATGTCGATCAACCAGTCGTTTGCTATTGCTCATGCGTTTATTTATAATGAAAAACGGAAAACTATGCATGTGTGTTAGACAAGCTCAAGAATATGTTGAAAAACTGTATGCAGCCGCGTGTAAGTATAACAGACAAAGACAAAGCGGTAATGAACGCGTGTGATAATATTTTTCCTAACGCGCACAAGTATCTTTGTCGGTTCCATATTCAACAAAACATTCTCAGGAACTGTAAAAAGCACTTTGCGGATGGTGAGTGGAAAGAATTTCTCCGATTCTTCTCAACATTGTGTGAGTCTACCACCGAGCGTATATACGAGTTTAATCTAACTAATTTTGAAGCTCATTTGCAATAATCGGGTCTTGGAGGTGAGTATTTTTTACATAATTACATACGATTTTTTAAAACAAATTATTATGCTAACCTTTTCTTTTCAAAGGTATTTGAGTATACATATGATTCTTGGTTGGAGCCATACCGTGATAAGTTTGTAGCTGCCTGCACTAACAGGACACTAAACTTTCACCAAACTACTACCAACAGGGTTGAGGGCATGCATGCAATACTGAAAAAAGACATTCCAAGTCATCGCAACACACTCGTTAAGCTTGTGAAGTTTGTCGACAGAATTGTTGATAGACAATACAAAGATATCAAACTAGCGTTTCAAGCAAGCATAAGGAAAGTGATGAACAACCACAAGAATGTCTCAATCCTTGCCGGAGTACTTCGGAAGGTTTCGATATATGCCATCGACCTTTTGGAAATCGAGCTCAAGCGAAAAGATTTGATGCTAAAAAAGTACGGTTCTACATGTGGTTGTCAACTTTTTACCAGCTGTGGCTTGCCATGTGTCGTTTAGAAGAGCTAGAAAATAAAGGTACTTATTACTATTGATCACCGATTTTGGATATTTTACTATGTAACCTAATACCTTGTGTTTTCATTTACAGGTCAACTAATCTCGATCAAGGCAATAGACGTGTTCTGGAAGAAGCTTGACTTCAAGGCTACACATAAAAGTGAAGCTATCGATGTGGATGCGGAGTTCGAAAAAATTAAAAAACAAATTATATTTACTCCTCCGCATGTGAAAAAGAGCTACCTCGATAAAGTTAAGGAAGTCTTTTTACCTAGCACGACTAGCAATAAACCTCATGTTGTTCAAACAAATACTCGAGGTTGTTCAACAAAAAAGAGAAGAAGCTGCTAGACACAGTACGCAAATCCCATTTTCACAAAGGGAGATCTACGACCCCTACGACCTTCCTCGCCATAGTTCGTATGTATCGTCTCAAGACTCTTAACGACTAAACTCTTCGGCCGTCCAAAAACCAGTGTTGCGACGTTTCCGCTCAAAATCTCAAACAAAAGGAGATTTACCACGCAATCCTGATTTCCCAAAAATGAAGCCAGGGCCCAAGTCATAGGGATTAATCAGGAGGTATTCAACTCAAATCCCAAAAATGTTTTACCCATATATATAAAAAATAAAGGATGTGAAACCGGATGGTCATTGTGGGTTTCGAGCTACAGCCGCGGGGTTAGGGTTAGATCAAACAGAGTATTTGATGATCCGTTAGAGATGTTAAGGGAGTTGGATCTAACGAACCTACTTGGAGGCGGGTCTTCGATCCGGAAAACAAAGGCCACTACGATGGGATATATAAACGGATAAAATTTAAAGGAGTGGGTAGAGCTCCCCTAGAACATTGGATGCAAATGCCTAAGGCGGGATTTCTTATAGCTTAGAGATGGGGTGTAATTGTTCACATCATAGACATGGGTGGTTGTGCTACAATATTCCCTCTATTGGGCAGTCCGAGTGATGTGGATTATGAGATAGTGATTGCGCTTGTGTATGTCGACAATGGACATTTCATCATGTTACAACTTGAAGAATCATATCCAATGCCTACCTTGAACCCTCTTTGGCGTAGCCATAGAACAGAGCTAGCAGCGCCTTGGTATGACTTATACCGGGATAGGATCATCGAGTATGAAAATTTGATATGTCGCGACCTCAATATAGATCTAGAAGTGTATTATGTAGGTTGAAAAAAACATCATATTATAGCAACATACAATTTAAAAAAATTATTATTCATCAATGTACTTTTATTTCAACATACAACTGAAAAAAAACATAATATTATGGCAATACTCCAAATCGTTCAGACTCTCTAATAATACTCCACGACCCAACCGAAGTGAAACGGTAACCGTTACACACCTCAAAATCTGCTAACGCCGCGTCTATAATTTCTTGTGAGTTGCGTAAAGCGCGTTGATAGTAAGTTTCAAAATATTGCGCTCTAGCGCAGATCTTACGCCATCTGCGGGTACATTGCCGTGCCACCCTTATAAGTTCACGATTACGCATACGATTATTATGACGAACTACGGAATTCCAAAATTCCGGCGTGTTTGGATCATACCGAGCGGGATCGCTCCGAACTAGATACTAAGAGATTGTTAAAGTTTGTTCTTCATCGGGAGTCCACGGTGCCATTATAATGTTGGACGAGTTTAAAAATTTGTATGTGATGTTATAAGTTAGTGCCATAAGTTAAATAGTCATCGAAAAGAAATATATATATATATATATATATATATATATACCCAGGCGCAGCGAAATGGCATATCCGCGGCGGCTAGGCTACGCGGCTGTGATGTTATAAGTTAAATAGTCACCGGAAAAAAAACACCCAGGCGCGGCAAAATGGCCCATCCGTGGCGCCAAGCCTAGCGACCCAGGTGCGGCCGAATGCCCATTCCGCGGCGGCTAGGTTACACGATCCTTCTTCAATATATAACCCATAGGCGGCAGACAAGTATACCCCACCTTTATTCACCTATACGCAACGCCAGACTTTTAACATCTATACTCTTTTGTTCGACCAAGCGTTGCGCATCATCCAAAATGCTATAAAAAATGACTTCAAACCACCCTACAAACCTTCCAGACTTTCCGTTTTGGGAACGATAATGACTTTTTCGAGGGTATGAATTTTGCAGATCTGGAAGGTGTTGATCCATTAGATGGGCATGAATATTTTGAGTTTCCTGAAAACTCAATGGCGGCAGAAAAGTGTAAAAAACTCATAAAAATGTTGGTAGGGGACATATAGCGATTGAGTGGGATCTTTTGGACGAGTTAGAGGAGGGAGATCGAGCTAGAGAGATCATTAGTTTCAACACTCTGTGGTCTCGGTTGTTCAAATTAACAACGAGGTCGTCATTCCGCGAGCTCACTGTCGAGTTTCTGTCGTCATTCGTTTTTGACCGTCCACCGCGCGGTTATGTCGAGGACCCTACTCAATCATTTCGTGAGATATCTTTCCAACTATGCTGGGTTTATCGTTCGATGACGCTAAGAGAGTTTGCTTGGCGCTTGGGGTTGTACACGCAACAGGAGCTGGACACTCCATTATACACCGAAGGGATCAGGACTTTTCCTCGCGAGACCCTTATTAGTTTCTGGGAGGTTAATAGGTTATTGCCTCTTCGCATTTCGGAGTGTCTAATGGGAAGGCGGCCACCATCATTGACCCCTTTCCCCGATATTTAGAGCGCATCATCGCCTCTTCTATTTCTGCCAGGAGGTGTGGGAAGGATAAGGTCAGCACGAGTGACCTTTTCTTTCTGTATTGTCCGATATTTAGAGCGCATCATCACCTCTTCTATTATTGCCTCTTCGCACTTATGTATTGTCTCATTCTTCAGGAGGTGTGGGAAGGATCAGATTCCTGTTTTTATTGAGGAGAGTCCGGGAGTACCCGCACTTGAGCCGCATGTGTCACCGCCTCAACAGCCCGAACAACAACATGAGCCGTCACCTGAGCGTCCGCACCATGATCTGCCACAATACCAACAACACATATATGACAACCTACCTGTGGGTACACAGGTTTTAGCCAAGCACTTTGATCAACGCCTCCAAGCGTTGGAACGTGGTGTGGAGCGACAGGCACGCCAGTTGGATCGACAAGGACGACGGTCTATTTAAATGTTCAATGCCATACGTGACCATTTCGGGATTAAGGATGTGACGTTATCACAATCGTCGAAAGAAGATGACGGTTAGTTGTTATTTTTTATGTTTTTTATTTATTTTTATTTAAAGATTATGTTAAATTTAACTTTTATTTATTATTAATGTTTATTAAAGTTTGGAATGTTTTAAAATGTTTTATTTGTTATGTTAAAATGTTGTTTAATTGGTGTAAATATAATCGTTCGGAAAATACTACCAGGAAAAATAAAATATGATTGTGAAAATAAAGTCCAAAAAATGAACCTAGGCGTCGTGCAATGGGCAAAGCGTGGCGCATAGTCCAAAATAAAGTCCACCAATAGCTTTGCCGATGATGTTGGATCCGATGATGCTGGGGCTGCTAAGTGACCCAGGCGTCGCGCTATGACCTATGCGCGGCGCATAAGGGTCGTTGAATGACTGATTGACTTCGTCCGATGATGTTTGGGATGAGTGACCCAGGCGCGGCGCCGTGGTCAAGATGCGGCGCCTGGGGGTGCGAAAAATAAAATAGGGGGTGTGTGAGTATGATGACCCTTTATGCATGAATGAGTTGATGGAGCTAACTCCTTAAATATTAAATATTTATAAATTATTAAACATAATACTTTTAATATCTTTATAAATATTATGTTTTAACCCGTGTATAACATACGGGTATTTAAATTTAGTAAACTAATAATTTTATGTAGGGAAAATGTCATGAAAACACAATCAACTTTCAATGTTGTTCCAATTAAGTTACTTAAAGTTTCTTTGTTCTAATTTAATAGCTTAACTTTAAAAAGTGTTCTAATCCTAAGTAATTAAATTGTTAAATAGGTAAAGTTTGACTTTTATTTTGATTCACTTTATATAAATAAATAAATAATTCACGAACCTACCCATATACGAGTGGAGTTATACTACAAAGTCTAATTTTCCTAGAAAGTCTAAGAAGCCATGAGATGATGACATGTGGCACTCCCTTAAAATTAGAAGGAAGGGTAAAGATGGTAATGTCTCTATATTTTAAGTTTCACCCCATTTTTTTAAACGTCCATAACTTTTACATACGATATTATTTTTTTAAAAAAATTGCACCATAAAAACGAGCATTTTCTTATCTTTAAAACGTGTATAATATTCATATATAAAAACAAAAAAAAAATTTCACGTTTTTTAGCTCGTTGTGTTATTTGTCAAGTCATTGTGTTATATATTCATGTCATTGTGTTATAACACAATAACCTAATGAAATAACACAATGACCTGATGAAAATATAACACAATTACCTGATGAAAATATAACACAATGACCTGATGAAATATAACACAACGACCTGACGAAAATATAACACAATGACCTGATAAAATATAACACAACGACCTGACGAAAATATAACACAATGACCTGATGAAAATATAACACAACGACCTGATGAAAATATAACACAACGACCTGATGAAAATTTAACACAACGACCTGATGAGAATATAACACAACGACCTGATGAAAATATAACACAAAGACCTGATGAAAATATAACACAACGACCTGACGAAAATATAACACAACGACCTGATGAAAATATAACACAACGACCTGATGAAAATATAACACAATGACCTGATGAAAATTTAACACAACGACCTGATGAAAATATAACACAACGACCTGATGAAAATATAACACAACGACCTGATGAAAATATAACACAACGACCTGATGAAAATTTAACACAACGACCTGATGAAAATATAACACAACGACCTGATGAAAATATAACACAATGACCTGACGAATATAACACAATGACCTGACGGATATAACACAATCTGAAAAATATAACACAATGTCTTGACTAATATAACACAATGAGCTGAAAAATATAACACAATGACCTAACGAATATAACACAATGAGCTGAAACTTCAAAAAAAAATTTCGTTTTATATATATCAATATTATATGCGTTTTGAAGATAAAAAAACGCTCGTTTTTTTGGTGTAATTTTTATTAAAAAGTATTGTCGTATGTAAAAGTTATGAACGTTTAAAAAAGAGGGTGGAATTTGAAAATGAGACAAGACTAATATACCCTTGGCCTACCATTTAAAGTTCTAACTATTTACCATTATGCCACCTTGTGTTTATGAGCCATTGATCTTCATTTAATATTAGATCTAATGGTCCAAATTCCTTCTTAGACTTTCTAGGAAATTTAGACTTTGTATTTGAACCTAATTCACCCATATACCTCATGTCCTCATTCACAATTTCATTTACATTCACCGTAAAAGATATAATTTTAAAAGAAAAATCAAAAACCTAATCCATACGCATTAATGATTTCCTTCTATCACCGTTAACGAATTCGTTTTAAATTTTTTGCTTTTTGCAATTTCAAAGTAATTTTATTTGAGATTTTTAGAAGCTATAAAAAATTGCAATTTTTTCAATCTATAAAACTTTTCATGAATATTCCATATTTTAAATTTGATATTAAAAATATAAATCAATGTTAACCTACTAATCAAGTTAAATACTTAGGATTAAAACACTTTCTACAGTTAAGTTATTAAATTAAAATAAAATAAACTTTAAGTGATTTAATTGTAACAAAATTAAAAATTTGTTATGTTTTTATAAATTTATCCCTGTTATGTATTTGAAGTTATTTAGATAAAAAAATTTTGGTTTATGAAGCATGGTTAAAAGGCCCACTCGTAGAGTGAAAAGTAAACGTAAATTGAAGTTTGCTTAAGAGGCCCACGCGGAGAGTGAAATTGGAAAACAACAAAGCAATCATGTTTCATGAATACACGTGATTCTCGCACCTCAATACCTCCAGTTATTTTATTATTATTTTTCTTTTTTGAGTCAATAACTTTAATTTTAGGTATATTGATTTTTATTTGTCTCAACTATCACCTTTTGTCTTCTACCGTCCCAACTTTTGAATTGGTTGTCAACGGTCCCAACTTTTATCACTTTGGTAACCACTAGTCCCGTCGTTAAATTTTTTTAACGCTGTTAAGTTTTTTCCAAATTCAAGACCGATGTTTTAGACCTTTTGATTGGAAGGATAATACGTGTCAATTGATGTAAAAGTTTTCTCGAAAAGGCTATCTGAATGATAAAATTTTTACATCCGATTGAAGCACCGTTAGGTTTAAACACCCGATTGAAGCACTATTTCGTTGTTCGAAACGCCGTTTTGAGGTAACTTTTCCATCAAGCGACTTACATTATCATTCCGATCAAAAGACTTATAACATCGGTATTGAATTTGGAAAAAACTTAACGGCGTTAAAAAAATTTAACGACGGGACCAATGGTTACCAAGGTGATAAAAGTTGGGACCGTTGACAGCCAATTCAATAGTTTTGACCGTTAGAAAACAACATGTGATAGTTGGGACCAATGAAAATCAATATACCTTCTTTTTAAATCAAGAAATTTTATAACGTAAAACAAAACCAACAAGGGGAAAACAAGAAGTTTGTCTGGTTCCGATTGTTATCATAGCGAAGTCCATGTATGTCTTGATGTTTAATAATTCCAATTATACATTCAGTTTCAGTTGAAACTAGATATAAGGCCGGGCTGCGCGATGCTGTGGCCGGGTCTTGTGTTTTTGACTTAATTACACACATGGTCAATACAAAAATATTTAAGTCTCGCATGATACAAAGTCGTAAGGCGTTAAATATTAAAAAGCTGGAGATTTATACAAACCTAGATGTCAAAATAATAACTAAGTCAAATACAAAGAGCTCGAACAAATTAGGTGTAAAGTTGTATTATTTTGATATTTAGGTGTAAAGTCGTAATCTCCGTTGTAACCTCTTTACACTTGTTATGTTGTGGACATTATCATCAAAACGAATAAATTGTAAACGCAACTACAAGTTAAAAGAAAAGAAAACCAAACAAAAAAAAACAACCGAAAATAAGTTTCGAAATTGGGTGGCTTTGTTAACCAAAAGACTCATTACCAATTGGGTAACAACTCATAAATACTCATTAAAAGATGGTAAAATTGTAAAAAAAGATTAGCTTGTAAGTGGCAACGAATAAATTCGAACCCAGGTCCTTTAAAAGGAAAAAGCGGAGCTTATCAACCCAACTAGGGGTGTGCATTATTCGAATACCATTCGAATTATTCGAAATTCGATTCGAATCGAATTCGATTAAGGCCATTCGAAATTGACTTTCAGTCATTCGAATTCGATTCGCATTCGATTCGAATAATTTTGTCGAATGTGGATCGAATACGAATATGATTTTCTGTATTCGCATTCGATTCGCCCAATTCGAATAAGAAATTTATATATTTTTTAATATATATTTTTAATATATCTAATTAATTATCTATATATGAATATGATTTAGTGGGCTTAAAGTAAAGTTAAAATACCCAAATCCAACCCATTACCCAATCTTAATTGTTGTTTCTGCATATGAACATGATTTTGTGTTATGGCAACTGCTTAATTGTTGTTTCTACAGGTTTTAAACTTGTTTATAGTCTTTTTTGTGTTTGATTATGCAGTTTTAGACCTTTTGTTAACATGTTTTAGACTTGTTGATGTGTTAGTATTTTGCATATTGTTTGGGTGATGTTTTGCACATTGTTTGGGTAATGTTGTACACTTATGTTATGTTGGTGCTACATTTGTATTGTTACTTGATGTGTTTGTTTATTTATATTTTTTTTAAAGCGAATACATTCGAATCTATTCGAATTCGATTCGAATTCGAATAACTTAATCGAATCGAATACATAGATTTTTATTCGAATGTGGATCGAATACGAATACAGTTTTTAAAAGTCCCAATTCGACCAATTCGATTCGCCTAATTCGCCCAATTCGCATTCGATTCGAATGAACACCCCTAAACCCAACCAAGCTAACATATTAAACAATTACCTAAAAGAAATATATATAATCTTTAAATATATGCTTTAAAAAGAAAAAAAATAGAAAACAAAAGTTCCAGCCAATGAAATGGCGACACGTGTTGTTTAGTGGTTGGCCGGTGGGTTTGCCCACCGACCTTGCTCTTTAGAAGGTATATAAATTTTTATAGTTAAATTAGTTAAACTAGAAATTATATTGTAAGTGTTATAATGAATAGCAACATACTACAAATTATTCTTTAGCATTATAAAAGATTAGTTGTAGTCTAATGCGATTTTTTTACCATTGGTTAGTTTTTAGTCATACGTATAAATATATCGGCTATGCTAGCGACTTATTGTTTGTACAGTTAAAAAAATATAGTTTAGTTAGGCTTTGGTGGCCAAAATACAAAACTCACAAAAGCCCAACTGATAAAGAGGTCAAAACGTAAAAGGTGGCCAAAATGCAATACTCAAGAAAACAATTTTGACGACCAATATGCGAAACCTAACAAAATTGATCGAGTAGGATTGATGTAGTTAAACGTTTAGGGGAAAATATACGGTGAGAGATAATGAAGACCGAGAAGAAAGTGAAGAAATTACATATTTGCCCTTCCATATTTGGCACAAGGCTTGAGTTAATGGGAAAATATATGCCCTCCCTTGTTTGGCACAAGGTTTGAGTTAACGGGAAAAATAGACTGAAGTTAGCCTAAATGATGGAATGGGCAACATATTTCATACATTAAAGGATGAAATCCTCGCTTTTTAAAATTAAGGATAAAACTTGTAACTTTTTAAAAAGTTAAATGTTGTTTTTTGTAGTTTTGTATATAAAAATCATTTTGTTTTGGTGCCATTGTGCTGAAGGAATGAGGGAATATTTTCTTTTTTTTAGAGTTGAGAGAAGTGATTATTTTGTGTAAAATTGAGTATTTTATAGATAATTTAATATAAAAAACGTTTTTTAAAATATTTAAATCCAACCCATAAATCACACCAAAAAAAGACAAACCTATTCTACAAAAAGTGGGCCCACTCCACCAATTCACCATCATCCAGTCGGTGACTCAACACCCCATCCCTGTCCCCGCGTCCCCCACCATCCATGGCGATAGTGTTACTGCGAATGGTTAGTCCCAGACCACGCCATCCCCACACCCACCCCATCATCACCCTTATTAGAGTGTTACAAAAGTAGCATTATGAGGTTTCTAGTAGGTATCTACACACTATTTGTTCAAATGGGCTCATGGCGTACAAATGGCTAAATGAGTTAGTTGTGTTTATGGTTGTAAACGAACCGGACGGACACAGACGAGACTTGTCCGTGTTCGTTTCTTAAGGTTTTAAGTTGTTTGCGAACTGTTCATGAACACGTTCCAAACATAAAAAAATTTGTCTATGTTCATTTGTTAAGGTTTTGAAGTTGTTCACGAACAGTTTGTGAACTTTGTTCATGGACACAAATGGACACAAACGGACAAAACGAATGTTTGATTAGAAAATATTAAAGAAACATTTTTAAATCTTTAACATTCTACCACTAAAATAATAACTTAAGCTTGACCAAATTAGAAAATTATTCAAAGTTAATTAATAGATCATAATTATATCAAAAATTATCCTTAACCACACAAGAGACTAAAATCTTTGATTTACTAGAATTATTTACAATAAAGACAAATTAGATAAAAAAAAAAAGGATATAAAACACAAAAAATAATTAACCACATAACCCCGATTAAGCCACTATGTCAAATCAGTATCCAAATAAGCCATTGTATTTTGATTAAGCTTATTCCAAATTAAAATTCATATACAACAAAACCAAATAAGCCTTAAGAAACAAATAATATTTTTAATCATACATTCAAACTCATGAGACATAACCATAATTTGCTTCATACACATCAAAAGTAATGTTTCCATTAGTATATTTGTCTCTATAAGTGTAAAGTATTCACCTAAATGATAAATATAAAATTTAAAAACATAATGAACTACCGAACTTAAAAGAACAGACATAAACGAACATTTTACCGAACGTAAACGAACGAACACAACTTATGTTCATGTCCATTCGTTTAGCTTAACGAACAGATATTTTTGTCAGTGTTCATTTGTTTATTAAACGTACGAATGCAAACGAACTTCTCGCCGAACGGTTTACGAACTGCTAGTTGAAAGTTCTGTTCGTTTACAACCCTAGTTGTCTTGTGTTGTGTTATAGGAGTTTGAATTTCTTTGACTTTGTTGCTTCTGTATGATCTGCAGCATTGACCTTTTGTTGAGGATTAGCTCTAGTGTTTTGTTGTTGTGTATGACTAAGGGTGAAGTTGACGTCATTTTGCGATTTCCAAGTTATGGGCAGGGTTGTAAACGAGCCGAGTTTAGCCGAACTCGGCTGGGCTTGGGTTCGGCTCGTTGAAAAATCAAGTTGAGTCGAATTAAGCTGGGCTCATGTTCGGCTAGTTGAAAAATCAAGTCTAGCCAAGCTCGTTTATCTTAACGAGCTCAAAATGTGGGCTTGGGTTCGGCTCGTTAAAAAGCAGCAATATTAATAATTTTTCTTACATATATTAATATGTATATATAGATTGAGGATTTTCTAAAAAGGCTCAAAACTCTAAGAAGTGTAGGAAGCAATCAACAACAAGCACGTGGCCATGAGAGAAAAAAAACACGGAGGGGCATCTTCGTAATTAGTAAACGAAAACGTCAAAAACAAACAAAAACGCCATCGCTTTCAGTAATCGCCATAGATGAATGATTATGGATTCAAAATTAAAAACGAAAAACGTCGAAAACACGCCATACATGATTGGATGTTCGTAATTAATAAACGTAAAAAAAACACCATAACTGAACATCGCGCGTATAATTGACGAAGATGCCCCTCCGTGTTTTTTTCTCTCATGGCCACGTGCTTGTTGTTGATTGCTTCCTACACTTCTTAGAGTTTTGAGCCTTTTTAGAAAATCCCCAATCTATATATATATATATATATATATATATATATATATATATATATATATATATATATATATATATATATATATAGGGGAGGGTTCATTTGAGAAAAGCAAATATTGCGAGAAGTGAAAGAAATAGCTAAATTCTTCATTTTTTCAACCAAAAACGTTTTAACATACAAAAAAATGATAGAGATGCAATATTTATTCATTAACTTTGACATACAAAAAATAAAATTGAATAAATTTCGTTTATTTGTTTAACCTACACATGTGGAAGTCATGTGTAAATTAGGTTACTTACACATGTGTAGGTAAATTTAAAACGCTAAAAATACATACATAAAAAATATTTTAATGAATTTTTTAGTTTATACATTACACATTTGTATGTAGGAAGTGAATTTATTTAAAAAAACTAAATCATTGATAAGTTTTTTTAGTGATTTAGATTTCTTCCTTTTCTTCTTGCAATATATGAGTCTTCTCATTTGATCCTAATCCTATATATATATATATATATATATATATATATATATATATATATATAGGGTATGGTTCAAGAGAGAACTAATTTAAGTTGAGAACAAGAGAACTACCAAAAATACAAGAGATGGAATTTTAAAGAGGAAGTGTAAAATTGGAACTTTAAATTTATAAATATTTAAATATTTCTATCTTTTGCATACGTGAATATTATTTTTTAAAAATTGCACCATTAGATCAAAAATTTCATTATCTTTCATTTGAGTATAAATAACGTCATAAAAAGTATTTTTTTCTCGTTTTTTTAAATTTCATACTACATATATGTAGTATTATGATATTGTATTTGATTATATTTTTCTTTAAACGTTACTAACTTTTTCATACGTTATTTACATTAAACAATTTTAAAAATCAAATTTTGGTTTTTTTTATACTACATATATGTAGTATCAATGTACTTGATGCATTTATTAAGTGGCCAAATGACTCAAGAGTCTAATAATTATTTACAATGTACATATGATCTAAAATAACCAATAACAAAGTTCATAAGATTTCATATTAAAAAACTTATAGCAAATGAAAACAAAACTAATACTTATACTATGTCTAAACATAAAGATAATTATAAACTAATAAACCAATGATAAATATCATAAAAAAGTAAAAAAAAAAACTTGAAATTCAAACTATAAGATAACAATGCATCAATATTGCATATACTGCATATATATAGTACTTTGATACTACATATATATAGTATACGATACTACATATATATAGTACTAGGTTTAATACCCGTGTGTTACACACGGTTAAATAATAATATTTGTAAAGAAATTATAATCATTATGTTTAACAATTTGTAAATATTTTAAATTTAAGAAATTTTACTCTATCAACTTTATGCATGCATGGTTAAAATTCCATTCAATTTCCCACCCAAATTTCCTAATATAAAAAAAATCTCTCCAAAAATAGCCCCCTAAAAGTTAGAATTATTAGATAGATACGATACTACATATATGCAATACTATAAAATTTAAAATGGGATAGTGAATATGGTGATGTTATGTACCTAAGTTACACGTAAAACCATTAAAATTACGTAGCTTTGATAAATTAACTTAAAATTTTTTATTAGAAAACTTAACTCGTTGATCTTTATTCAATGTTAATGGACGACTCAGTCTTCTCCTCTTAAATCATAATTTTTTTCTTTCTCATTTACTCAATAATTGTCATTCATTTTAGTAAAATATTATCCGCCCTTTAAAAATCGATCGTAACTCAATTTGGCTTCTCAATTCCAACTAACAGATTAATATAACATGACTCATATAATTGGTATTATGATATGCGCATGCTGCACATATTCATACCACATCACATAACGTGAACCAAGTTATTGTAGCAATGTCAATACGATCATATGAGAAAATCGAAATTTGGAATTGAGGCATGATGATGTTGTTTTTTTGTGATAACGTCATCGAAATCAATGCCCTTGAACTTTTGATATTTTATCAAAGTATGTAGTTTTGATGGTTTCTTGGGTAATTTAGGTTCATAACAACACCGTATTCATTTCCCCAATTTAAAAACATTCGGTATCGTATATTACATATATGCAGTATTGAAAGTAAAAAAAAACGAGAAAAAATTATTTTTTTATAACGTTATTTATACTCAAATGAAAGATAATGAAATTCTTGATCTAATGGTGCAAAAAAATTAAAAAACTTAACCTATGCAAAAGATAGAAATGTTTAAAGATTTACATATTTAAAGTTCCAATTTTATCTATGCAAAAGATAGAAATGTTTAAAGATTTACATATTTAAAGTTCCAATTTTACCCCTCCTTTAAAAAGTCCATCCATACCTTTTTTATTAGTTCTCTAGTTCTCAACTTAATATGGAGTTCTCTCTTGATCCCTCCCCATATATATATATATATATATATATATAAATATTATATATATATATATGGGGAGGGATCAAGAGAGAACTCTATATTAAGTTGAGAACTAGAGAACTAATAAAAAAGGTATGGATGGACTTTTTAAAGGAGGGGTAAAATTGGAACTTTAAATATGTAAATCTTTAAACATTTCTATCTTTTGCATACGTTAAGTTTTTAAATTTTTTTTGCACCATTAGATCAAGAATTTCATTATCTTTCGTTTGACTATAAATAACGTTATAAAAAAAATAATTTTTTCTCTTTTTTTTACTTTCAATACTGCATATATGTAATATACGATACCGTATGTTTTTAAATTGGGGAAATGAATACGGTGTTGTTATGAACCTAAATTACCAAAGAAACCATCAAAACTACATACTTTGATAAAATATCAAAAGTTCAAGGGCATTGATTTCGATGATGTTATCACAAAAAACAACATGATCATGTCTCAATTCCAAATTTGGATTTTCTCATATGATCGTATTGACATTGTTAACAATAACTTGGTTCACGTTATGTGATGTGGTATGAATATGTGCAGCATGCGCATATCTTAATACCAATTATATGAGTCATGTTATATTAAGCTGTTAGTTGGAATTGAGAAGCCAAATTGAGTTACGATCGATTTTTAAAGGGCAGATAATATTTTACTTAAATGAATGATGATTATTTAGTAAATGAGAAAGAGAAAAATTATGAACTAAGAGGAGAAGACTAAGTCGTCCATTAATATTGAATAAAGATCAATAAGTTAAGTTTTCTAATAAAAAAATTTAAGTTAATTTATCTAAGCTACGTAATTTTAATGGTTTTACGTGTAACTTAGGTGCATAACATCACCATATTCACTATCCTTTTTTAAATTTTATAGTATTGCATATATGCAGTATCGTATACTACATATATGTAGTATCAAAATACTACATATATGTTGTATATGCAATATTGATGCATTGTTATCTTATAGTTTGAATTTAAAGTTTTTTTTTACTTTTTTATGATATTTATCATTGGTTTATTAGTTTATTATTATCTTTATGTTTAGACATAGTATAAGTATTGGTTTTGTTTTCATTCGGCATAAGTTTTTTAATATGAAATCTTATGAACTTTGTTATTGGTTATTTGAGATCATATATACACTTTAAATAATTATTAGACTCTTGAGTCATTTGGCCACTTAATAAATGCATCAAGTACATTGATACTACATATATTTAGTATCAAAAAAACCAAAATGTGATTTTTAAAATTATTTAATGTAAATAACGTATAAAAAAGTTAGTAACGTCTAAAGAAAAATATAATCAAATACAATATCGCAATACTACATATATGTAGTATGAAATTTAAAAAATAACGAGAAAAAAAATGTTTTTATGACGTTATTTATACTCAAATGAAAGATAATGAAATTCTTGATCTAATGGTGCAATTTTTTTAAAATAATATTAACGTATGCAAAAGATAGAAATGTTTAAAGATTTATATATTTAAAGTTCCAATTTTACCCTTTCTCTTTAAAATTCCATCCCTTGTATTTTTGGTAGTTCTCTAGTTCTCAACTTAAAATGAGTTCTCTCTTGAACCCTACACACACACACACACACACACATATATATATATATATATATATATATATATATAAATAGGGGAATGATCAAGAGAGAACTCCATATTAAGTTGAGAACTAGAGAACTAAAAAAAAGGTATGGATGGAATTTTTAAAGGAGGGGTAAAATTAGAACTTTAAATATGTAAATCTTTAAACATTTCTATCTTTTTTAAATTTTATAGTATTGCATATATGCAGTATCGTATACTACATATATGTAGTATCAAAGTACTACATATATGCACTATATGCAATATTGATGCATTGCTATTTTATAGTTTGAAATTCAAGTTTTTTTTTTTACTTTTTTATGATATTTATCATTGGTTTATTAGTTTATTATTATCTTTATGTTTAGACATAGTATAAGTATTGGTTTTGTTTTCATTTGCCATAAGTTTTTTAATATGAAATCTTATAAACTTTGTTATTGGTTATTTGAGATCATATGTACACTTTAAATAATTATTAGACTCTTGAGTCATTTGATCACTTAATAAATGCATCAAGTACATTGATACTACATATATGTAGTATCAAAAAAACCAAAATGTGATTTTTAAAATTATTTAATGTAAATAACGTATGAAAAAGTTAATAACGTTTAAAGAAAAATATAATCAAATACAATATCGCAATACTACATATATGTAGTATGAAATTTAAAAAAACGAGAAAAAAAATATTTTTTATGACGTTATTTATACTCAAATGAAAGATAATGAAATTCTTGATCTAATGGTGTAATTTTTTTAAAATAATATTAACGTATGCAAAAGATAGAAATGTTTAAAGATTTATATATTTAAAGTTCCAATTTTACCCATCCTCTTTAAAATTCCATCCCTTGTATTTTTGGTAGTTCTCTAGTTCTTAACTTAATATATATATATATATATAGGGGAGGGATCAAGAGAGAACTCCATATTAAGTTGAGAACTAGAGAACTAAAAAAAAAGGTATGAATGTAATTTTTAAAGGAGGGGTAAAATTGGAACTTTAAATATGTAAATCTTTAAACATTTCTATCTTTTCCATACGTTAAGTTTTTAAAATTTTTTTTGCACCATTAGATCAAGAATTTCATTATCTTTCATTTGAGTATAAATAACGTTATAAAAAAATATTTTTTTCTCGTTTTTTTACTTTCAATACTGCATATATGTAATATACGATACCGTATGTTTTTAAATTGGGGAAATGAATACGGTGTTGTTATGAACCTAAATTACCCAAGAAACCATTAAAACTACATACTTTGATAAAATATCAAAAGTTCAAGGGCATTGATTTCGATGATGTTATCACAAAAAAAACAACATCATCATGCCTCAATTCCAATTTTGGCTTTTCTCATATGATCGTATTGACATTGCTAGCAATAACTTGGTTCACGTTATGTGATGTGGTATGAATATGTGCAGCATGCGCATATCATAATACCAATTATATGAGTCATGTTATATTAATCTGTTATTTGGAATTGAGAAGCCAAATTGAGTTACGATCGATTTGTAAAGGGCGGATAATATTTTACTAAAATGAATGACGATTATTGAGTAAATGAGAAAGAGAAAAATTATGATCTAAGAGGAGAAGACTGAGTCGTCCATTAACATTGAATAAAGATCAATGGGATAAGTTTTCTAATAAAAAAAATTTAAGTTAATTTATCAAAGCTACGTAATTTTAATTGTTTTACGTGTAACTTAGGTGCATAACATCACCATATTCACTATCCCCTTTTAAATTTTATAGTGTTGCATATATGCAGTATCGTATACTACATATATGTAGTATCAAAGTACTACATATATGCAGTATATGTAATATTGATGCATTGCTATCTTATAGTTTGAATTTCAAGTTTTTTTTTTTACTTTTTTATGATATTTATCATTGGTTTATTAGTTTATTATTATCTTTATGTTTAGACATAGTATAAGTATTGGTTTTGTTTTCATTTGCCATAAGTTTTTTAATATGAAATCTTATGAACTTTGTTATTGGTTATTTGAGATCATATGTACACTTTAAATAATTATTAGACTCTTGAGTCATTTGGCCACTTAATAAATGCATCAAGTACATTGATACTACATATATGTAGTATCAAAAAAACCAAAATGTGATTTTGAAAATTATTTAGTGTAAATAACGTATGAAAAAGTTAGTAACGTTTAAAGAAAAAATATAATCAAATACAATATCGCAATACTACATATATGTAGTATAAAATTTAAAAAAAACGAGAAAAATAAATATTTTTTATGACGTTATTTATACTCAAATGAAAGATAATGAAATTCTTGATCTAATGGTGCAATTTTTTTAAAATAATATTAACGTATGCAAAAGATAGAAATGTTTAAAGATTTATATATTTAAAGTTCCAATTTTACCCTTTCTCTTTAAAATTTCATCCCTTGTATTTTTGGTAGTTCTCTAGTTCTCAACTTAAAATGAGTTCTCTCTTGAACCCTACCCTATATATATATATATAACTTTATCTAACAAACTCGTAACTGACCTTCTATGAAGAATATCTAAACTAGGGTTGACTAACATAAACAACAAATTAAACAAACGTTGACTAACATAAAAAAGTCAACTGTAAACAAACGACATTATCAACATGGTGGCAGGTGAAGGTGGGTAAGAAACAACGCACAATCATCCAAAGTTATAGGAGGTTTGAGAGTACCAGTTTTGAGAACAATATATAAAACACACCCACCCACACAACTTGTCTGGAAATCTGAATGCTTTGTGGTTTATACATTTGTGCTGCATAAGTGGTACTGCAGCTTCAATGGTAGTAATCAGGTTATGTGTTATCGGGCAAGAAAGATCACGGTGAGGAAGATCATGGCGGTGGCAGCGGTGTGGTGAAGGTGTGGTGGCGATAGAGTGAACGTGGATCGGTATTTGCTGAAGAAGATGGTGCAGGCGGTGCTTAAAGAAGTAAGTTACATTCTTTATCCTCAGAGGCATTTTGGTTGATTTTAACTCAATTTTTTTTTAACGATATTAGGGTCGAGAACTGATTTAACAAGTTTTAACATATGGACTAATTGGGCAAAACTTTTAAAAGGTGTATTTTTTAGCAATAAGTAGCAAATTGCATGTACCATTTTGACAATTAACTTTAAAATTTAGAATAGTTCAATTTTTTATGTGTTCTTAGTAAAGAATACAAATTCCAAATTTCATGTCTAAGCTCAAAGAAAAATCATGACCGACATGACCCCCTACACAATCGACAAAATCAAATCACCCACAACGATGAGCGTTTAAAAATCTCGTAGCTCGCTCATAGTCTGCTCGAAATAAGCTCGGTCTAAAATCAGCTCGACTTAGCTCAGATCGATATCTAAACGAGCCGAACCCGAGCCAAGGTAAGTTAGTCTCATGGCTCGCTCATTATTCGACTCGTTGGCTTGCTGGCTCGCTCGTTTGCTTGCTAGCTAGCTCGTTTAATTTAAAGCCTTACTTATAGATTATATTAATTAGAAACTGATTATTGAATATTAGTCATATAAACAATAAACATACGGTCATTTTCACATATTTACTAAAAACTAAGCTTAAAAATACAAAATGATGGTCATAATTCTTAAAATATAGATCGCTTATTATTGTTTATACCACTTTAGATAAATACATATAATAATATATTATTTGTTTTATATATATACAGGGGAAAGATTTTCTACAAAGGGCCAAAACTCTAAAAAGGCTAAGAAGGAATCTGGGGCGTCGGATTAT
The DNA here is from genome assembly GCA_030867185.1 of Tagetes erecta. Taxonomy (NCBI): domain Eukaryota; kingdom Viridiplantae; phylum Streptophyta; class Magnoliopsida; order Asterales; family Asteraceae; genus Tagetes; species Tagetes erecta. The sequence goes on from CM061493.1 coordinate 11,440,414, forward strand.
GGTGTTTACGGTCCAGATGAACGCGGTGGCAGTTTTGTAAATATTATGATGTTTTGGTTATGCGCGAGATGGATTTGGGGGTATATTTGTCATTGTGCGTTTTAACACCATAATTCTAACGCCATGGTGTTTCTTAGATCTGTGCGTTTTTAACACAAAATTTGAACGCCATGGTGTTTTTTACATTCTGAAATCATGGTGTTTTTTACATTCTGAAATCATGGTGTTTTTTACAATTGAACTGATCACAGTATAAACAGTTGACGTTTTGGTGTTTTATTTCTCACACATTCTAACTTTCTCATGGTGTTTCTTAAATCTGTGTCTTCTGAATCATGGTGTTTTTAACATTCAAACTGTTCACTAAAAACACCATGATTCAGAATGTTAAAAACACAATGATTCAGAAGAACTAAACATTGATCGGACGTTCATCTGGACCGTAAACACCATAATCCGACGCCCCAGATTCCTTCTTAGCCTTTTTAGAGTTTTGGCCCTTTGTAGAAAATCCTTCCCCTATATATATTTATATATATATATATAAAGGGGAAAGTGAATACGATGCTGTTAGGCGTGCAACTTACACGCGAAACCCCCTCAAAACTACGTAGTTTTGATTTAAAGATATTAAAAGTTAATGTTTTATGTATATATCCTCATAATCGACGTTTGCTAACCCTACAGCCTTCCAATCTCAAAATCGTATGCAAGACTTCAGCATCTGATCACGATCTTGTAGTAAGCAAAATCGATATTTAATCATCATCTCTTCTTTTATCGATTCTTAGTTAACGATTAAGTCTAATGAGTTTGAGTAGATGCACCAATTTTGATTTTGCCAAAACTGATGTTATTAATAGTTCTTATTCATGCATTAGATTCCAATCAATTTCTTGACGTACTAGGATTGTTAGGAGATGCATACGCATCGCAATTAATAAAGTGAACTTTTCTTGTTGTTTACTATACTAATCATGTATACAATATTGGATAATAATATTAACTTTTCTATGTACAGCACATACGCATCACAATGGACATGGGAGTTCAATCACGATCAAATTTGATGAGTGAATTTACGCTCTAATCTGCCCTGGATCTGTGAGTAATTGATTTGTTTTGCATTTGGGCACCCTTTATAGTTCAAATTAATGATGGAATTTGATGATTCAAAGATGCACACTACATGTTCGATTAATTGCTTCATAGAGGATAGCATTTTTCACAACATTAGTTTGGTCTTATGAAGTTAAGGGAAGATAACGGTAAGGTTCTTGGATGTTTATTTGTTTGACAATGATCATTTAATTTAATCAAATACATGCCTTGTAATTATGTCGATGTTCACGAAGGTCATGCATTATTCATACAAGTTTATAACTTTCTTGTTTCATGAATCAACTCTATATGTCTTGGTCTTAGAAAAAATTGACAGTTTGTTTCTTGCATTATAGGGGTGAACATGTTTACATGGTGATCTCGAGAACTTTGAAACTCCTGACGACTAATCTTGAATTTCTTGAAGAAATAGGTTGAAGAGATGGAACAAATGCACTCAACTTGTAGCTCATCAATATCCGATCACCATACATTAACGACTAGTCTAGGAGTTTCCGTTGGTTGTTGTGCATGGCATGTAGTAGTATACTATGGAGTATATATGTAGGTTGTGGTTTTATTAGCTTATTATATTGTAATTGTTCGTGAGTCCTAGGTTCGACATACTTTTTGTAAAGTTATATGGTTATGTACTACAAAAGCAGTATTGTTTATTACCTATTTTCTGCACCAAACAATCCTCGTTGACGCATTTCAGTATAATTTTGTTTATTTTGACCCGTTTGAACCATTTTAATCTAAATTTCTATCTTTTGACACGTTTCAATCTAAATTTCTATATTTTGACATGTTTCATCTAATTTTTTTCTATTTTAAACCGTTTCAATCAAAATTTCTATATGTTGACATGATTCAATCTAATTTTTCAGCCTTTCATCATTCATCTAGTATATTATTACCCATTTCAATTTAAATTTCCATTTTTGACCATCAAGATGGGCTAGTTTGCTGCAGTTATTTGCAGTCCAAAAGCACCAATTGTGCACTTGAATTTCAACAATAAGAAACCATAAACATCATGAGTCAAGTGGCATTTTCTATTACTAATACCTATTTGTTGAAGTTTGACCACTTAAATTTCCATTTTTGAACATCAAAATGGGTTGCTTTGTTGCAATTATTTGCAGTCCAAAAGCACCAATTTGATTGAACACACCATAACGTTAGTGCACTAACTCCATTTTCACTATGTGTGTCTTCGATTGTAGTAGTATACTGTGGAGTATATATGTAGGTTGTGGTTTTGTTAGCTTATTATATTGTAATTGTTCATGAGTTGTAGGTTCAACATACTTTTTGTACAGTTATATGGTTATGCACAACAAAAGCAGTATTGTTTATTACCTATTTTCTGCACCAAACAATCCTCGTTGACCCGCTTCAGTATAATTTTGTTTATTTTGACCCGTTTGAACCATTTCAATCTAAATTTCTATCTTTTGACACGTTTCAATCTAAATTTCTTTATTTTGACCCGTTTGAATTGTTTCAATCTAAATTTCTATATTTGACCTGTTTCATCTAATTTTTTTTTATTTTAAACCGTTTCAATCAAAATTTCTATATGTTGCATGATTCAATCTAATTTTTCAGCCTTTCATCATTCATCTAGTATATTATTACCCATTTCAATTTAAATTTCCGTTTTTGACCAATTTCAAAATGGGCTGGTTTGCTGCTATTATTTGCAGTCCAAAAGCATCAATTTTGCACTTGTATATCAACAATAAGAAACCATAAACATGATGGGTCAAGTGGCATTTTCTATTACTAATACCTATTTGCTGAAGTTTGACCACTGCTTAGGAGTCAGACACATACCTATAAACATATCATAACAAATATATGAAAAAACCCAACTTCCAAAATTATATTATTCAAAGTTTTAATCAAAACCAACGGGAACCAAATAGTCAAACATTACACATGATCCTTAAAACTGGCAATCCTTTATATTGATTCACACCTCATCTTCTTTTTCTTGCATAGACTCATCCGCCTGAAAAGCAAAATTAATTTTCACAACTTTATAAACAAAAAAATGGTTGCTGGTAATTAAATACAAAATTTCTTACCTTTTTTTTAGTACACCCATTGATGTAATGACCCAGACCACCACAATAAGAACAAGCTCTCTTTTTTGGTGCTTCTAGGAAAGACTTGTTTCTAGTTGCACTTTTAGGACGACCTTTTGTGTTAGTACGAGCTGGTGGATCACGGACAGAAATTTGAGGCATCATGTTTACTTGTGAAGTTCCTGTATCAGAATTTTGTGGTGCCATTTCAGTCTGTTTTGACTTTAGTCTAATAGCTTGATCTTCTAAAAACTTCACTAACATGGAATTTAGTTTCTTTATCTCAGATGGAGAGTCTCATGCATGTTCGATTGCTTTTCTAAAATTTGATTGAACACACCATAAATTTATTGGTTTGGTATGTGACATCAAACACAACAACGTCTCCAAATTTTAAATATGAATCTCTTGATCTCCCGTCAGCCCAGAAAATATTTCTTGGTGACCCATCTTCAAATAAATCCAAAACGAAATAGAAGCTATGATCTTCATTAGATTTATCTTGAAAGTGCTTAATAAGGCCATAAAACTCCTTACCTCTGTATTGTTTGCGTTGATCTGCCAAGACATCTGCACATTGTTTTGATGTAACATCATTTTCATTTGGACTTTTCATTGTATTTACAACTTTTTTAATTTGACATGGTTTCAGCCCAGATTGTCCAAGTTCCAACATTAGAGATTTGCAGGCCACTGAGCGATGAAACTTTGCATGAGACCGGTGTTTCATTGCTTTTGACGGAGTAAGAGTTACCTCATGATTGTGTGAATCGTTAAACTTATCCACTAACCATTTGTCATCTTTATCTTTGGAAATCCTAAGAAATGCTTCACAACCGGTCCTTAACTCCCTACGACGTTTATTAGTATCTTTACAATTGTCACGCTTCAAATCTTTAAAACCCTGTTTGTTGCATACAAATTTCTTTCTATATTGCTCATTTGTTGTCATATTTTTATAAGTAGAAAAAATTCGTACCCCAAATCCATGTAAAAGTGCATAATGATTGTAGAAACTATATGCGTCATTAGGAGTGTCGAAAACCTTTCCAATCACGTCGTTAGTTGCTTCGTTTTCAAACCCAAAATCCATGTCAACGTTGTCTGTTTGGTCTCTTTCAGCATCGTAACCATTGTTGATGACCAAATATCCTTGTGCATCAATATCTTCAATTTCATTTGCTTCAAAAGTTTCTTGTGATTGAACTCCTAAATCCATTGTGATGCGTATGTGCTGTGTATATATAGAAAAGCTTAATATTATTATCCAATACTGTATACACGATTAGTATATTAAACAACAAGGAAAGTTCAATTTTAAATTGCATAAAACTTGGACTTGGAGTAAAGATTCATTAGACCTTAATATTAACAGTAGCTTCACGCATGAACTATAACAATAGTTACTCATGCATGAACTAAACTTCTACTCAGGTTTTATAGCACAACAATACTATTAAAAAGTAAATGCCATCCATGTAACCACCTCCTAACAATCTTAGTACGTCAAGAATTTGATTGGAATCTAATGCATGAACAATAACTATTAACAACATCGTTAAATAAGAATCAAAAAAAAAAAAAGAGATGATGATTAAATATCAATTTTGCTTACTACAAGATCGTGATCAGATGTTAAAGTCTTGTATACGATTTTGAGTTTGAAGCCTCTAGGGTTAGCCAACATCGATTATGAGGATATATACATATAATATTAACTTTAATATCTTTAAATCAAAACTACGTAGTTTTGAGGGGGTTTCGCGTGTAAGTTGCACGTCTAACAGCATCGTATTCACTTTCCCCATGAACTATAGTCGTGCAACTTACACGCGAAACCCCCTCAAAACTACGTAGTTTTGATTTAAAGATATTAAAAGTTAATGTTTTATGTATATATCCTCATAATCGACGTTTGCTAACCCTACAGCCTTCCAATCTCAAAATCGTATGCAAGACTTCAGCATCTGATCACGATCTTGTAGTAAGCAAAATCGATATTTAATCATCATCTCTTCTTTTATCGATTCTTAGTTAACGATTAAGTCTAATGAGTTTGAGTAGATGCACCAATTTTGATTTTGCCAAAACTGATGTTATTAATAGTTCTTATTCATGCATTAGATTCCAATCAATTTCTTGACGTACTAGGATTGTTAGGAGATGCATACGCATCGCAATTAATAAAGTGAACTTTTCTTGTTGTTTACTATACTAATCATGTATACAATATTGGATAATAATATTAACTTTTCTATGTACAGCACATACGCATCACAATGGACATGGGAGTTCAATCACGATCAAATTTGATGAGTGAATTTACGCTCTAATCTGCCCTGGATCTGTGAGTAATTGATTTGTTTTGCATTTGGGCACCCTTTATAGTTCAAATTAATGATGGAATTTGATGATTCAAAGATGCACACTACATGTTCGATTAATTGCTTCATAGAGGATAGCATTTTTCACAACATTAGTTTGGTCTTATGAAGTTAAGGGAAGATAACGGTAAGGTTCTTGGATGTTTATTTGTTTGACAATGATCATTTAATTTAATCAAATACATGCCTTGTAATTATGTCGATGTTCACGAAGGTCATGCATTATTCATACAAGTTTATAACTTTCTTGTTTCATGAATCAACTCTATATGTCTTGGTCTTAGAAAAAATTGACAGTTTGTTTCTTGCATTATAGGGGTGAACATGTTTACATGGTGATCTCGAGAACTTTGAAACTCCTGACGACTAATCTTGAATTTCTTGAAGAAATAGGTTGAAGAGATGGAACAAATGCACTCAACTTGTAGCTCATCAATATCCGATCACCATACATTAACGACTAGTCTAGGAGTTTCCGTTGGTTGTTGTGCATGGCATGTAGTAGTATACTATGGAGTATATATGTAGGTTGTGGTTTTATTAGCTTATTATATTGTAATTGTTCGTGAGTCCTAGGTTCGACATACTTTTTGTAAAGTTATATGGTTATGTACTACAAAAGCAGTATTGTTTATTACCTATTTTCTGCACCAAACAATCCTCGTTGACGCATTTCAGTATAATTTTGTTTATTTTGACCCGTTTGAACCATTTTAATCTAAATTTCTATCTTTTGACACGTTTCAATCTAAATTTCTATATTTTGACATGTTTCATCTAATTTTTTTCTATTTTAAACCGTTTCAATCAAAATTTCTATATGTTGACATGATTCAATCTAATTTTTCAGCCTTTCATCATTCATCTAGTATATTATTACCCATTTCAATTTAAATTTCCATTTTTGACCATCAAGATGGGCTAGTTTGCTGCAGTTATTTGCAGTCCAAAAGCACCAATTGTGCACTTGAATTTCAACAATAAGAAACCATAAACATCATGAGTCAAGTGGCATTTTCTATTACTAATACCTATTTGTTGAAGTTTGACCACTTAAATTTCCATTTTTGAACATCAAAATGGGTTGCTTTGTTGCAATTATTTGCAGTCCAAAAGCACCAATTTGATTGAACACACCATAACGTTAGTGCACTAACTCCATTTTCACTATGTGTGTCTTCGATTGTAGTAGTATACTGTGGAGTATATATGTAGGTTGTGGTTTTGTTAGCTTATTATATTGTAATTGTTCATGAGTTGTAGGTTCAACATACTTTTTGTACAGTTATATGGTTATGCACAACAAAAGCAGTATTGTTTATTACCTATTTTCTGCACCAAACAATCCTCGTTGACCCGCTTCAGTATAATTTTGTTTATTTTGACCCGTTTGAACCATTTCAATCTAAATTTCTATCTTTTGACACGTTTCAATCTAAATTTCTTTATTTTGACCCGTTTGAATTGTTTCAATCTAAATTTCTATATTTGACCTGTTTCATCTAATTTTTTTTTATTTTAAACCGTTTCAATCAAAATTTCTATATGTTGCATGATTCAATCTAATTTTTCAGCCTTTCATCATTCATCTAGTATATTATTACCCATTTCAATTTAAATTTCCGTTTTTGACCAATTTCAAAATGGGCTGGTTTGCTGCTATTATTTGCAGTCCAAAAGCATCAATTTTGCACTTGTATATCAACAATAAGAAACCATAAACATGATGGGTCAAGTGGCATTTTCTATTACTAATACCTATTTGCTGAAGTTTGACCACTGCTTAGGAGTCAGACACATACCTATAAACATATCATAACAAATATATGAAAAAACCCAACTTCCAAAATTATATTATTCAAAGTTTTAATCAAAACCAACGGGAACCAAATAGTCAAACATTACACATGATCCTTAAAACTGGCAATCCTTTATATTGATTCACACCTCATCTTCTTTTTCTTGCATAGACTCATCCGCCTGAAAAGCAAAATTAATTTTCACAACTTTATAAACAAAAAAATGGTTGCTGGTAATTAAATACAAAATTTCTTACCTTTTTTTTAGTACACCCATTGATGTAATGACCCAGACCACCACAATAAGAACAAGCTCTCTTTTTTGGTGCTTCTAGGAAAGACTTGTTTCTAGTTGCACTTTTAGGACGACCTTTTGTGTTAGTACGAGCTGGTGGATCACGGACAGAAATTTGAGGCATCATGTTTACTTGTGAAGTTCCTGTATCAGAATTTTGTGGTGCCATTTCAGTCTGTTTTGACTTTAGTCTAATAGCTTGATCTTCTAAAAACTTCACTAACATGGAATTTAGTTTCTTTATCTCAGATGGAGAGTCTCATGCATGTTCGATTGCTTTTCTAAAATTTGATTGAACACACCATAAATTTATTGGTTTGGTATGTGACATCAAACACAACAACGTCTCCAAATTTTAAATATGAATCTCTTGATCTCCCGTCAGCCCAGAAAATATTTCTTGGTGACCCATCTTCAAATAAATCCAAAACGAAATAGAAGCTATGATCTTCATTAGATTTATCTTGAAAGTGCTTAATAAGGCCATAAAACTCCTTACCTCTGTATTGTTTGCGTTGATCTGCCAAGACATCTGCACATTGTTTTGATGTAACATCATTTTCATTTGGACTTTTCATTGTATTTACAACTTTTTTAATTTGACATGGTTTCAGCCCAGATTGTCCAAGTTCCAACATTAGAGATTTGCAGGCCACTGAGCGATGAAACTTTGCATGAGACCGGTGTTTCATTGCTTTTGACGGAGTAAGAGTTACCTCATGATTGTGTGAATCGTTAAACTTATCCACTAACCATTTGTCATCTTTATCTTTGGAAATCCTAAGAAATGCTTCACAACCGGTCCTTAACTCCCTACGACGTTTATTAGTATCTTTACAATTGTCACGCTTCAAATCTTTAAAACCCTGTTTGTTGCATACAAATTTCTTTCTATATTGCTCATTTGTTGTCATATTTTTATAAGTAGAAAAAATTCGTACCCCAAATCCATGTAAAAGTGCATAATGATTGTAGAAACTATATGCGTCATTAGGAGTGTCGAAAACCTTTCCAATCACGTCGTTAGTTGCTTCGTTTTCAAACCCAAAATCCATGTCAACGTTGTCTGTTTGGTCTCTTTCAGCATCGTAACCATTGTTGATGACCAAATATCCTTGTGCATCAATATCTTCAATTTCATTTGCTTCAAAAGTTTCTTGTGATTGAACTCCTAAATCCATTGTGATGCGTATGTGCTGTGTATATATAGAAAAGCTTAATATTATTATCCAATACTGTATACACGATTAGTATATTAAACAACAAGGAAAGTTCAATTTTAAATTGCATAAAACTTGGACTTGGAGTAAAGATTCATTAGACCTTAATATTAACAGTAGCTTCACGCATGAACTATAACAATAGTTACTCATGCATGAACTAAACTTCTACTCAGGTTTTATAGCACAACAATACTATTAAAAAGTAAATGCCATCCATGTAACCACCTCCTAACAATCTTAGTACGTCAAGAATTTGATTGGAATCTAATGCATGAACAATAACTATTAACAACATCGTTAAATAAGAATCAAAAAAAAAAAAAGAGATGATGATTAAATATCAATTTTGCTTACTACAAGATCGTGATCAGATGTTAAAGTCTTGTATACGATTTTGAGTTTGAAGCCTCTAGGGTTAGCCAACATCGATTATGAGGATATATACATATAATATTAACTTTAATATCTTTAAATCAAAACTACGTAGTTTTGAGGGGGTTTCGCGTGTAAGTTGCACGTCTAACAGCATCGTATTCACTTTCCCCATATATAAATATATATATATATATATATATATGGGATGTAATAATGCAAGAGATTAATCAATGAAATTTTCTCATTTTCTCACTATTAACATGGTATTAGAGCAAGGGAATTTGCTCATCTGATGCACGGTTCATTTCAAACTTCAACTTCTTCATTTCAATCTTGCTTTCGTATATGCAATGGCTGATTCATCTGTTACTTCGTCCAATTCCAATTGTCCATCAATTGATACTTCCAGTCCAACATATCTTCATCCATCCGATCATCCAGGAATGATTCTCGTATCCAAATCGTTCGAAGGATATGGTTTTAGAGCATGGAAAATAGCAATGACTAGTGCTCTTTCTGCCAAGAACAAACTCACTTTTATTGGTGGATCTGCAACAAAGCCGACTTAATATGTTGCACTAGTTGTATGGAAATGATGCAATGACATGATAATTTCCTGGATCCTCAATTTTGTTATCTTGCGATATAAGTGAAACTGTTCTTTATACTCCAACTGCATCCATTTTGTGGACCGAATTGAATGACATGTATGCTCAAGAAAATGGTGCAAAATTGTTTCAATTACACAAAAAAATTGTCTAAAATTTCTCAAGGAAATAGCAACATAGCAACATCGCAACATATTTTTCTAAATTGAAAACAAATTGGGATGAACTTGTTGCTTTAAATGATATTCCTACTTGTACTTGTGATGTGTCTCCAAAAATAGTCAAACGTGAAGCAGATCATTGTCTTGATTGTCTTGTTCAATTCCATATGGGATTGAATTCATGTTATGATGATGTTGTAAGAAACATTCTAATGATGAAACCACTACCTTCAATTAGTGAAACATATTCATTATTGGTACAAGATGAGAAGCAACGTGAAATGCATGTTGTACCATAATTTTTACCTAAATCATGTAAATTGTTCATTTCAAACAAGATAAATTTGATAATAGGAAGAATTTTACTTGTTCCAATTGCAAGAAACCTGGTCACACAACAGATAAATGTTACAAAATTGTTGGCTTTCCTAAGGACTTCAAATTTACTAAAGGAAGAAAGTTTGCTTCTAATGTTTCTGGTGACTCAATTGATAACTTTGACAATGGAAATGCTTCAAGTCCTGCTCATTTAACATCTGCACAGTAAAATGATCTAATCAATCTTCTCCAGAAAATGCATTTGGGATTAAGTTCAACAGAATCTCATCCTGCTTTTACAACAAAGTCCATCAGTCATGCTAATTTTGTAGGTATATTAGCTTGTTTGACTTCTACATCTCATTCTAAATAGATTATTGATACAGGAGCTAGTGATCATATGTGTTTTGATTAAAAACTTTTCACTCATTCAATTTCTGGTTGTTCCTTTTTACACCCTTCTTCCTAATGGAACTAATATTCATGTACACAAAATTGGTACAATTCATTTCAATGTTGGTCTAATATTGCACAATGTGTTGTTTGTGCCTCAGTTTAAACATAATCTATTGTCTATTCCCATGCTTTGTGATACACATGGGTTGGTTACTTTTTCACAAACTACTTCTATCTTGCAGGTCTATTCACTGAAGAAGCCTCTGGTTCTTGGTGAATTGCTTCAAGGACTTTATGTTTTCATTCTAATTAACTAGCTCAATTTGTTTCTAGTTGTTTTAGCAACTCTTCTTGTAATTCAACTGTTAATGATTTGACTTGGCATTGTAGACTTGGTGTGACAATCCAAAATTTTCTTTTGTTTTCTTCCATGCAACCTCAAACCCCTACCAACCCTACTTAATTTTCGGGACGAAAATTCTTTCAACAAGGGGATGATGTGACACCCGTCAATTTCGAGTTAACGTCGTTAACCGAACTTAACCAAATTCCGTTAGTCTCTTTCAACTTGGAATTCTATCTAGTACATTTCCACACTAATTAATTTAACCATATAACCAAATAAATAATTATTACAAAAATTATAATTCGATCATTTTCCGGATCACAACGAGCGACGTGTAAACCTTAGTAATACAGGAAATTACTAATCCGCATGACTCAAAAACATATCGAAGAATAAACGGGATAATTTCATAAAATATAAAGTCATAAAAAGTACGGGGTTCAGTTAGTAATTAATGAATTTTAAAATATATAACTTTGAAAACAAGTTAAATTAAGTTAAAACTATAAGGACCAATCTGCAAATTTGAAATCTACATATTGAAACCCAACCCCCCACCCATCATCTTCAACGTTGGAAACCTAGCCCAGCCGTTTCCGATTGCCATCTCTAAACGCCGCAGTTCACCACCTTTGAACACCACCCACCATCTCTGCTACTTCCCACGAGCACCACCGCAGCCACCTGTTTGACTGTCACACACCGTTTTCACCACCATTATGGTCTTTCCACCACCGCCGCCGCTGTTGAACGTGATTACCACCACCGACGACTTCCGGTGAACCCTACGAACACCGGCGAATTACCGCTTAAGCTTTCCGGTAAGTTTCGACAACTCGTTAATGTTCGGTTAGTACGGTTTCGGGTTTTGGTCTCGGTTTCGGGTCGCGGTTCGGTTTCTTTTTAACTCAGTTTTGGTATGTAAGGGTATTCGATAGATATAAGATCAGAATCGTGTGTCGGGACTGAATTTGGTTCGGGCTCGGGTTTGATCCGTATTTGTGTATTCATAACAATAACAGTTTAGGTGGTATGTGTGTATCTTACCATGTATGTATACATGTGTATGTATGATAGTCTATCGGAGTGTATATATGTTTTGATTGATAATGCTTATGCTTATATATACGTTTGTATATGCGTGTACAGTGTTATATATATGTGAATATGTTTATGCTAGTATATAATTAATAATGAAGATGATATGCTCTCTATGTATTTTGGATATTCGCATGCATGATATACACTTCTTTAATTATCTGATATTAGCAATCATTCATAAATTATTTGATTGAAAACTATTATTAAATTAATGTTTTCTTGTAACTGAAAACTATTATTAACAATCAAGCATTAATGGAATGATAATGTGTTTATTTGAATGTTGAATTGGTAGGGAGGATAATAATGTGATTGTAATCGGATAAATGTTATGGTGATAATGTAATGATGATGAAACAAATAACATGATAACTAGGTGATAACAGGTTATTGATTTGGATTGTTAAAAATGGTGATTTAATATAAACTAGATAGATCCTCTGGCTCACGCGTTGCGTGAGCTTTGCGTGAGCTTTAGGTTCGAAGGTAGAAATAGATGTTGCTTCATATACGCTAATAATTCGTACGTGTCAAAAAACACATATCACAAAAACATACCACGTTTAAGAAAACAAAATGGATTCAAACACATGTCACCACTAACACAACATATAATAAACCAGCACACCAAACACACATATGTTACTCAATCTTTAAACAAACGACATATATAAAAAAAATCACTAAACCCCCAACACACAAAATCAATCTAACCACACATTGCCATGTATGAAACAACAAATTTACTATTCATTTAAACTTCTTTTTCAATATAAAGAGGAATATATAGGAGAACAAAACCTAGAAGTTGGTTTTCAACAATATCATCATAGCCACATACATAATTTACTATTTTGTCTCAACTCAACCAATTGAACAACCCGTTCTAACGTCCCAAAATACCCATCGGGAGTTTACTATTCATTTCAACTTCTTTATCAATATAAAGGAGAATAGCTTAATGAGTAGATGATAATGTCATGATAATTTGTATGTGAAGAATGTATATATTTATGTGGCAGGTTGTATGAAATGTGGTAATTGACATAATCGGATGTTTTAAAATAACAAGTGTAAACATTTTATTAGAAGTCACATGTTCAAAACTATTTTTATTACATGGCAGCCCGTTATAGAACATTGGTTATGAAACCGAATCGGGAACGTGAAACCGAACGTGCACGTTATTAGAGTAATTTGTACCTAAATAGTGGAACTTAATCAGGTTGTTGGTCGACTTAGGATTTTCTATTTTTGCTGTTGGTAGTAGCTGCGCACTCTAAGGTGAGTTTCACGGCCCCTTTTACTATTTTCCTGTTGGGGGAGAAAGCATGCACGAAACTAAATTTGATAACTGTATTTACATTATATCTCTTGATTATTAAGCGTAAACATAACAAGTTGTCAAATCCTCACTAAATCTTCGAGCCGTTAATATACGAGGTATAGCGAGGAAGTTCGGGTAGTACTACTGGGTTTGACAAACCCCACCCTCGGCTGGGAGCTGGGTAGGTGTGAATTGTCCTATGTTGTTGGTCCATTGTTGTAGCAATGGTGTCGAGGCGCAAATAAATCTCAGTCAGCTCGGTATCGAAACGCTTAAATAATAAGAAACTGGGTTCGCTACCCAACGATATAATTGTATTTTACATTATCGGCTGTTGTTGTATTTTTATTTACTTAAACCTGTGAACTCACCAACCTAGTGTTGACACGATTTAGCATGTCTTTCTCAGGTACTGTGCACGGATTAGGAGCATGCTTTGGTTAAGTCTTAGTTGCATTCAAAACTCTTTTTATTTTATTTTTATTAGACTTGGTTTTTGGAACGCGCGGTTTGCGCATTGAATTGTTTGGGATTTTTATTTATGCTTCCGCACTAAAATGTATTTTAAAATTTGTTTATTTTATAAATGTTGGTTTTTAAATTCATATAGAGGTCGTTCAATGTAACTATTGGCAATGAGATCCTGGCATGTCACGCCCTGAACGATAGAACTCCGTTAGTGGAAATTGGGGGTGTGACACTTGGGCATATGCCACTTTACAAATTAAAATAGTTGGATATTTTAACAAATGCTCATGTTGATAACATAACCAATTGTGAAATCTGTCTTAAGGCAAGACAACATACATTGACCTTTTCAAACAATTCAATCACTTCTATAAAAATATTTGATCTCAATCATATTAATACATGGGGACCTTATAATAATTCCACTTATGATGGTTTAGATACTTTCTAACCATTGTGGAAGATTATAGTAAAACCACTTGGACTCATTTACTCTCTACCTAAAGCAATGCTTTTCATGTTATACAAGGTTTTATTGCTATGGTAGAAACTTAGTTTGGTCTTAAAATCAAAAAGATCAGATCAAATAATGCTTTTGATTTGGGCACATGCACAAAACAAGCTGAGTTTTTCAAGGACAAAGGGATAATCCGTCAAACAGTTTTTGTTGGTGTCCCTCAACAAAACAGTGTAATGGAGAGAAAACACAAACACCTACTAGAAACTGCAAGAGCATTGTTGTTTCAGTCTAAGCTTCCAAACACTTTTGGGGTGATTGTGTTTTAACAACTACATATCTTATAAACAGATTTCCCACAGTTGTTCTTAAAAGTAAAACACCTCACGAAATTCTTTTAGGTGCCCTTCCCTCTTATGATCATTTAAAAGCTTTGGTTGTCTTTGTTATGCTTCTACTATAAAGAATGGCCATGATAGATTCACAACTAGAGTCGATCCATGCATTTTCATTTGTTATCAATTTGGTAAAAAGGGTTATAAATTGTTCAATTTAAGCACCAAAACCATTTTGATTTCCAGAAATGTTGGTTTTTGAGCATATTTTTCCATCTATTCCTTCCTTATCTGATTCTTCTATTTTCACTAATCTTGATTACATTTCTCAAGTAATTGATAATTATAATATTGCTCCTTCTATTTTATCTAAATCTTCTCCATCTATTTCACATCAGGAAAGCAATTTTGATATCTCTTCTGATGTTCAGTCTCCTACTTCTTCTGAATCTCCATCTCATACCATTCCTGTCAGAAAAACATCTAGAAATTCCAAACCTCCTTCTTACTTACAAGATTATGTGTGTCATAATGTGTCTACTATTCCTCTTGATACACATTTTTGTTTTCATACTATCACCAACTCTTATACTGCTGCTACTCTTCCCCCGCAATCTATTTCACTTTCTAATCAACAATTTCTAGCCAATTGATGCATGCAATACTATATATATAAATAGACACAAAAAGCTTAAATTTATAAAAACAAGACAAACCAACTACGTCACACACAACCGGCAGTGGACCAGTCGAATGTAATATAGCTAAAATAAGTCTGGGTGTCGACCCAAAGACTCTATATATTATGTTAAATAAACAGACTAAGACTACACTTACTAGACACAACAATTGAAAGACAATTTATTTAAGCGGGGGAGTTTGTTTAAAATAACTAAATTGCATGAAAGAAACTAATGGCACGACAAATGAAGATTGAAAATAGTTGATTGAAATGAACCACCTAGACCAAACTCATCTATGTTGTAGTTATCACTTGAAAATGGATGTTTTAATTATAGAACTAATAATTAAAGTGTTGGTCCAATAAATTGATAATCCGTGCTATAGTGATATAGATCTGATCTAATTACCTTGTTACCACTAGATCTAGCATCAAAGGTCTTTGAAGATTGAGCATAAAGTAAATAAAACCATTAAACCCATTTAGATTTGATATAGAAGAAGATGAAGATGGATTGATGCTAACAAGATGTAAACAATAAAATCCCAGCAAACACAAACAATCAGATTCGAACTAAAATCAGTGAATTGTATTCAATAAAGTTCCAAGAGTTATTTACAAATGAAACCAAAACAACATTATATACGGTTCACAGTTTCGCAAGTAGTTTCGCATACTTGCGAAACTGACTGATCGTGGTCAAGCTTTACTACATGTAGTTTCGCAGAACTCAGCTTACAACTAAGCAAACGATTAAACCAAAATTAAACTATTACAACGACAAACAAAATACGATCTATACAAGGAAACAAATACGAAAACAATAACGGCAAGATGAATACCACCCTACACGTGGTCATCATAAAGATATTCACTTGAAGATACCACAATTAGGACCCTGGACCCTTTTCGAGAAGATACCTACGAGTTTCTAGCAAGTTATTAACAAACACCAGTTTAGCCATTAAACGCCCTCACAGTTGTTTAACCGAATTATGATTAAGTGACCTTAAATGAATTCCAATCTCACAGTTTAAAACTCAAATCCAATTCAATGCATTCATTTGATTTGATAAACATGTTTGTTAAACAAAATACTAGATAGAATTCTCACGAACAACCTATTCTAGCAATCAAACAAACAAGACTTAACAATAAATCCAATCATCTCACGGATATCTTAGAAAAGCTAGCACATTTTCAGTAGGTTGACTCTATTATATTTCCTATGGTTTTTAAGCATGCATTCACCATACTACTTTCATAACACACAGTCAATGAAGTAAATTGAATCCTATTATGTGACATAGACCATCATCAAGCATTCAGAGGAAATAATAATCTCAAACAACCCAAATCCAACACACACATAAGCATCAGTTGAATAAAGCATCAAACTTTTACTTAAAACATAAACCAATCCATACTCAAAAGCATCACAAATTCAAGTTTAAACGTTAACAAAGATTCATCATAAGTCTAGGTGGCTTTAAAAGCTTAGCCAAGAATGTTTAGAACAAAAACCAAGATAAGTTTAAGGTAGCAAAACATGTTTGAGAAAGATAGAAAAAAAGAAGCAAAAGCACCCGAGACGTTCAAGAAGCAATCCTTGATCACACGAGCTTCCAATGCTTCGATTTCGTCTTCCTTACCTTGAAAACACCTCAAATCAGCCATTTTTCGACTTCAATAGTGCATGGTGGCTAGGGAAAACATAAGGTATGAATATATAGTGAATAGGGTAAAAAAGGTTCAATCTTTCTACCGAAAACGCCTCGTTGCATCGCACAATGAGGGAACACATTTGTGGTCGCGTAGCGCGACCAAGACATGCACATCAGCCATCCACGTCGCGTCACGCAGTGAGGATGCCCATGGTGGTCGTGCGGCGCCCCGAGCTTCTTCTCATGCGCTTCATGCTCGGCTTCTGCACCCCCTTGTAGTTTCGGCTCTCGGGTTTTGCTCGTTTTGCTCCGTTCTTTGATAATTTCACGATTATTCAACTCCAAGGCATACGAAACACCAAATATATTAAAAGTAAATAAAACTTAAATAAAAACTAATAAAAACCACTAAAAACGTGTATAAACTCAACATGAGAAATCAATATAGTTTACACTATATCAAATTTCCCCACACTAAACCTTTTTTCGTCCTCGAAAAAGCATTCACTTAGAATCATAATTAACTAAGGCTTCCAACATTTTATTAAGATAAACACATGAAATGCAAAACTAATTACAAGTAACGAATCAAGTAAACAATGATGTGTTTAATTAAACACCCTAACATTAACTAATCAAGTCTCCCCTCGTGTTTGATTTAGTTTAAATGGAATCAATCATCTACAGGGTCTCACACCTAGAATTCATAAGTCAGCCCGATTAATTTATTGCATGACGAGGCACATGCTAAATCATAAAGATTTTCCTACCATAATAACCTAAAGAACTTAACTAAGTAAAGGACTAGTGTCATATTAGGGTGAACATTGGATGGATGATACTTATGGGTATAGACTGCTTTTATTCTTTTTTTTTTTCTAAAACAAGATCACCTCACCCAGGGGTGTCAGCTCCTAGGGGTGTAAACGAGCCGAGCCGAGCTCGAGCCTGCCATTTATCGAGCTTGGCTCGTTGTATAATCCAGAAGCTCGAGCTCGAGCTCGGTCCGAGCTTAAAATCCATGATCGAACTCAGCTCGTGAAAGGGGAATGAAAGCTCGAGATCGGCTCGACAAGGCTCGGTTTGGTTTGATCAATAAACAAGCTTATGCTTGGCTTGAACTCGAGCTCGAGCTCGAGCTCGATTAAATGGCTGCAAATTTATTTTTCTTGACAAAAAATGTAAAACACTCCATATCATTCAAAGTTGCTTACATTTCATATGAAAATATGCAAATGATTAGCGTAAGGCTTCGCATGCCAGTCAAAATACCATATGAAAAATGTCAAAAATACGCAATAAAACGATACGAGAAGTTAGAATTATAGACAAAAAGACATTGTATGTTGATAAACAATAAGTCCCATCTTCTCAAATATCCAAGCTTCAATGTTCAAAGTCAATACTCCACAAAAACTAACTAGTCTTCATACCATCAAACTTCATGTCAATACTCCACAAAAACTAACTAGTCTTTATACCATCAAAACCTAAAACATTATATATGATATATCATCAAACCACTTCAATATATACATATATGAAACTTAAGGGGCCTGTTAAAGGGCTGCTTTATATATGCACACACAAAAAGACTCACATTTGTTATGTCTAGTTCCAAAAAAAACTAGCAACAAGCCAACAAGTACAACTACCTTTGAACCTATTCCTTTTACAAAACAAATGAAGATAGCACAAAGTTTGATAAGGCTGTAACAAATTTACAAATTAAATGGAGTTATCTTACATTATCAATTCATGATGATTTGCGTACCATAATTGTTTACTTAATGGAGTGAAAGACTAACAACAGAAATATGTACCATAAAAAATCAGGATCTTTTATCATGCTTGCAATTAGTTGCATACGGAACACAAGTTCTTGTTACAACAACAATAATCAAACCTATTACCGATTCATATTGAGACGAATCAGACGATAACATACAAGAAACTAGAAAAATCAAGTTTACAACAATACCAGACAATCAATAGAGATATCGCTTTTGAAAAACTAAGAAATAAGAACGAAACTGGTAAAGAATCAAAGGACTGAGATTGAGGTGCAGATTCGTGAATGGCAAGAAAGAAATAGGATTGACTTTAATTTTTGAAAAGGGGAAGGATGGAGAAGAAATCTGGATGAGATTAGGGTTTTACTTTGTGAGCGGCTGAGCAAGTAGTGAACTTATATATCAAATATATTAAAATATATATATATATAGTAGGCTCGATAGGCTCGCGAGCCTAGCCGAGTTTTGAATGCTAGGCTCGAGCTCGATAACAAAACGAACACTTTTTAAAGCTCGAGATCGGGCTCGAGCTCGGTAAGGCTCGACTCGAACGAGCTTTTTACCGAGCCGATCTCGAGTAGCTTGCGAGCCGGCTTGCATCATTTACACCCCTATCAGCTCCCAGTCGCTATCTCAGAGCTAGAGAACATGACATCTTGGATCACTTGTTTTAAATTTTCATATATTATTTTTAAGTTGGCTTCATTGAGCTCTTGTATTCAAGTTGCTACATTGAGCACTTTCGTTCTATACCTGTGGACATTGATTGCGGAGCGCCACTTCTCTCCCAATAAGCGTGCTATAAGATCATATTATGGCACTCACCCTTAACTAATTTAAGTTTTAAAGTCTAAATTGGTGCCTAATTGTATTTAGTGTAAGGCTTTCCTATTTTTCCTAAATGACGAGCCACAAGATTCATAACAATTAAAGTTAAATTAGTACAGTTAGGGAAACCATCTTAGGTAATTGGGTTACCAAAATTTAACTTTTAACTAATCCTTGTTTAAAAACCACAACTTAATGGAAAGCCAAAATTAATTTGCTATCATCTTCCATTTAAAGTGCACAACTTAAAGAAAGACATTTTTCAAAAATTTTCAATTTTTTTGGAATTTTTTAAGACTCTTTATTGACTCACAAACACCTAAAAAACTATCCTAAGACTCAATAGTTATTTCACAACCCCACACTCAAGTTCTACGTTGTCTCTAATATAGGAAAACACCTAAACTTAAAGCTAACAATGAAAAAAAATGAAAACAAAAAGATAGAGGGGTGAACTGGAAAAGACTTAGCTGGTATTGCAAACGCGTAAGCTCCAAGTCTTCATTCCAATCTTCAATTGTTGACTCTATAGCATTTCGGTAGCGGTCAAACTTGCCACCGACACTCCCGAGCTTCATCTTTATCTTCACAAATGCAAACTCACCCGAATGGAGATTGAGTACGGGTGAGAATAATTTATACCTGCAAAAACAAAAACAAGATACCCGAGCATAAAACTGACTCGACACAACTAAAAATGAAATAAAAATAAAAATAAGGTAGAAGTTAAACTATACGAACTACAAAACCAAACCTGACCAAACTAACTCAACCTGCATCATTTGGGGTATCCTCATACCTACCAGGATCCTCACACTTAAGCTTAACCATCCTCTTCACACTCTCTCAATATTCACTAAAGAATAAACTATCACTCCCTTCTACCCACTTATCATCGACACCTATTACTTGAACCCTATTATCCCAATGCTTAACTTCTTCTATTGGGTCAGGAATCTTAAACACAACAATGTCGTCACCTACTTGCAAAGTAATTTGTCCTTTAAAGACATCGATATTAGCATGAGTAGCACGCAAGAAAGGACGACCAAGGATAATGGGGACTTTGGCATCAGCCTCCATATCAAGCATGACAAAATCCACAAGGAAAACAAACTTATCCACTTTCACTAACAGGTTTTCCGCTATTCCACGTGGATACTTAACAGATTTGTCTGCTAAGGACAACGACATACGAGTGGGAGTTAATTCACTTAGGCCTAGCTTCTCATATAAAGAATATGGCATCAAATTAATACTAGCACCTAGGTCTGTTAATGCCCGGCTCTCAGTGTTACTACCTAATAAACAAGGAATCGTGAAGACTCTTGGGTCAGAAAGCTTTTCGGGTAGTGTATTGGTGACAACAGCAGAGCACTCACCGTTTAAAGGAACGGAAGAAAGTTCTCCCAACTTGCATTTATTCTTGAGGATGTCTTTCAAAAACTTAGCGTATTTAGGCATGTGCTCGAGACCCTCTATGAATGGAAGATTGATCTTAAGTTGCTTAAATAGATCTAAAAAGTCCATACTCCTGCGTATATTTTTTATGCTTAAGGCGAGCAGGGTATGGGATGGGAGCATGATCAATCAAAGGGGAAGGCCTTACATCCACCAGCTTCTTCCCCACACTTATCTCTAAATCAGGGTCACTCACGGGTTTAGGATTACTAGACTCAACCTGCTCACTACCCGGACCCTCTAACATAGTCTCCTCATCAACTTTTTCATCCTCACTAACCACCTTCTCACTCACTAAGGGTTCACTAAACGACACCCTCTTCTTAACAGGCTCTAAGATCCTACCACTACAAGTTGAGATTGCATTCAACTAAGCTGACGGGTTCGTTTGGGTTAAACCCGAGAATTGACCTAGTGACCTCTGACTTTGTAACTGCTTAACTAACTCACCTATAGTCCTCTGGATATCTAGGATGATGGACTGCTGATTTTACAGTGCAAGATCTTGCTTTTTCAACATGAGGTCATGATTTGTTATGGTTTCCTGAGTGACCTTATCCTTAGCAATTAACTGCATCAATAACTGCCCAATCCTCTCATTACTAACACTCGAACTATGTCCACTTGCATGTTCCTGACTATTTCCACCAAACGAACTACCCATCCCCTGATTAGAATTGTTGTTATAGTTAAATTGATAAACAGGTGGGGCACCTGAAGAACGCCAGTTAGAGTTATTATCGAAATTTGAATTTCGGTTCCAATTTGAATTACTATTATTATTACTTGGGAACCTATTCTGATTAGCTACAAACTCTATGTGTTCCTCTGTAGACATCAAAGGTACTATGACCCCAACGACACAGTTCACATCTATTATTTCATTTAGACAAAACTGAACTTTTAGTCATTTATGTTTCTACAAACCTGCAGTTTTAGTCCTTTAAGTACAAAAGTCATAATTAACATCCTTTGCTTTTAAATTTGTTGCATTGTTAATATTTCAGTTAAGTTAAGGGCAATTTAGTCTTTTTACCCCTAAAGGACTATTTGAGTTACTAAAACTTAAAGGACTATTTTTGTAACTTTAACATCTTTTAATTAAAACATTAGTTTATTTATGTATTTTTAACTTTAATACATATTATTATTTTATTAAAATGTAGACAATTTTTATAAGAACATTTTTTTTAATGTGATTATTACGTTTTTTTTACATACTAAATTAATCTATGAGTACATTTTTTTAAATTAAAAATTTTACAATATGATTTGCGTTGTTCACAAAATATTGAAAAAAACCAAAAAGTTTTGAAATCTTTCAAAAATTCCTAGAAAATCTTGTTGATTTTTAAATGCATTTTTTTATTACAGTGACATTTACAATATTACATCCGTATCATAATAAATATATAATCAAATTCAAAATATGAAGTTACAAAAAATGTAATCGTTAACTTCACATTACTTTAAAAATTGATTCAATTGCATATTTACCCCTATAAACACCCCTAATTGCATATTTCCCCAACTAAAAAAATCAATTGCGCTATATACCCAATTTTAACTAAATGACCTTATTAAAAATGGGCATATTTGCAAATTAAAGTTGTGTATAGGGGGAAATATGCAATTGATTTTTTTGGTTCGGTAAATATGCATTTAAAGTGTTTTGGAGGGGGAAATATGCATTTAGCCCTTCAAAATTTATACTAAAATGTATAAAAATATGTATAATTACATAAATGTTTTATATACACTTAATAAAAACGTAGCACCTTTTACTACCATGTGTTTATAGATTTCTCACTCTATTAAGTGCACAATCTGTAAAAAAATGTGTATATTTTTTTGTACATTTTAGTATAAATTTTTAAAGTAATGTGTAATATAGTGTCGTTAATTTTTTTATGCTAAAGTTTAAATATATGCGTTTGATAAATGTATATTTTAGTATATTAAAAGTATATATTAATTTCATATATTAGATGTACATTTTAGTATAATTGTTTTAAAGTAATATTTAATATATCATAATTTATAATAAATACATCACAAAAAAGTACATATCAAAATTGTCCACAATAATTAAATGACAATATATATATAAAAGTTTTAATAATACCTAAATAAACTAAGCTTTTATTTAAAAGATATTAAAACTACAGAAGTAGTCCTTTAGGTTTAAATAAAATTAGTCAAACGGTCTTTAAGGGTAAAAAGACTAAATTACCGTTAACTTAACTTAAATATTTAGCACCGTTAGTATTAACGGACCAACACTGTAACAAATTTTAAGACAAAAGATGTCAATTATGACTTTTGTACTTAAAGGATTGAAAGTGCAAGTTTGTATAAACATAAATGACCAAAAGTGCGGTTTTATCTTTCATTTAAGTCTTGTTTGTGTGCTTAACTGTATGTATATGTGTTTATATAGCTATGATGAGTATAAATAGCTTAATAACATCTACGAAACATCAAGTAAATTCATCTTGCTCATTCAATTCATGTTTGGTAATGATATGTATGATGATGATTGTGTTTATGTCCACTTATCAAAAAAGTTTTATGTCTCGCACGTTAAAGTGTAAAGTCGTAAACTCGTAATGCGTCACATGTTAAAAGACTAACATATATCCGATTTAGAAGTCAAAATGATAACTAAGTCAAATTCATAAACATGTCTAGGGTAAGAAGTTATAAATTAGCTAAGGCATCAGGAGTCATAGTTTGATTCCAAAGTTGAGTTGACGGACTAAACTTGTAAATGTGAAAAATAGGGAGCTAATAAGCAAGGTCCAAGGTCCACCGATCTTGCTTATTATAAGTTTATATAATAGGGAGCTAATAAGCAAGTTTATATAAGTTTATAGATTTTTCTTTCCAAAATAACCTAAAGAACTTAACCTAGTTAAGAAATATTGCCATATTAGGGTGATTATTTGATGGATGATATTTACGGGCATAGACTCTTTTTATTCTTTTTTTTTTCAAAAAAAGATCACCTCACCCAGGGGTGTCGGCTCCAAGTCGTTATCCAAGAGGTAGAGCACATGAGGTCTTGGATCACTTGTTTTATTTTTCTTTTTTTTTTATTTGGCTACATTAAGCCCTTTTATTTAAGTTGCTACTTTTGAGCACTTTCAGTCTATACCCTGTGGACTTTATTTGGCGGAGCACCACTTCTTTCACAAGAAGCGTGCTATTAGATCCTATTATAGCACTTATCCTTAACTAGTGTAAGTTCTAAAGCTTACAATGGTGCCTAAGTTTCTTAGTTAAGGCCTCCTTATTTCTCCTAAGATGAAAACCCACGAGATATCTTGATTTACATAGGTACATTTATAACACTTAGAGAAAAACCTTCAAAGCTAATTGGGTCACCGATTGATTACCAATTGACTAATCACTTGTTTTCAAACCAACAAATTTTTTTATTTATTTTGAAAACCAATTCCCAATTCTACTATCATTTTCCATTTAATTGCAACACTTTTTCAAAAACATTTTCAAATTTTCAATTTTTTTTATTTTTCTGACACTATTTTGACTCAACTAACTAGACTAGACGATAGTCTCCCATACCCACACTTAAACTACACATTGTCCCTAATGTGGCCCGAAAGACGACTCAAAAATAAAAAACATCAAATGAACTAAAATACTAAAAACTAAAGATAAGTCTCGTTCCCGACGATCGTATAGCATTTCATTCGCGATCGTCCTCTAATAGCAGAAATCTTGGGATGCCCTTTACAATCTTCATAACAGGCTTCAGATCATCCTCGTCCGAATGGAGATTGAGTACGAACGAATAGATCCAAACCTTGCAAAATAAACACACAAACATACCCAAGCAGACATCAAAGTGTAAAATGAAAGACTTTAAACACGTAGGACTGACTCAACAAACAAAGGACTCAAATAAGGTAAATAAAAACCATGTAAATAACTATACAAACTGTACACTCAGGATCTCACCTGAGACACTCAACCCTCGACATCCTATCCTAGTTCCTTTGGAACATCTACATCCTTCATAGGATACCCCCACATATTCTTCAGCACCTGATCCGACCCAATCACATATAACTCGTCATCCCACTCATTCGTCTCTCTCAATGGACCAGGATCCTAAATGTAGCACTCTCATCCCCTACCTGCAGTGTTATTTTACCAGCAAACACATCTATCAAAGCACGAGCCGTACGCAAAAGTGGACGACCTAAAATAATCGGGACTCTATGGTCTGCCTCCATATCTAAAATGACAAAGTCCACGGGGAAAACAAACTTATTGATCTTAATCAAAACATTTTCCACTACTCCTCGTGGCTTCTTAATCGAACGATCAGCTAAAGATATGGTCATGCGTGTAGGAACGAGGTCTCATAGGCCTAGCTGCTTATATAATGAATATGGCATTAAGTTCACACTAGCACCTAGATCAGCTAAAGCATGATGAACTGAGGAACTACCAAACATACACAGGAGAGTGAAAACACCCGGATCAGACAGTTTCTTTGGTAGTTTGTTCTGTACTACAGCAAAACATTCCTCGTTCAGAACGACATTAGGGAGGTCCTCCAGTTTCTTCTTATTGGAAAGAAGATTCTTAAGAAACTTAGCATATTTAGGCATATGCTGGAGTACCTCAACGAACAGGAGATTGACTTTGAGTTGTTTAAACAACTCCAGGAAATGACCATACTCTCTAAGATACTTATGTCGAGTTAAACGCTCAGGGTATGGGCACCTACTATAGTCTTCATCCACCTCAGATCTATTACCTTTCTTCTTCTCCCTCACTCTCTCATGCTTAAGCTTACTCGGCTCATGGCTCACCGGTATCCTATTCTCTTCAACACTAACAGGGACCTCTAGCTCAACCTCCTCCTCTATTGGCTCCTCAACTTGTGGTTTCACTAACTCTGCTCCTCTACCACTACGGGTTATAACAGCATTAACATTAGCCTTACATTTTCCATAAGAGGATGAACTAGACTGAGCTGCCTTTAACTGCTTAGACATATCACCTACCATCCTCTGTAGGTCTACAAATGCAGCTTGTTGATTTTTCAGTAAAAGATCATGCTCCTGCAATCTAAGATGGGTCTCCTTATCCCTATTCACAATCTGAGATATCAGCTGAGTTTGGGTGATTATCATATCCTTAATCTACTTAAATTCACTACCACCCGAACTAGACCCTATCGGACCACTATCAAACAAACTCTGACGGGGTGGGAAACCTCTCGATTTCCAATCAGAGTTTGGGTTACCCTTCCATCCTGCGTTTTGTCCCCCAAACGCACCATTACCTCCTACGCTCTGTCCCCCAGCCCAATTCACCTGCTCTTGTCTATTTACTAAACAATCCCTAGTGTCGTGACCTCCTCTACAAATCTCATATCTACTACTACCCATCTTAGGCTCTCTAACTTACCAACAATCCTACTCAAAGCTAGTTTCGTTATTGCCAAGTGTCCCCGGCAACGGCGCAAAAAACATGATGTGCTAAAAACGGTCTATAACTAACCTAAGACTCTATCTAGACTCTCGAGTTAAAAACCAATTAACCCTAAACTAGACCTAGCAGACAGGCAAGTGTACCTATCGACAGGAGTATAGTTTACTGAAGACCGGATATCGAACCCAAAGACACTATGAATAACGAAAACTAAACTAAAAAGGAATATTGATTGATTGGGGGGTTTTCTAATAACCTTGGAACAAGAAATTAAATTTTAACTAATAAATTAAATAAAGATGAACACAACGAATGAAGACTTTGATTAACTTGCAAGATTGGAAAGAATACCACCTAGATGATTTCCGGTTATGACTTATGGCTTTGGTTTGGTTAATTCATGTGACATCTGCCCCGAAACCGAATCCGGACGCCCGACTCGAACCCGAAGGTGTTTATCTTTTATATGTATTCGCATTTTTTTTTCCTTTAAATGTAACGCTTTGATATTAAAGATATATAAAAAAAATTTGATTGAACGTTACGTTAATCCCGTATTTAATATCTTATCGACCAAGTCATTTTTCAACGATTACCAATCGTTACTAAGATATAATAAATTAGATCTCAAAAAAAATGTATACTTATATATATATATTGTAGTTTATAAAGGAATTTTATAAATATAAGAACTATTATGGTCTAAATATTCATTCAACGTCATAAACGAGCAAAAGATACAAAAACGTCACTTATATAGACATTACGTCTCAACGTAAGTGAGTTAGTTAGTATAATTAATAAACTAACTTTGGGTCAAAATTGAAATTATTGAAACTTGAATTAAAAAGTTATAACCAAACTAAAACAAACCGAAAACCATAAGGGCTTATTATGTAAAGTGTTTTAAACCATCCCCCCCTTGCAAGTCCCGCATTTCCGACGACAGTCTCCGGCGATCTCCGGCAAGCTCCGACGAGATCTTTGACGCGTTTTTACCCACTCCCAATCACCCAAAACCTTCCTGATTTAGTTCCTAACCGTTTACTAATGAGATTCGAATCCCTAAACACCCTCAAAACGCGTTTTCAGCGAGTTTGGTGCTAAAATTGACTAAATTTCCGTCAAAACCGAAATCACAATTCCAAATTTGATCCAAAGATTGCAATCAAATCAATTCCATTGACCCTCGCATTCCTTATTACCTGCTACTGCTCTCCGACTAAACAAAGTCAGCAAAATCATCCTAAATCCGTAAATAAATCGTGTTTTGCTCGTTCGTGTTCATCACCAATCAAACCTATAAACATTGAATTCATTCCAAATTGACTTGGGGCTTTCGTCAGTTACATATCGAGGATTGAATCTGCATGTGGAATAGAAGTATAAAAGCCTCTAAGTTCCTGTTTGACCATCTACCCGTTGTGTTCGTGTTCATCATTCAAATCTGTTTCAATTCGATCGAATACAAGTAAGACCTTTATGTTAAAATGATCCATTTCATTCCCTGAGTAAAAGCTTTATGATCAATTGGGATTAGATTAACGATTTCAAGCTCAATTTGGTGAATCATGGTTCTAGGGCTTGTATTTGATAAAGGGGTTGTTGATTTATAAATGATAAAATCATTAAAAATCGAAAATAACAAAAAGCTTCATTTGGTTCAGTGGTGGAGTGTTCTATTGTGGAAATGTTGGTCGTGGGTTCGAGTCCCACTGTCACTTTTTAATTAACTTTCATGTTTTCACAACTCTAAGCATTAGACTATATTTTCTAATAAACCTAAATAACACCTTTAAACTTAAATATATATTTTAAGGATTTAAAAACTTGTAAATTTTAATACATATATGCAAATGATAAAGTTTTAAGGTTATAAGTATTTATACAAGTATTTAAATAAAAATACTAAAATGGATTCTTGTAAAATATTTAGAATTCGAAAAGACGATTCGTTTCCTACCTAAATCCCATTTCGTACTTTAAAACCCTAATTCCCAATTTATAATCTAAAACCCTAAATCCCAAATCTGAAACCCTAGTTTTTTCTAATTTTGATTTTTGTTACTATATTATTGTTTCGTTTCTAAGTTAGGGTTTTTCCCAATTAATTAGGTGATACTAATATTTGGGCAACCCTCGGTTCGTTATAACTTCGTTTCTAATTCGATTATCTATTGCATTTCAAGGTGAGTAAATTCACTCCCCTTTTTACGATTACATTTTGGGGCTGAAATATGTTCAACTACTATACAATGTTTTCGGTTTTCGTTTCTTTGTTTCTATTTTCAAATGAGATCATTTAATATGTTAATCTAGTTCGCGGCTTGATGCAATCTTGTGTGGTAGTTTAAAGTAGTATATTACTTGTAATTTCCACCGGTACAATGTTAGCGCTAATGGTCAGACAAACCCACTTACACTTTACAACATCGATAGGTGATTTAAACCCGACGATTCTATACGATGGTTACTAGTTACTATACTGTGATACTTGTTGCTATGTTACTATGCCCCTTCGATGCTAAAACAATTTTTGATAACTTACATTCGAGACGGTTAAATGACAGTTATCACTAATTGCACCATGAGTTGGTTCCTCATGACAAATGATTTCAATGTGTGTTCAATATGTGTTCAATGTGTTCATGTGTTCTATGGTCAAAGGTTGAGTAATATGATGAAATAGCTATGCATGTAAGATTGCGCAGCATATTATGATGATCTCGGATTTTCTATACTATTATTTAACAACTGTGGTTTACTCACTAGCTTTAAATAGCTAACTTTATTTTTACATATTTCAGGTGATGTTGAGCGTTTATGCTTTCGAGACATTTAGGATGCTTATTGGACCTAGAATAAATCGGAATTAAACGCTATTAATTGTTGGCTTTTACTTCTGTTTCAATGCTATTTATTCTCATTTATGTCACAACATTTAGTGCTTAATGATATTAAAATATGCTTTTAGTGTGCCATGTGCCTTGTACTATTGATGTCCAATTTACTTGACAGCCCGGTGTTTCCGCCGCCGGGCGGGGTGTCACAGTTTGGTATCAGAGCCATGGTTATAGGGAACTAGGATAGGGTATTAGAAACACACCGACCTATACTATAACCTAAGAGTCATTAGTGAAAATAGTTGTACTTAGGAATTCTTTTGAACTTATTGTTTTCTTTCTACGAACCTTTCTATGTCTTTTCTTAATCACATTTCTCATCCGATTTCGCGATGGAGCTACAAGAGACTCGTCTATATGATTATGATCTTCTCTTTGTGGAATCTCTTCATCGTCTTAAGTGAGTTTGAAACGTGAGAACGTGTGCAATCTGGAAGGGGGAACACCTGTATCACGGGCATTCTGTCTAAGGCAAGGCATTTCGTATAAATCTCTTTAAGAGATCTGTATCCTTACCTGGGGATGGACGAGATGAGTGTGACCCTATAGGCTAAAGCACGCCTTCTCGAATACGTTAAAAACGAACTTAGCACTTTGATAAGTCTTAGTGTCCAAAACCAAGACATATTCCTAAGCCTTCAAATTTTATCTATTTATGGATTCTATGATTTCAAATTTATTTCAATGAGTTTCTATATTATTTCAAATGTTATTCCAAGTATGTTTATTGACATTTCAATGATTTCAAAGTGAGTACAATGTTATGTACTCTAAAAAAAATTCCATAAAATTCAAAGTACAACTATCATTTCTATCCAATCCAAAATTTCATTACAACATATGTTATCCAAAATTTTCTTATGTTTCATTAAATTCTTTTTTCTATCTTATCCTATAGAATGACAACAAGACGTGAACGACACGCTAATACCATTACGAACCAAATGTTCCAAATCAAAACTATGGTATATTAACTAATCTCAATCGAAATACCTAAACTTCAAATCAAATACCAAATACCAAATCTAAGTCATACTTTTAATCTCAATTCAATTATCGAATCTCAAATTAGAGGCTTAATTCATGATTCCTGAATTCTCATAACGGACTTACTATTCTGATAAGCCAACATATTCGTTTGGTTACGAATCGAACATTTATCCTCAAAATATTTCAAATTGACTTCTATACTCAAATGGTTTCAAAACTACTCATCTAATCATAAGATTCTAATCCAACTTCTAATTCAGCATTAAGTGATGCTAATCATAAATTCGTTTTCCAAAATTTAACGTGAACTCACTACACAACTATTCTCGAACTCATTGAACTAAATGTTTCATCTATACACATGACCGCTAATGAAATTTTACGCAACTAGTTTTCATGCACTAATCTAAACCCAATGTATTTCATTTATAAACTCGTTACTCTAACACAATGTGAAATCAATGGACCTTGTAAAACTACTGGTATTCGATTCTATTAAAATACTTTCATTAGTTTCCCAAATAAATATATATATATATATATATAAACAAATATATATATTTAAAAAAAAGAGATTTTTATTAAAAATAACTATTTGGTTTTTAGTATTTTGTAAGATAAAAATCTCTCTATATAAAATATATGCACTTCCTGATAAATGATTCTTTTAAAAATAGATTGGTCTTTCTAGCGGTTGTCAAATATTTGCACAACATTTTCCCGTTTTCTCAGATATGACACAAAGACTTTACAACTTAAATTGTGTCGTTATTTTTCAAATCAATCCTTTTATCTATAGTAAATATTAAAACTTTCAACTTTTTACTTAGCTTTTAAAAACCGCATGATAGAAAAACAGCATCATCTCTTATAAACTTATTTACCTCCATAGTCAATACATCTGGTTTACCTAAAGTTGTTGGTCATATAAATTCAAACATCTTTGGAGCTAAGTGATCTATTCATCCAAATTATAAATTGGATTATCCATATTATCAACTTTTCATGAAACTAATTTTTCTAAAATCCAAAAAAATAAAAATAAATAATAATAATAATAATAATAATAATAATAATAATAATAATAAAACATATAGTCGATTTTCACAATGTTAAGCATTACTATTCTAGTAATCGAACTTAACTATCGATGAACAAAACTATTTAGGAGCAATGTCTACCTATTGGACTTTAGTTTCTTTTGAATCATCAATCTACTTATCATCTTAAACTGATTTTCCCAAGTACTATATCTATCGGGTATAATATCAATACCTATGTGTATCATCACTCTAACTTAAAAATTTTGTGTATTTCCAACTCGCACGTGATCGAATGAACTATGGAGTCCAATGCAAAAACTGAAGTAATTACGGGTGCACACGGAATTACGAAAGTTGGTGCATGGGAACCATAATAAGTTTTGTCTTGTGTATTTTGGGCCATACTTAATTATCTTATTTCACTTGACTTGTTTACTCATTTTACTAATTGCATCTAAGACATTTAATTATGTGTAATGTTACTTATTTCGTTTCATCCGTTCTATTAATCATGATTATTTCTGTTCTTCATTTAAATCATTCTAAATTTATTTACTTAAAACATCTTATTCGCACGTGGAGATATTATTCCATTTCTATATTAAGTAGCAAATTACCTTTCGTCGAATCTCCATAACAATTAAATTACCAGAACTCTCATATTTCAAATAGAGTTAAATAGACGACTCTCAAGGATTCCAAAGCAAATTAAGAATAACTAACTTCTTAAACTTGTTCAATGCAGTTCACCGAACGACCATTAGAAATAATGGACCGGGAAGATAATTAAGTCAAACTTAATCGGCCACTGATCTTTAAAGTTCGTTGGAACACAAAACGTAAACCTAAATTTTTGATCAAATGAAAGCCAAGTATTCGCATCCTTTTTACGTCATCTTCTTCTACTTCGGTTTGAGAAAATTTCGGGGCGAAATTTCTATAAGGAGGGGAGACTGTGACATCTGCCCCGAAACCGAATCCGGACGCCCGACTCGAACCCGAAGGTGTTTATCTTTTATATGTATTCGCATTTTTTTTCCTTTAAATGTAACGCTTTGATATTAAAGATATATATAAAAAATTCGATTGAACGTTACATTAATCCCGTATTTAATATCTTATCGACCAAGTCATTTTTCAACGATTACCAATCGTTACTAAGATATAAAAAATTATATCTAAAAAAATGTATACTTATATATATATATTGTAGTTTATAAAGGAATTTTATAAATATAAGAACTATTATGTTCTAAATAGTCATTCATCGTCATAAACGAGCAAAAGATACAAAAACGTCACTTATATAGACATTACGTCTCAACGTAAGTGAGTTAGTTAGTTAGTTAGTTAGTATAATTAATAAACTAACTTTGGGTCAAAATTTAAATTATTGAAACTTGAATTAAAAGGTTATAACCAAAATAAAACAAACCGAAAACCATAAGGGCTTATTATGTAAAGTGTTTTAAACAAGCCCCCCCCCCCCTTGCAAGTCCCACATTTCCGACGACAGTCTCCGGCAAGCTCCGGCGAAATCTTTGACGCGTTTTTACCCACTCCCAATCACCCAAAACCTTCCTGATTTAGTTCCTAACCGTTTACTAATGAGATTCGAATCCCTAAACACCCTCAAAACGCGTTTTCAGCGAGTTTGGTGCTAAAATTGACTTAATTTCCGTCAAAACCGAAATCACAATTCCAAATTTGATCCAAAGATTGCAATCAAATCAATTTCATTGACCCTCACATTCCTTACTACCTGCTACTGCTCTCCGACTAAACAAAGTCAGCAAAATCATCCTAAATCCGTAAATAAATCGTGTTTTGCTCGTTTGTGTTCATCACCAATCAAACCTATAAACATTGAATTCATTCCAAATTGACTTGGGGCTTTCGTTGGTTACATATCGAGGATCGAATCTGCATGTGGAATCGAAGTATAAAAGCCTCTAAGTTCCTGTTTGACCATCTACCCGTTGTGTTCGTGTTCATCATTCAAATCTGGTTCAATTCGATCGAATACAAGTAAGACGTTTATGTTAAAATGATCCATTTCATTCCCTGAGTAAAAGCTTTATGATCAATTGGGATTAGATTAACTATTTCAAGCTCAATTTGGTGAATCATGGTTCTAGGGCTTGTATTTGATAAAGGGGTTGTTGATTTATAAATGATAAAATCATTAAAAATCAAAAATAACAAAAAGCTTCATTTGGTTCAGTGGTGGAGTGTTCTATTGTGGAAGTGTTGGTCGTGGGTTCGAGTCCCACTGTCACTATTTAATTAACTTTCATGTTTTCACAACTTTAAGCATTAGACTATATTTTCTAATAAACCTAAATAACACCTTTAAACTTAAATATATATTTTAAGGATTTAAAAACTTGTAAATTTTAATACATATATGCAAATGATAAAGTTTTAAGGTTATAAGTATTTATACAAGTATTTAAATAAAAATACTAAAATGGATTCTTGTAAAATATTTAGAATTCGAAAAGACGATTCGTTTCTTACCTAAATCCCATTTCGTACTTTAAAACCCTAATTCCCAATTTATAATCTAAAACCCTAAATCCCAAATCCGAAACCATAGTTTTTTCTAATTTTGATTCTTGTTACTATATTATTGTTTCGTTTCTAAGTTAGGGTTTTTCCCAATTAATTAGGTGATACTAATATTTGGGCAACCCTCGGTTCGTTATAACTTCGTTTCTAATTCGGTTATCTATTGCATTTCAAGGTGAGTAAATTCACTCACCTTTTTACTTTTACATTTTGGGGCTAAAATATGTTAAATTACTCTACAATGTTTTCGGTTTTCGTTTCTTTGTTTCTATTTTCAAATGAGATCATTTAATATGTTAATATAGTTCGCGGCTTGATGCAATCTTATGTGGTAGTTTAAAGTAGTATATTACTTGCAATTTCCACCGGTACAATGTTAGCGCTAATGGTCTGACAAACCCACCTACACTTTACAACATCGATAGGTGATTTAAACCCGGCGATTCTATACAATGGTTACTAGTTACTATACTGTGATACTTGTTGCTATGTTACTATGCCCCTTCGATGCTAAAACAATTTTTGATAACTTACATTCGAGACAGTTAAATGACAGTTATCACTAATTGCACCATGAGTTGGTTCCTCATGACAAATGATTTCAAGTTGCTATACAATGATGGTGTTCAATGTGTGTTCAATGTGTTCATGTGTTCTATGGTCAAAGGTTGAGTAATATGATGAAATAGCTATGCATGTAAGATTGCGCAGCATATTATGATGATCTCGGATTTTCTATACTATTATGTAACAACTCTGGTTTACTCACTAGCTTTAAATAGCTAACTTTATTTTTACATATTTCAGGTGATGTTGAGTGTTTATGCTTTAGAGACATTTAGGATGCTTATTGGACCTAGAATAAATCGGAATTAAACGCTATTAATTGTTGGCTTTTACTTATGTTTCAATGCTATTTATTTCTCATTTATATCACAACATTTAGTGCTTAATGATATTAAAATATGTTTTTAGTGTGCCATGTGCTTTGTACTATTGATGTCCAATTTACTTGACGGCCCGGTGTTTCCGCCGCCGGGTGGGGTGTCACAATTCAAATGTGAAATTTCTAAAGATGGGACCCTTAATAAACCTAAAGGATCCCGGATCATTCTCCGGGTGTGACCGATAAAAATACTTAAGGAACGAATTAAACTATCGGTTAGGTTGAATCACCTTTCGGTCTTTTCAACAATTCGAACATACCCAAATGACAACTAACCTCTTGATCTAGCTGACATAATACATTATCATGCAAGGGGTAACATGTAAAGGAAATATTCAACACAATTAACAAGATAATCACGTATTAGGCAAACCTCCTCTCGGACCGTTCAAACCCTAATTATTTAACTATCAAGATTAATTGTCTAACTTACTTTTTCAAGCCAAGTTAAGTAGTTCATTAAAGTTTCAATTCAAGTTTTTACCAATCCTAATGATCACTACGTCTAGCAATTCATTACACAAATCAATAACATAAGGTCAATGACTTAGCTACGAGAATTTATATGATCAATTCAACCACTCAATTCAAGTAAGAAATTGGTAAAACAATAAAAACTAATACTTTAACAACCATATACATTCAACATACCAAGAACATGCACTTTATGCTAGAATTCAAAACATGCACATAAAAATAATCAAAACCAATTCCACAATCAATAACCGTTCATCATCTAGGTAGTAATACTAGTTTAGCTACTCATGATCATATCAAAAACATCATAACATTCTGAGTTTAAAGCAAACATGATCAAAAGTTAATTCAAACAAGAGTTCAAGAAGATTAAAAACCCGAAACAACGATCGTTTAGCGTCTCGATGATCCAAGCTTCACTCTCTTGCTTCCAACCTCTTTGAATCACCAAAAATCTCCCTTCTTTATGCTCTAAAACGGCTGGAAAGAACTCTCCACGACTAGGGTTTATAATGTGTTTAAATAGCAAAACCCTAAAAAAATCCAGTATAACTGTGCTAGGAGATACGCGCATCATGGACCCTTGTCCTGCGCGTATCGCCTAGAAGGCCTCCAACCAGAAACTTTTATTTTCTTTCTTGCCTTCCAACTTCAAGTCTTCTCTTGTGCTCCACTTCATTCCTTTATATCATTTGCACATTTTTAAGCACCAAAACACCTACATAACACAAATATAATTTAGATGCATGTGTCATTCAATAAATATATAAAAATTAAGCGAAACACAAGCATTAAACCCGAAATTTAGACGAAAACAATTAACAAAACCATGATGTGTTAGCCACACATCAATGAACGCCAGGATTACCACCTATGTATCCAAGTGCCTTACCTGCTCCAAAGTAAGAGTCGAATATCAGAAACCAAACGATGTGTTACAACATTCGGAAATATCAATGAGGAAATGAGAGCAAATTTCCATGGACTTTGTTATCAAACTCCCTAGATCACAAAGTGGTTGGATATGATATAGGTAGTTGTGGATCGATTAACAAAAAGTGCTCGTTTCTTAGTCGTAAAAGAGGGTGACAATATAGAAGCCCTGGCTAAAGTTTATTTGAAAAAAATTTAATTCTCGGCACAGGGTGCCACTCTCCATCATATGTGATTGTGATTCGAAGTTCACATCCGTGTTAAGGAGATCATTTCAGAAATCGTTAGGCACTCGCCTTAACTTAAGAACCGCTTATCATCCTCAAATTGATTGTCAAATCGAACGTACGATTCGAACATTATAGGACATGCTTCGAGCATGTACCCTTAGTTTTAGAAAGCATTGGTACCTTTGATCGAATTCTCATATAATAACAGTTATCACACCCGTATTAAAATGGCTCTGTTTGAAGCTCTTTATGTTTATAAGTATATATCACCGCTTTACTGGACATAAGTGGGTAATAGTCATATCACAAGTCGGAGATGGTTCATGAAACTATTGAAGCCATTGTCCAGATCTACAGTCATATAGCGGCAGCTCGTGGCCGCCTGAAAAGTAATGCCGATAAACTGCGAAAACCCTTAGAGTTTAATGTTGGCGACATGATATTGTTAAAAGTGTCGCCTTGGAAGGGTGTTATCCATTTTGGTAAACGGGGGAAATTAAATTTGCGCTATATAGGACCGTTCAAGATTACAAAAAAGGGTCGGTCAAGTAGCCTATGAACTTGATCTTCCTAATGAGCTTAGTGGAGTACACAATGTATTCCACGTATCAAATCTGAAAAGGTGCTTAGCTAATGAATCATTGGTTGTTCCTTGGAGGAATTACATGTTGATGAGCAACTGCGTTTCGTTGAGGAACCAGTGGAGATTATGGACCGCGAGGTCAATACTCTCAAGCACAACAAGATCCTGATTGTTTGTGTCAGATAGAACTCCAAGCATGGACTAGAACATACCTGGAAACGTGAAGACCATGTAATGAAAAAGTATCCTCACTATTTAAGAAATCCACATCTATTCCAAAGGTATGATCTAATTTTCGGGGTGAAATTTCTTTTAACAACATTAACATGGGGATGATGTGGTAACATAAAATTTTTGCATACAGCTAGTGACGCAACGTAATTTCTTTTAACAAGGGGATGGTGTGATAACCCGTAATTTCGAGTTAACGCCGTTAATTGTAAATTTCCCGTGACTAATCGTATGCTTGTCTTCGTACATTTAAATTATATAAAGTTCAAGGTTTGTTTCGTAATTTACAAAAATTAATTTTTATGAACTTTGGAGTCAATTAAATAAAGAACCAAACATTAAGGGCCTAAATGCAAATCTGAATTAAATGAATTCATAACCCAATTTGTCACCCACCCCCTCATTTTCCTCTTGTTCAACTCGCTGCAAACCCACCCACGTACCCCTAAAACCCTACCGTCGTTGCTAACATCCGACCACCACCAGTCACCTGAGCACCACCTATGACCACCACCGTAACACCAGAGAAGCAGAAACAACAGCCCGTTGCACTGAACCATTGCCATCAGACCACCTCAAATGATTAGTCGTCATCTCTAACATTAGCTACTAAATGGACCACTTTCAGCAAGGGCGATGTTGTCATTTTCAAAAAATTAACAGAAGTTTTAACCCAATTTATACTATAGAGGACGTTTAATGTACGTATTAAAGTTTAAGGACCATACTTGCAATTTGTTGTAAACGTTATTTTTTTGTAATTTACTCTAACTTTTTTGTATATACACTACACATTTGTATGTAGCAAGTGACATTTTTTTATATAATAAACCATTAATAAGTTTTTTAGTGATTTACGTTTTTTTTTCTTTTTCTTCTTGCAATATGAGTCTTTTCAAATAATCTTCATCACACACACACACACATATGCATATATACTAATAAATAAGTAAATTTTTGTCACGTGTCATTTTCTTAAGTCTTCCACATATGCTCCAATTAAGCATATTCTCGTCTGAGAAGAGCCTGTATGAAGTGTATGGTCGCCTACACAAACGGCAGACGAGTTCAAAGACACCGCGTTCTACTCAAAGCCAGTAGACTAAGTGCATTTCATGAGCGAAGGTTCAAAGGAAAACAACTACCTATCGTATGCAAGATTCAACTGTCGAGGTTTCATTGGATATTTGAAGTGTTTTGAATATCCATTCATATGAGGGATTGTTGGAAAATTATATAGTGGTGAATGTAAATTAATTTGTTATAATCTTCATATGGTTAATTGAAGAGAGACTCTTGAGTAGAGTATTTTTATGACATTTGATTAGTTTTAATTGGATGGTTTAGTATCTAACTAAACACGTGCCGCAATCATAAACATTAACCTCAATTTGCTCAGTTTTGTAGTTAACGGAGTTGGATTCAAGAACATGAATATTTAGTTCAAGGAACATATAGACGAAGGTAAGCACACTAGACGTGTGGACGACTCAAAAGTTTTATTGATGATTTTATTGAACACAACGGTTTCTATCATTTGTAATTCGTTCTTACATGTCTTTCTCATTTGGTTTTGTACACAGTAATTTACTATTGACTTTCTCATGTATAACAAGAATATCGTTACAATATTCAGTTGATTATTTAATTAAAAAGTTAACCTATTTCTTATAAATGTCACCCCCGTGACACGCATAGTGAAATTTGCAAAATGACCATAAACCTTGTTAATGTGATTGTACGTTCACAGCGCATCATGCCGGCAAAAAAGCTTGTAAAACTCATATAGTAATATTGTGGGGGAGAAAGGTTCATGTACACAGTTTGATTTTGGTACAAAGTGTAAGAAGGATTTATAGCCATTAGATCTACTTTTAAAGATTAAGATAAATCAATTGGTGGAGGGGTATTTTTGTCATAGTCACTTTTGTTGACTTTTTCTCTCTCCACATGCAAGACACATGTCAATTCCTCAACTTTTTTAAACGTTAATAACTTTTACATACGACATTATTTTTAATAAAAATTACACCAAAAAAACAAGCGTTTTTTTATCTTCGAAACGCGTATAGTATTGATATATAAAAAAAGAAATTTTTTTTTTCAAAATTTTCAACTCATTGTGTAATATCATTGTGTTATATTATAAGTTGTGTAATATCATTGTGTTATATTATAAGTTGTGTAATATCATTATGTTATATTATAAAATCATTGTGATATATAAAAAAGAAATTTTTTTTAGATTTTTCAGCTCATTGTGTAATATCATTGTGTTATATTATAAGTTGTGTAAAACCATGTTTTTCAGCTCATTGTGTCATAATATAACACAATGATATTACACAATGAGCTGAAAAAACATGGTTTTACACAACTTCTAATATAACATAATGATATTACACAATGAGCTGAAAAATTGGAAAAAAAAATTCTTTTTTATATATTAATATTATACGCGTTTCGAAGATAAAAAAACACTTGTTTTTTGGTGTAATTTTTATCAAAAAATAACGTCGTATGTAAAAGTTATTAACGTTTCAAAAAAGTGGCGGAATTGACATGTGCCTTGCATGTGGAGAGAGAAAGTAAACAAAAGTGGTTATGACAAAAATACCCCTCCACCAATATGTATTACCACAAATTGATCTCAACCATTAAAAATTAATCTAATGGTTGAAAATCTTTATTACACTTTGTACCATTTTTATCCTTTGTAGAATAACCTAACTCTATTGTGGGGTGCCCACAACGCCACATGTCGTTCTCCAACTGATCTGAATTTTAAGTTTTTTTTAGATAGGTTGTGCACGTATACTTATTGTTTATAAAATAATTAGTTTAGCATCGATGGTAACGATGCTTGAGTATATAGTGTGTAATAGGGATGAGACGGGACGGGTACCGGTACCGCCCGGTACCGGTACCGCCTAGTACCGATATCGAGTTTTAAGAAAAGTGGGTACTGGTACCGGTACCGAATTTAGCGGGACGGTACTGGGACGGTACCGGTACCGGTACCGGTATTTTGGTACTGGTACCACGTTGGTACCGGTTTCATGTTTTATCTTTTTTTAATAAAATTTATTCGCTTATTTCGGTTTAATTTTATACTTTTTAATATAAATATACTATAATATACTTGAATATAAGAAAAAGAAATGAAATATGGTATAAATTAATTTAAAAATCATATCAACTTCATTAAATTTAAAAATTGATAATCTAAAAAATATTATAAAATAACTCAAAGTTTTAAAGAAAAAACACTTTATAACATTGAGTGGAGTTATACTACAAAGTTCAATTTTCCTAGAAAGTCTAAGAAGCCATGAGATGATGACTTGTGGCACTCCCTTAAAATTAGAAGGAAAGGTAAAGATGGTAATGTCTCTATATTTTAAATTTCACCCCATTTTTTTAAACGTCCATAACTTTTACATACGATATTATTTTTTTAAAAAAATTGCACCATAAAAACGAGCATTTTCTTATCTTTAAAACGCGTATAATGTTCATATATAAAAAACAAAAAAAAAATTCACGTTTTTCAGCTCATTGTGTTATTTGTCAAGTCGTTGTGTTATTTATTCATGTCATTGTGTTATAACACAACAACCTAATGAAATAACACAATGACCTGATGAAAATATAACACAATTACCTGATGAAAATATAGCACAATGACCTGATGAAAATATAACACAACGACCTGATGAAAATATAACACAACGACCTGACGAAAATATAACACAACGACCTTGATGAAAATATAACACAACGACCTGATGAAAATATAACACAATGACCTGATGAAAATATAACACAACGACCTGATGAAAATTTAACACAACGACCTAATGAAAATATAACACAACGACCTGATGAAAATATAACACAACGACCTGATGAAAATTTAACACAACGACCTGATGAAAATATAACACAACGACCTGATGAAAATTTAACACAATGACCTGACGAATATAACACAATAACCTGACGGATATAACACAATCTGAAAAATATAACACAATGTCTTGACTAATATAACACAATCAGCTGAAAAATATAACACAATAACCTAACGAATATAACACAATGAGCTGAAACTTCAAAAAAAAATTCATTTTTTATATATCAATATTATATGTGTTTTGAAGATAAAAAACGCTCGTTTTTTTGGTGTAATTTTTATTAAAAAGTATTGTCGTATGTAAAAGTTATTGACGTTTAAAAAAGAGAGTGGAATTTGAAAATAAGACAAGACTAATATACCCTTGGCCTACCATTTAAAGTTCTAACTATTTACCATTATGCCACCTTGTGTTTATGAGCCATTGATCTTCATTTAATATTAGATCTAATGGTCCAAATTCCTTCTTAGACTTTCTAGGAAATTTAGACTTTATATTTGAACCTAATTATTACTCCCTCCGTCCCATTAGAAATGTCCATATTGCCTTTTTTAGTTGTCCCATTTAAAGTGTCCACTTTTAAAATTTATTGGTAAACTTCCAAATTTGCCCTTAATAACATAAAACAAACAATATGATGGATCCACAATAATATTTATTGTCAAGGGTATTATTGTCAAATGACAAGCAAAAATACACATTATTTAATGTGCCTAAAACTTTGTGTTTTTCAAACTAAGACACTTCTAATGGGACGGAGGGAGTATAACATTAAGCATGTAATACACAACATTCATAACATCTCAAATTATTTAAAATATACTAAAAAAACTAGGTTTACTTAACCGGTACCAACGTGGTACTACCCCGTAAAGTACCGGTACCGCCTAGTACCGGTACCGAATTTCAGAAAAAGTGGGTACCGGTACCGATATTGTTAAGTCGGTACGGTACCAGGACGATACCGGTACTGGTACTCAGTACCAAAAGCTCATCCCTAGTGTGTAATTGTAAGGTCACGGGTTCAATTCGTGACCACCAATTATTTGTTTTTTCTTATTTATTTTTCTACTAGACTACTTTTTAATAATATTTACACTGATCGTTCACAACTCCAAGCTTTTCAAATTCATATCATGTTTTTTAAAAACCCAATCAGGTTAATCTATTTGCCGTATACAAAACATGTCCCGTCACAACGCGCAAACACTTTCCTTACTTTATTTAACAAATTAAAGTCTTGGTGTTGATTGTTGATTTGTTAGGGTCATAATAACAAGTACCCATTGAAGCAAGGAAACAGCCATTGCGCACACCACCCTTTCTTCTAGTTATCTTCTTCATGAAAACGATTTCATAATCTTATTACATTCGTAGCCGTCTGTATTAATTAAATCGTTGATTATGTCACACCCCTCTTTGATTATTTGATTTTGCATTAATTATATACTCTAAAATCTCTATACTAATTCAATTTGCCAAATCAATTTTTAATTTAATTTAATAATAAGCCGTAGACTTTTTTCTTACTTTTCCCCCTGGGTTTGTTGAGCTAGAGTTAATATTAGTTTCATGTCCGAGCGACACAGAGATATGATTTGATCCTCAAACAAACTTTGTTTCATAAACCCACAAGATCTACACATCAAAGGTTAGTTTTATAACTCTATTTTGCTCTTTTTCTACTCTAATCCTTGTGGGTTTTTTGGGAAAAATTTTTGGTCAACTTGTCCGATGCAAGCTTTGTTGTGTTGGTGGATCAGCCAGAGTTTGAGGCTTTCAATTTGATGGATATTGTGTTATGGTTGCCATTTTGTTTTGTTTTTTATATGATGTTTTAGATCTCAATTACCATCTTGTTTTTTTCTTTGCCTTTATACAAAGATTTTTAAGTACTATTGTTGTTTAAGTTCAAAACCCTTGTTTCCTTTTAAAATGGTTCGCGCAGCTTGTTGTCTGTTTACCGGGTTTGTTTTTCAATGATATGAAATAATAGCATGACTCTTTGAATATGCATACTAGATCTGTTTAACTCATATGACAATGTGTTTGGAAGATAAGTTTATGAAATTATGCTATATTTTTTTAAAAAAGTTCTTGAAGTTTGGCTACTTTAGTTCTTCTTAGGATGCTCTTGATTAGTTTCATAAATTTAGGTAACTTTAGATTCAGGGTTGTAATAGGTTTTGAAAATGAAAAAAAGTCAATCTTTGATAAAGGGGTATGCAACTTAGTCTCCTTTAACACCATGTGAAGCTGTCTTTTCTGCTTATCTTTTCTTTTCTGCACCTTTTTTTATCCCACTCACTACAGTCTGATTCATAATCTTTTACCTGTTTTGCAGCAAT
The DNA here is from genome assembly GCA_030867185.1 of Tagetes erecta. Taxonomy (NCBI): domain Eukaryota; kingdom Viridiplantae; phylum Streptophyta; class Magnoliopsida; order Asterales; family Asteraceae; genus Tagetes; species Tagetes erecta. The sequence goes on from CM061493.1 coordinate 11,484,276, forward strand.
ATTCAAATGTCAAACTTTAGGTCATCTCTCCATAGAAAATAAAACTTGGGTTACATTTCTTGTTTTTGAATGTCGTTCCGAAGTATAGTTCGTGATGTGAGGGATGGGTTTGGGAGCTTATCAAGGCGGAGTTTTGATGTGAGGCTCACTGGACATCATAATAGAGGAAAATCTCAAGGGTCGGTAAATGATTTAAGTTATAATGTCAATAATGCCCCTCTTGTAGTTCAAAATAGTCGTTGGGCTAATTTACCTCCCGAGCTCCTTTGTGATGTGATTAAGCGGTTGGAAGAGAGTGAAAGCACTTGGCCTGAAAGAAAACATGTCGTTGCTTGTGCTTCTGTTTGTAAATCTTGGAGGAGTATGTGTAAAGAAATCGTTAGAACTCCGGAATCGTGTGGGAAGCTTACTTTCCCGGTTTCTCTAAAACAGGTTTTTTTAATAAATTACTTTTTCTTGTTGTTTATACACTAATTTTTTAAGCTTAGTTGATTAGTTCCTAATTGTTGTTTATTATGTTTTCAGCCGGGGCCACGTGACGGTACTATTCAATGTTACATCAAGAGGGATAAGTCAAACTTGACTTATCATCTTTTCTTGTGTCTTACCCCTGGTGAGCATTTCAAATGATGTGTATAGAGGTGACAAAGTGGGCGGGTTGGTCTGACAACCAAATACATTTTTAATCTGTTACCATGGTTATGATATTGGTAAATAGTATAGAAAGGTCCTACCCAGTGCTTGATTTAGCTCCCATATTGCACAGGGTCTAGGAGTGGTTGGATCGCTTCGCGATCTAATGTACACAACCTTACCCTACACTTAGTGTAGGAGGTTGTTTTCACGGCTTGAACCCATGTACATAAGGTCATATATAAACCATATATGTTTTATATATGACCACGAATGTTATGTAATTACTCTAATGTCTTAGTAAAGTGGTTTAACAAATTTTGTGCATTTGAAATTTTGATGAATTTAGACGTGTTCCTTTTTTACTTGAACCTTTTAGCCTGACCAATTAGAGGTAAAACATAACCCAAATAGAACGATCTATATAACTAAAGGTGGTTAAAAAATGCCATAAAATGATATCTTCCATATTTTTCTTGAATATATGATCTTTAAAAAATGCCACAAAAAATGCCACCAAAATGCATTTCCCAATAACAAGTTCTCATGGACACAGAAAAAATAGAAAAAAAAATTCTTATGCTTGAACTTGATATTGCAGCGGCTTTGCTAGTTGAAAACGGGAAGTTCCTGCTCTCTGCTAAAAGAACTCGCAGAACTACTTGCACTGAATATGTTATATCCATGGATGCGGATAACTTTTCAAGATCAAGCAATACTTATATTGGCAAACTAAGGTATACAACTGGATTAGATAAAAAAAAACAAGTCTTGTTTAATGGGTTATTATTTATTTTTAGTTTTTTGTTCTTGTTCCTCCAGGTCTAATTTTCTAGGAACAAAGTTCATAATATACGACACACAACCTCCACACTCTGGAGCCCTTATACCAGCACCGGGTCGATCAAGTCGCAGGTTTTATCCCAAAAAAGTCTCTCCAAAGGTGCCCAATGGAAGTTACAACATTGCCCATATTACCTACGAGCTCAACGTGCTTGGTACACGGGGCCCACGTAAGATGCACTGTATCATGCACTCGATTCCCGCCTCAGCACTCGAGCCAGGTGGCTCTGTGCCTGGTCATCCCGAGCTTGTACTTCCTCCCCTTTCTTCTCTTGAAGACTCTTTTCGCAGCATTTCCTTCTCAAAGTCACTCGACCACTCCACTGACTTCAGCAGCTCACGCTTTTCTGAAATTGTTGGTGCCGCCATATCAAAGGACGTGCCCGACAGTGAAAAGTCAAAAATGCCCTTGGTTTTGAAGAACAAAGCACCTAGGTGGCATGAACAGCTTCAATGTTGGTGTTTGAATTTCAAGGGACGCGTGACGATTGCCTCTGTGAAGAACTTCCAGCTGATTGCCGCCCAACAGCCGCCAGCAGCAGCGGTGGCGCCACCATCATCTGCTGGAACTTCTCAGGCAGCTCAGCCGGAACATGACAAAGTGATCTTGCAGTTTGGAAAAGTGGGGAAAGATATGTTCACAATGGATTATCGGTACCCTTTATCTGCATTTCAAGCTTTTGCTATCTGTTTAAGCAGCTTTGACACCAAATTAGCTTGTGAATAGAAGGAAATAAATTACAACCAAAACCAAAAAAAATTACATCAAGAGTAAAGGAAGCTTTTGGCATCCTTATCTTTCCTGTACCTTGCTTGTTAGCAGAAAAATGAATTTGTTGTTGCTGTTTTTATCTTGTTGAAGTGCAAAAACTCGATTATAAACCCAACATTTTCATCGTTTAACCTTGTGAATCGTCTTTATGATTTGTTAGATTTTAACTCGCAAGTTATTATTTTTTTCGTGTGCATGTCGACTGTCGAGTCGTCATTTTTGTTTGGTTTTTGAGCTTTGTATGTTGTACCCTGGCTTGAAGGTAGTAGATGAATGCTCATCATCTTCTTAATGGCAATGCATAAAAGGTTGCTTTGGAGGTTAAAAGAAGACCAATTTGAGGAAAAGAAGCAAAATTGCCTCAACTAGGCCTGCAATTGAACTGCACGTTCATGAAGTGTTTGTGATGTTTGGAGGGAAGTTCGTTTGTGTTCGTTTATTTAACTAAACCAATGAATATGAACAAAAAAAATTTGTTCATTTATTTAAACTAACAAACACGAACACATATTGTGCTCGTTTAATTATGCTCGTGAACATTCGTTTATATTTGTTCGTATATGCTCGTTTATGTTTATTTATTTAAGTTCATTTATGCATATTAAATCAAATTGCGTATACATATTATTATTTTTGAGATTTTGATTCTATTTAGATCATTTTGTTTTTCTATTCTTTTTTGTCTTTTGTTAACTTCTTAATGAACATTTTAAATGATTTTGGTAGATTTATTATTTTGATAAACTATATATATTTAACCACTACTTTACAAGTGTGTTTTGGTTGATTATGATGTGTTTGTTCTTTTGTGTTCATTAATGTCTGTTTATGTTTATTTATTTTTGTAAGTTTGTGTTCGTTGTTTGATTATGTTTGTAAACTGTTTGTTTAGCTATTTAATGAACAAACACAAATGAACTTGAACATTTTCGTTTCTTAATGAACGAACATGAACATGTAAGCCGTGTTTGGGTATGTCTTCTTATTCGGATAAAGTTAAATAAACAAACATGAACATTTCAATTTTGTTTGTTCGATTCGTTACGGGCCTACCTTAACCACTTCAATATTTCACACTTCAATATTTCCCAGCTCTTCTTGCATTTTAATACAACCATTTTAATGCAATCATTTTAAGCAAGAAAAATCAATTATACCAAAAAGAATAATAAACAAACTTTTTTGGAGCAATCAACGACTAACATATGGAAGTTTAAAAGAATATTGTATTTGAAGTTAACACTACATGTAAGAGTCCATGTAATGGCCGTTTTTGTCCAATGATAACGTCAAAAAGTGCCCAATAACGCCCTCCACACCACTGCGTGGGGACGTTATTGGGCAAAAACACTTAGGGCGTTTTTCTCATAATGCTTGCGCCCACACCAAAATCAATGCTATCTCCTCCAACGGCTAGACTATAAACAGTCATATTGATCAAAATTCAATTAAAAAAAAGTATTTCATAATAACTTATTTAAACAACAAACTAACTCTATTACAAAAAAAACATCAAATTCTCTCAAAAAATACACACTAAATCACAAATTTTCTGCATAACACACACACACACACTATTATCTAAAATGGAATCCTACGCTTCATCGTCAAGCAGTGATAGCACTTTAACGGGCGAAATGGAGATGGAGGAGGCGGTTACAAGTGCGATTGTATTCGCGGCTTCGTTTTCGCAACATGTCGTTAACCCACCAAGACCCATTTACCAAAGAGTATCTGTTGAGAGAGACGAAGCAGTGGCGAATGAAAGGTTGATGAAAGATTATTTCGATCCGGTAGAGCCACGATATAATGAAGCTAATTTTAGGCGTTGTTTCCGGATGAGTTCAAGGTTATTCTTACGTATAGCTCAAGATTTGGAACGAGAGAAACCTTATTTTCAACAAAGATGCGACGCAAGAGGAAGGGTGAGATTTACGGCTATACAAAAGTATACTTTGGCTTTACGCATCCTTGGATACGACAACGTAACCGACGTAAACAACGAATATCTAAAAATGGGGGAGAAAACAACAAGAGATAGCATGGAAAACTATTGTAAATATATTATTGACTTTTACGGTGCGCGTTATTTGAGAAAGCCGACATGTTTAGATCTACAAAAAATATACGACGTACACAAAGAAGTGCATGGTTTACCCGGTATGATTGGTAGCATAGATTGTATGCACTAGCAATGGGCTAACTGTCCAAACACTTGGCGTGGACAGTTTACTCGAGGTGACCAAAATTGGTCGTCGGTGATTCTTCAAGCGGTTGCTTCATATGACCTTTGGATTTGGAATGTTTATTTTGGTTCTGCCGGATCAAACAACGACATCAATGTTCTTGAGGCGTCGCCAATCATAAAGGATCGCGTAGCCGGTCATATGACACCCGACATTTTCGGCTTAACTCCTTTAATCCAACTCTGTTAATTATAGTATCTCAATTATTTATTTTAAGCAAATCGGCTCAAAGGCCTAATGAAAGGCCCAACATGATAAATGAGACCCATTAAAGGCCCAGTACATTATAACAAGTGTTCGTTCGTCATATTAATATAAAATGTATCTTATATATTTATAAGAAGTCAAGTAACTAATCACATAACAAACGAACGTAATTAACTGTGAACGCGTATGAAACACGTATTTGACCAAGCACGTTCAGATAATTCAATTTATAATCAAGGAAATAATACTTGAAACGATTTGGAATATCGGGAAAAAAAATGTAAGCTTTGACGGAGATTCGTGATGGGAAACGATACAAGACGCAGTTCGTTACACACGTTAGTAAATTAAAAAGCCCACTAGCCAAACCTTACCTATAAATACACTTTATCTTCCCTAGTTCATCTTTTTTCAAAAACCTAGAATCATCCCCACTACTTGCAGCCGTCACCTTTCCGGACAGCTCTAACGTCCCAGGAGGCGTATCATATATCAAAATCTTCGTCTCGACGAGACGGTTCCAAAGGTGGTAACCGTTTCCCCTAACTCGCAGCCTTTTAGGAGATATGGTGCAAAGAAGAAAATGGTTGTAGGGTTTCATCTCATTCTTCTTCCTCTTCTTGATTTTTCGGCGAGCCGTGATGTTCCCCGACCAGTAGCGATGTCAAGGACGAAGGTGGCACTGAATAGGTGAGGGATCGTTATTACTGTGGTGGGGATGGTTCAAAGAATTCGCGATGATGGGCATGATATATGGCCAATAAAGTTAACGACGTTAAGGTTCTAGAGGTTTGTTACTAGTTTTGTTGATGATGTGATGATAATAATGGCCATGGTCAATGGCGAGGCTTCATTAAGACTAGGGAGGGTCACGGCCCTCCCCATTTTTCCGTCTGAAGTGTTGGTTTGTTGGTTGGTAGTTGATTTTTTATATAGATATTAGGTTTGCCCCCCGAAACAAAACGTTATAATCTTTGGCCCCCCTTGGCCAAAAATCCTGGCTTCGCCCCTGGCCATGGTAGTGATGCGCAGATTAGAAGAAGCGGCTGCAACCGTAATGGTAGTGTACGCAAAACAGAAGAAGCGGTAGAAACGGTTATAGTGGTAGTGCAAATTGATGACATGCGCTGAAAATGGTGGTTTTCTAGGGGTGGCTAGTGATAGCAATAGTGTGGTGATGTTAGTGGCTGCTGCAGTGATAAAGGTGGTGGTGAGTGATGGTTAGTGGAGGCCGGAGTCAGTGGTCGTGATCGTGTGGCGCTTGGTGGTGGGTAATGATTATTTTTTGTGTTTTCATGGTTGTTAGTGATGTTCTTGGTGGTAGAAATCTAAGGGGTCGTTTTGGATAACTAGAAATTGGTTGATACCATATGGTTAGGCGTTATTGTTTGGGTGTGAGATTTGGCATTGTTGGACTACGGTAAATGAAAGTCAAAGTCGGACAATCGAGCAATCAACAAATAGTTTCAAATTTATGTCTTCGATAAAAGGTATAAACCAAGTTAAAGCATTTCATAACTTTAATATAATATGTCGCGAGTTGAGCTGTAAATAAAAACATGACAACTTATACAATTTGTGAAACCAAGCGACAAATACATGATAGCAACTTGTTTGGGAACGTAATTGTGACACCCGAGAATTTCGGATTAACTCCGTTAACTAAATTCCGTTATTTCCATTAATGAAATTACACTCGATACATAATTAGTTGAATTAAACGTGCTACTTATTACACAAACAATTACATGTAACGGCAATCCAAGGAATTACCAGATCACAAGAGTTAATACACAAATGTTGGTGAATTAATAAAAAAATAATCTCGAAAAACTAAATAAATATAAATTTAGTGAATTTATATGTTAGGTGACTTACATGTTTAATTTCGTGAATTTTCGGGGAATCGCGTATCTTACCAGTTAACGTTTTGTCGAATTCGGTAAATTTTAGAAAACAAAATTTATCATTACAAGAAGTTTAGGGAAGGACCTTTCTTGTACTTTTACAAACTTCAATTAAAAGATAACCCATGGATCATCTAGGTGATCCATGGATAGTCCAAGATCCATCCTTTAACCAAAGATAACCCATTAAAAGATAACCCATGGATCATCTAGGCCATAAGCCTTCTACACAAAAAAAAAAAAACCTACGGCCTACACACCTAGCAACTTAGCCTCCTTGATTTCGTATTTTTGATCAATTGGTGGTGATTTTGCTTGCTATTTGGGGTTTTAGACACTATATAAGTAAGTTTTGATCTTAAAACAATCCTATATGTTACGAAAATTGATGGGTGGAAATCCTAGTTCATCCAAATTTGTCAATTGATGATTTTAATGTGGAATTGGATGTTGATTTTGGGTTTATTTGATGTTTTGGTGATCTATTAGTCAAACTAAATCTATATTGGTGTTTTGTGAAAACTAGGGTTAATATGTAGGCATAAGAACATGGAATTTTATACATAATCATGATTGAATATAGTTAGATATGAACTTGTATGATGATTAGAATAAAATTTGGATACTAATCATATTGCTTTAATCATGTTTTTGACAAAACCAGTAATGATAGATGTTGGACAGATTCGTAACCTGAGTTTATATGGACTACAACTTGTTGAAAACAGAACCAAAGTGGATCATTCTTGAGCCTAGATTGTAGTTTAAAGAGTCTAGTTTCCAGAAAACTAAACTAATGAATTTTTAGAGAAGAATAAGTTAGACTTTTTGATTTTACAAAAACAGATGTCAAATCTGAAAATCTGGGCAGAAAATGGGTCAATTTCAAAAGGGCATAACTTTATAATTACAACGTATTCTTGGATGATTTTTACATCAAATTAAACCTTAATGTCCCAGCTTTCTATATTGGTAAAATTTGTATTTTTATTCTACTTTATGGTTGTCCAAATCTTATAAAACATTACAGTGTGCAATCAGATGCTTTTTTTGACCTTTATGTAAAGATGTATTTTTAATAAATAGTTGATTTGGGTTTCAAGTATAGTATATAAAATAAGAAATAACCTAAGACAGTATTGCAACTGTAGGTGAAATTTGGGACTTGTACATGTTAGTTTGAGTTGATTTCTTTACAACATAAAAACAGTTAACAAAGCTGAAAAATCTGAAAAATAGACTTGCAATATGTTTCACCTATATCATATGTGCAACTAGTAAATTTGATTTCATGATGAATTAAGAGTAATACTAACATGCTTGTTTATATGTATTGTGATGATTGTCGACTTGAATTATGATTATTAGGACTCGGTTTGGTTGTTTATTATCAATACTAACTTTTGTACATGAGAAATTTCTAGACATTGTTTTAAACATGATCATGGTCGGTTCCCACGTGCCACCATTTTCTTATTTTTTATATTTTGACTTCTTATTTTTTTGTTCTTTTATGTTTTAATATTTAAAATTACTTTACCAATTTATGCTGCAACGTGTGAGACATAATACTACATCGTAACGTCCAATACATGATACCATTTTTGTAACAAAGTCACAAACTTTTTGTGTCATATCATGTGGGCATCACATGTTAGTGTAATAAAGTCGCAAACGTGATGTTGCTGCTGCAAGACACGACACATGTCGAAGTAAAAGTAAAGGGGAACTAAGACTTAGTCGCCGCATTATGCGGCCCAATTCATAACACTAGCTATATGTTAAAAATGAAATGTATTTCGTAGTTTAGTTTTTTTCTATAGACTTTTGCCACAAAGTTTTGTTGGTTTGCATCTTTATCCCTTTCATATATTTTATTTTAGCCTTACACTAAGTTTTGTTTGTTAGCATCTTTGGTTCCTTCCATGTGTATTATTCTAGCCTTACATTAAGTTTTGTTGGTTTGCATAATTTGTCTCTTCCACGTGTTTTATTCTAGCCTTACACTAAGTTTGGTTGGTTTGCATCTTTGGTCCATACCATGTGTTGTTCTTGCCTTATATTAAACCCTTCGTCGCTTCCGGAAGTTGCACATCTTCCCGTTGTATGGTGGTGATGGTGGTCGTGGTGTGGTGGTGACAGTGGATGAGTTGTGACAGTTGCCACAACGTTGCTCAAAGCAGAAGTTATACTTTCCGTATGCTTATAAACAAATTCCAATAACAATTTATAAACATTGTTCAAAACAATTCTCACATAACGCACAAGAAGACGACGTATAAACCTAGTTAACGTTAATTAGTTTAACAAATTGGCCTTCTAGGTATGAATGTCGGTTGCATTTTTCTTTCTCTTTTCTTTTGTTATTATTTTGTTATTTTTTTATTTTGGTTATATTCTTTTGTTATTTTCTTTTTTATTTACTTATACTACTAGAAACGACATATTACGTTCTCCAAATTCTTTTGTCGTTTCAATTTTAAGTCATGTCTATAACATACCGCCTTATACAATACTTTTTGTTATCTAAACGTAACGGGTGTACTGAAGTTGGCACATTAATGTTACAAACCCATGTGCAATGAAGTTGACACATGTAGAAGTCGGAAAACGTTCTTAACGCGTATAACAGGGTAAAAAACGACTCTATCACCGTGACGCACTACACTTGTCGGAATTAAAAACGTGCCAATTAGGACCCGGATCTCACGTCACGCACTCCGGGTCATGAACCTAGTTATAATATAAAACACATATATATTTTGTACACACTACACACAATCTCCCACCTCCGCCTTGTTCATTACAAAGTTGGGCGCGTGAGTTCCATCACAACCACCACTATCAGCAACGTGCCGGAATTCCTTTGGCCGTCGCTAATCGTTGGATGGGAAGTCACGTGATGAGAAGGAAGGGTATAAAACGATTGTGGTGGTACGTGTGATGATAGTTCTCGATGGTGTCTTAATAGACCGATCAAGAAAAAAAGCCAGAAAGGGGCTGTGATGATGGTGTATTAACCTCTCAGTTATTATGAATAAGTGAGAGATGTATTCTATTATATATAACAAAGAAAATTACAAGTATAGTATATCAAGTATGAAGTAATTAACAAATACAACATAAAATATTAAATGACAGACTAAGTAATTCTAACACCCCTTCAAGCGAATAAGTGGTGGTCCAAGACGAAGCATAGTGCGAAAATCTTGAATTGAGCCCGAGGCAAACTCTTGGTAAAAATATCCGCCACCTACAGTTTGGTAGGAGCAAACTTTATGTAGAGTTTCTTGAAGGAAATAAGTTCCCGTATGAAATGGTAATCTAGATCAATATGCTTGACACGCATGTGACAGACTGGATTCTAAGAAATGAATATTTCACTTTCATAGTCACAAAGTAAAGTTGAGCAAATAGAGGGAACGCACATAGTTCCTGTAAAATATGTGTTATCTAAACAATTATTGCGGCAGTGTTGTCCATTGCCCGTTATTCTGACTCACGACTTGAGCGGGAAACAGTGGGCTGTTTCTTAGCACTTCAAGAAATTAAATTTCCCCTAAGAAAAAATGAATAACCATAAGTAGATGGCCTAGTTTCAATATACCGCGCCTAATACGTATAGGAGTAACCAAGGATTGTGACGTTTTAAGGTTGTTGAAAAGTGAGACCAAAGGATTAGAGTACCTTTCACATAACAAAGAATTCGCTTCACACTTTGGTAATCCGCATCGCCTAGTCTTAGTTTGCTATGGTTTCTTAGGAGGAAATGGATTTTTCTAAGGGGCATTTACATATATCCTCCTCCTAAGATCATTTATTATATTTTTACCCAACCTTTATAATCAATTACATATATCCCCTTTCTAAACCATCTTTATTACATATTTATCCATTTCATTAAAAAACTTATAATAAATTACTATTTTACTCTTAAAATAAACCTTTAAATGACTAGTTACATATTTGTGTTTTTAACATCAACAATAATTCTCATAGTGTTACAAAAAATAAAATTTGATGTAAAACAAAAATTGGAGTTTCAAACAATCTGTTTCTAAAAGAAAAAGATGGATTAATAAACAAAATGGGATATCGCTGCTGCTTTTATCCAATCTGATTTAAAAACAATCCCATTATATGCATATACACATTGAATCATCATGAATACGTAGAGTAGCATAACTTTCTAACCATACAGCCTTTTGGAGCACATCGAATCATCTTTATATCATGAAGACGCACAAATTAAATCAAGTTACTTGCTTGGAAATCGAAGAAAGTCGCAATAGATGCAAACCTGCAGTAGCTTTGAACTAGAACCTTCGATTGGACTTAACGTACTTTCGAACCAGACAAACACGATGAAGAAGCTTCAATAACCTTCGAACTACGAACCATAAAAACTTGATGGAGAACTTCATATTGATGTACGGAATTTTGTTTAGGCTTGTTTTGAAAATTAATAAAAAGGGTAAATGAGTAATTTTATAAAAAAATGGGGAAATATGTTATTTAAGTTTAAGGTTGGTAAATATGTAATAAGATGTGTTAGTAAGGGGATATATGTAAAAATCTATTTTTCTAATTAGAAAAGCCCCCTTTTCACAACATTTGTATCAATAACGTGTTCAACTAATAACCCTGCTTTATTCATCTTTTCAATATCGAAATTTAGATAAGTGATAAGTTATGCAATTTCAAGACCATTCTTCGCTTTATGATACCTTTCAATCATATCCCTATTCTGAGCATACCAAATTTCATTATCATCTAAGTTTGATAAAGTCTTTTGTTTTATACTTTCTCCTTTAAAAGCTTTTAATTTAATTTAAGCCTTTTGGTTGATTTGGTATACTTTTCTATAACATTTAGTAAGTTTTTGTTATGTTCCTTTAACCAATTAACTTTAACTAAACTTTTAGAACAAATTAACACAACATGAAGAATAGCCAGGATTGGAATTTACCTCAGCTTTTAACTCAGGATTAATTTCCGCTATGAATGCTTGATTAAATCACATTAAACTCCTTGGCATATACATTCTTCACATGATTTCCATTATCTGTCTCTTGATCTAGAGACTAAAACCTTTCATTTGCTTTCTTCAGCTTGACATTCTCATCAAACCTTTGTTCCATAGCATCCATCAATTCCTTAGCACTCTTATATTGACAAAATCTATGGTGAATTTCTTTGGTAAGACCCATAATAATTGTTGCATAAGGTTTTCTTTCTCGACAAGGTGTCGGATCAATGACAAGGTGTCGCACCAGGAGAAGTATCAGATCACTATGACATCTAACAGAACAATATCCGAAAAGAGGTGTCATGAAATATGAAAATGGTAGGTGTCTGAGCAGGTGTCGAAGCAAGGTGTCAGATGAGATGCCGGGTAAAGGGTCGCACAAAAAACCTAGTTTTAGAACAAGGTTACGAGATGTTACAACGTTAACTAAAGAAAACAGTCTCGAAGGCCTCTAAATCAAATTTCCACTATTGGAGTTGATCATATATGAGTTAGAGCTTCAGTTAAAATTTAAAAACAATCCAACGGTACAATCTCCAAGAAATGTCTAATCTTTGAGGGTGTGTTTTTTTGATCAGAAACCATAAATTGCTACATTCTTTAAAATACGTAACCTACTTAGAGATGTTATTTTCTTAATCCTAACTAGCAAAGTGTTCAACAATGAGTTAGGAAGCTTAAATTAAAATTTGGGAACGATCCAACGGTTAAGTTGTCGGAAAATTACAAATTTGTGAGAGGTGTCAAGAGGTTTTAGATTACAAATTTGTTAAGAGGTGTCAAGAGGTTTTAGATTAAAGGAGAGGTTTCGCATGGAAACAGGTTTCGTGAAAAACTTGAAGCAAGACCCCTTTCGAACGAGTTTTCATGAAATTTTTCACCAAAAACCCAATCTCCTCTGTCATCAATCTTTATAGGATGAAAAAAAATTCAATCTTCTACCCAAAATTGACCAAAAACAAATTAAACAATCATGGATATATATCTCCAATTTTGACCCAAAATCAACCAACACTTCAAATCTAACGCCACCAAAGACCTAGAAACCCTAAAAAACGATTCCCAATATGCAAGAACACGAAATCCAATCTTCAAAAACTTAAGTGCCCACAAATAACCTGAAAAACTAGCCTATGATGAGCACAAAGGTTCTGATACCACCTGGACTCCATGGTTCTTCTCTGGATTGATATTCTAGGCCATATAGACGATTCCCAGATGTGCGAATTCCGTTGGAAGCTGCTCGTTGATACTTGAAAATGTTAGCACGTAAGATAAATCACATTTAATCACTTCTCTGATAAATCACAATAGGTTGAACAAGTTACAAGATGGCTACCTTACAATATGGAACATAACAACATATTTATACTCAAAACCTAAAAGCTAGGTTTGTACCACCTAGGTTTCGCATCCTAAGTGTCGCACAACACTAACATGCGAAATCTAGGTATTGTACCCAACAGGTTTTGCACAAAACCTAAGGTTTCGCATAGTCTAAATCTAAACAAGCCTATTACATTATTCAAACATAATTACAAATAATCAAGACATGGACTCGAAGACTCTTCAAGATGTTGTCACAATTCTATGAACCAAAAACCACTAGCTTAGTGACAAAATTGTATGACCCTCATTCAAATGGCGTTGAATCCCAGCCTTAGTTAAAGACATGGAGTAGAATTTTATGCAGAAATAAAAATATATAAATTAGTCAGACCAACCAAAGCGGTTATTAAGGGTTTTACCGCATATGCAGTTTCCCTCCTAAGCGGGTGAGTTCGGTTGAGCACGATGCTCGCCTGTCTTAGTTGCTAGGTATATTAGTTTCTACCGGTCCCAACTATCAACTTTTGGTTTCTACTTGTCCCAACAATTGAATTGGCTGTCAACGGTCCCAACTTTAATCACTTTGACAACCAATAGTTTGTTGTTAAATATTTTTTAACGCCGCTAAGTTTTTTTCCACTTCAAGACCGATGTTGTAGGTCTTTTGATCAGAAGGAGAATACGGGTCGATTGATGTAAAAGTAATCTCGAAACGTCGCTCCGAACGATAAAATTTTTACATCCGATTGAAGCACCGTTGGGTTTAAACACCTAATTGAAGCATCATTTCATCGTTCGGAGCGCCGTTTTAGGTAACTTTTACATAAATAGACTCGTATTCTCTTTCCGATCAAAAGACTTAAAAACATCCGTCTTAAATTCGAAAAAAACTTAACGACGTTAAAAATAATTTAACGATGGACCATGGTTGCCAAAGTAATAAAATTTGGGGCCGTTGACAGTAAATTTAATAGTTAGAACCTGTAGAAACCAAAAGATGAGAGTTGATACCGATAAAAACCAATATACCTATTAGCTACATGTGCTCGAAGCGCATGGGTTATCGAGCCCGTAAAACTCATACAAACTATAAAAAAATGCTACTAAACCCAATTTTCAACCAGATATTTTATGTATAAGTATCCTAGTAAAAAAAATAGCCGCCTTAATGGTTTAAATAAATTTAAAATTTTCAAGCATTGTTAACCAAGACACGTAACCAAGGTAGCCCCACAACCATTAACCCCAAGGTCGGTGTATCGTGCAGTTATAAATAAAAATAAAAATAAAACGATACACATCGTTACCGTTTCTTAATTCACTCCCGTTAACTCTCCACCAATCCAATATCACCAAACTAAAAAACAAAAACACATCTCCTTTTCGTTTATGGAAAAACAGCAACCAATAAACACCTCGCCGGAGATGGCAGCGGCGTTGCATCTAATCCAACTCAGCGGTGACTCAGACGTTGATGTTCACCGTCACGGAAACAATATTTCCTCCGCCGAAGTTCTGATGAACAGAAGACGGAAACAATTTGTTTCCGATCATGATGAAAGCCAAGGGAGCTGTACGTCCGATTTAACATCAGGCAAGATCGTTGAACAGGACGATAATGATGTTACGCGAGGGAAAAAGAAAAAGTTTCGATCGATTGTTGAGATCTATAAGATAAGTCGACGATTGTTTTAAGTTTAAGTTTTGAGTTGCGATGTTGATGTAAATTATAAAGTCGTATATAGAGATGGAGGAATTGTGTATATATTTTGGTAGCGTGGGAAAGAAGCTGATCGACCTTCGTTTTGTTTTCATGTTTGAAACGTGAAGATTTTTTTATGATAATTTGGCTGTGGTAGATTTAACTTAGATATGTTTGGATGGTAACATGTATAGAATGATGAGCTTAAAATGAGGATGATGTGAAGTGTATAATACGACATTAAATAATCATTTAGAGAGAATAACCATTAACCAACAAATCTTTGGTTTAGTTTTTGATAGCTTATTTACTTCAATGTGTTTTCATGTGGAAGATGTATGAATTGAGTCTCTAGGTGATTAAAAAATGTTAGGTAAAATGATTCATTGTAAAAGAATGGTAAAATGTGTGGTTGATTGGATAATGAAGTTGATTCATTTATTATTTTAATAAATCACATTTTTGCTGAATACTTCAATTTTGGTTGGTTCACCTCATGTTTTTTTTTTCTTTTCATTATTTCTAAGGAATGAGTTAATTTCTTTAATTTATGTCTAGAAGCATGAACTAACCTATATTTTACCCGAGTTAAAACCCAGGTCTTGACTCATGCCTTGAATAATGTCTGGACCTATGAATCGAATTAGGTTCCAACCCATGAACCAACCTATGACATGAACCATGCTTTGACTCATGACTCGGCACGTGTTCTGAACCAATCCTCAAATCATGATCCGACCCATATCGATCCATGATCCGACTCATGACTTGACTTGTGTCCCAACACGTGTCTTAAAAGATGACCTGGCCAGTAGGCCGAGTGAGGACCTAACCATGACCTGACCCATGAATTGAGCCGTGACCCAAACCATGACCCATTCAAACTCCCGATCTATTCCTCAAAGCGTGCCTCGACCCATAGCCCAACCCATGCCCCGATCTATGCCTCAACCCTTTTGTCCGACCCATGAATCTAACCGTGACCTGAACATGACCTGACCAAAGTTCTGATCCTTTCCTCGAAGCGTGACTCGACCCATAGCCCGACCGATTAGAGACCCATGCCCCGATCCATGCCTCAACCCTTTTTCCGGACCCATGAATCAAATCGTGACCCGAACATGACCCCACTAAAGTTCTGATCCATTCCTCGAAGTGTGACTCGACCCATAGCCAGACTCATGCCCTGACTCTTTACCCGATCCATGACACGACCAAAGTCCTGATCCATTCGTCGAAGTGTGACTCGACCCATAGATGACCTATAGCCGACCCATGCCTCGATCTAATCTCGACCCTTTACTCGAACCATGATATGTGTCACACACCCAAATTCCACTAACGGAGTGTTACCTTTATGAGGGTGAGAAACCAGGATCCAAGTCATTAATTACACAAATGACTCAAAATGAGTTTAAAAATAACGTGTCAGAAAAACCAAAATTCAGAATTTAACCGTTTAATAAAGCAGAAGCATAAAGTAAGTAAACTAACATCTGCGCAAAACACGCGCCCAAAAACATAGATTTAAAATACAAGTAACTAATAAATAAAACGTTTGAAAAACGAATAGACCCATGATGCATGTCCTAATATAATGTTCAGCTAACCTTGGCCACATAAGAAAAACACGTTAGAAAGTGTCAACGCTACGTTGGTGAGTTCATAGGTTTAAATAACAGTTCATAAATTTTTCCAGATAATGTAAATCACAAATATATCAGTAGGTAACTAACCCAAGTTTTCATGTTACTCAAGCGTTTCGAATGTGAGCTGACTGTTTATGTTGTGCCATATCACAATTGGTAATGTAACATTTGCCCCAATTCAAACCCGACTCAAAACCAAGAACCCAAACCCGAACTGTCCAGGTTATCCATGTTCCTGTCATTAATGAAATAATCTGGCTTATTATTCTTGAGTTATTATCTAAACATAATTACTAAATCATTATAATGGTTACTTATAAAAATAATTAATTTGTAACTTATGAAGAGAATCCTATAAATAGTAACTAGTTAATTATTAGGAGATATTGGTTCAAAAATATAGAAGTTAAATTTTACAAACTTGATAAAAGTTATTTAATTTAACTAGACAAAATTAGTGAATTAAGTTTTGGGCTAAAAGTGTAAACTTAAAACTCAATTTAAAATGTTTGGAATGAAATAATATCAATAACATAACTTCCTTGGGGAAAACTGTAAAATTGTTTAATGCCCAATCCATTTCCCCCTGTATTCCTGGTCGCCAGCTCCGGCGAGCGTCGAAAATATCCAAAACCCACAAATTTTATCAAATTAGCCCGATTTAATCGTCCTTATCACTTTATCTACGAGTTTCGAACTATATTCACTGCGATTCACATTTTAACAACCATCTAATCTATTCCTTTACTCTCGGAAGTTTGAAGTTTAATTTAACAAAGTCAATCATAAGATTCAAATTAAACCAATCAGAAATCTTCCACTAATTTGTTAAGACTTGATCATGAAGCCTAATTAACAATAATAATGCAAAATCAGTGGGTTCATTTCAATTTCTGCCGCAAACAAACTCAAATTCGATTTATGCTATTTACCTAGTCTCGATCAAATATATGTACTCCCACACGATCACCCGATCTCACTTTAGCAATCTGTATTATTAATTTCACTCATAACGTACAAATAAAACCATTTGTGATCATCATTATCTTCGTCCTCTGCTTCTTAGTCAAATAACATCTTCTAGGTTTTGTTAGTCATTAGTTTTTTGGGGCTTTTATTCCTTATTCATCATCAAGTGAATCAAAATCATCAATTGTATCATATCAACTCTTCTGGGTTGATTTTAATCACACTCAGCTGCGGTTTCTTCTTCTTCTTCATATTATCATCAATCAAGGTACTTGAATGCATCCTATACTCGTTTTAGCATTAGGATCATAGACCCTATGTTTAATTTCCATTACATATTAGTTAAGATTTCCGATTTAAGGATTTAGGGATTAGGTTTATATGGAATTCAGATATTTATTTTCTTATTCTTTTTAAATTTATGGTTTCAGTATAATATCAACAAAGGAATTTGGTCTACTAGTTTAGTCGTTTGTCTAAAACGCAAAGGTCTCGGGTTAGACCCCTTGTTCACCCGTGGCTTTTTTTTCGGTTGGTACTTGTTTAATACAAATTGTTATCTATGTGTTATTAAATTTAGATAGCATAATAACTCCAATTTACTTAGATGTTCATTAAATGCTTTTAAACAAAGAAATTTGGTTTAGAAAGGAAACTTATAAATAGATATTTTAAACTTTATAAGTTTATTAATAAAAATTTTATAAATATTATTTTATAAATAGTAAATGTTTATTATTTTCAAATATTAGGAAAATTATAAAAGTTTATTAAAGAAATTATGAATTTTAGAAGCTATAAAGTTTATAAAATTAGTAGATTGTTTAGTCAGATCTTTTTAGTTAATTTATATCTATAACTAGACCAATATTATTATTTATTAATTTTTTTAGAACGGATTCTTTAATTAATTACTTCTTAAATATACTAAATAGGTATTTAGTCATTTATTTAGTTAATTAAGTTCTTATATTGCATTAATCATTATACAATTTAATGAACCTATTGGTGTTTATCATTTATCATTATCTATTTTCGTTACTATTCAATTAATTAATAGAGTAGTATTTGTTCAAATTAGCTATTTGGAATTTTTACCTAAATCAATTATATATTAATTTAAAACCCAAGTTCCAATTAGAACCTAGATTCCTGAATCATCTTTAATCATCATCTAACTTAAGACCTAGTTTTATTTCGTCATGCAGATATCACGTGAGCATTCATAGCCTCTTTTTCAACTTTACATTTTGGGGTGATTTCATGTGACTCATTTAATCACTTTATTTATTTTAATCACGTTTATCATATATTTTTTTAATTTTATTCAGTATATTCAATTCGATTTATGTTTATGTTGATTACTTGCATTTATGTGTTCATTACATTTTAAACTAAACTTTATCGAAGCATAATCATTAGTTTTATCCAAACTGACGGTTATTCAATGATAGATCTATTGGCCTAACAAACCCACCTAATATTTTATCCGAGGGTGATTGTAACCGGTTATTTACTTTGGTTTAATCACCTGATACTTTATCCGATGGTGATTGTAACCTACTTTTCATTTAATCATTTTTACCCACGTCACTTAATCTGTGTGATTAAGTGGATGCAAGTTAATCAATCAAGGTTTGATTGTTCCTATGTTTACTTTGTATGATACACTTCGCATTTATAGTTTTGACATAACATGAGAATTCAATCAATCATTTTATCTATTATTCATATACATTCAAACATGTGTACTCACTAGCTAATTCGTTAGCTGAACAAATACTTTTCACATGTTTTCAGGTTATGCAGCTTAAGTAGTTACTTCAGGTGCTCCACATTTAGGGCATGTTTGGACCTAGTTAACAAATAATATGTTGTATTGTTGAGTGGTACATTTATTTGTACTAAATTGCTTTATACAATGCAATTAGGAATTAATGATATCACAACCATTTTGTATCATGAGCTACGAGCAGTTTATTCACTTACATCCGCCCTGAGGTTTCCACCATTGGTCGGGGTATGACAATTAACATACAATGGCCCATGAGATTAGGATAATTTACACCTGCTAGGCTCCCAACCGAGGGTGTGGTTTGTCAAACCCAGTAGTACTACCCGAACTTCCTCGCTATACCCCGTATATTAACGGTTCAAGAGAATTGAAAGGACTTTCGTATGTTAAGTTTAATGTTTAGTAGTCATGATGATATATAGGTAAATACAAAATCAAAAGTGTTTTTGTGCATGTTTTCTTCCCGAGAAAATGAGTAAAAGAGGGTCGTGAAAACTCACCTTAGGTTGCACGACTACGAACAATTAGCAAGTAAAAAGCCTAGGTAGTCCCACTACCTAATAATGATCGCTAATTAGCTACTAGCGATTAAAATAAAACTTAGAGGGTTTCTCGTCTTCAATTCGCTTTTGTTCCCACTGCCCTAATAGAGTCATTGTAATAAAACAAGTTTTAATGCATGACAAAGACCTAGATGTTTAAACTCTCAGTTTATTAACCCATATAAATCAAACACCATGTTTATACAATTCACCACGCATAAGTATATACTATTTCACGTGTATATATAATCATCATCTACATATTTCTATAATAATACACATAACCATGACATTATCATTCCATTATCACTCCTACATCTTGAACTTACTATCACCATGCCATAAATATATTTTTTCTATAAGCATAACATACCACACATTTACATGCATTTCATTATCAAAACAACACCACATTATTACCAAATCATCACTTTCTCATTTATCGTTAGCACTTTATTATCAAATTATCATGTGACGAAAACCATCATACTAACATTGTAGAACTACCACGACCTATAGAACTACCACGGCCTATAACACCATACACAACAAAGCACCCACAACACCTAGTAGAACTACTACGGCCTATAACACCATTTATGCCATAAAACATCTACTCTCTTAGAATTATACTTTAACCAAAGAAACATATTCACTATTATCTTCTCGACAACTCTGTCCACCGATAAGGAGATTGAGTTGCATATTAAGTCGTTCCTTGCTAACCAAATGAACCAAACCATCGCCATAATTATCATAGGTGCTGTGTCTCTAGTTGTCGACGATCCATTTAGATTATTCACTTGTTCAATCCAATCTCTAATAGAGTCACCGATCTCTCCAGACCAATCGCACCAGTTTCTTATTCTGCTCCGAACCTTGGTTATAAAAGGTCAATTTAAAAATAGGTGATCTATAGTTTCGGGCTCATTAAAACGCATAGAACATTCTGCATTACCCACCGAAACCCCCGACCTACCAAAGCCGTCTTACAAGGAATCTTGTACAACCTTGTTTTCCAAGTAAAACATCTAACCTTTACTGGCACCCAATTCCTCCATCTAACCGGGTTCAAATCGATCGGTGTCTGATTTAATTCTAGGATTTTTCTGAAACTACTAACTGCGAATAACAAGTCTTCATTTGCCTCCTATTTCCAAGAGTCCACCAGACTCAAAATTGAGCAACCTTGAAACAGAAAATTGCAGCCATGGAATTGATATGTTTCATTTCTTGGAGCCAGAGTCCTTTTCCAATTCCAAAGTCGTCTATCACTATCACTATCAACTTTGCACCTTCACCAACTTTACACATTATTTATTGAGACAAACGGTCAAACCAACAGACCAGTTCAACTGTTGGTTTTATATCGAACCCAAAAACTTAAATATAATAACAAAACAAATACCCCAATTCCATAAAAATCCTAATCCCTAAATCCTTAAATTGAGCATGTTAACTAATTTGTGATGGAAGTTAAACATATGGTTTATGATCCTTACACAAAATGAGTAAGATAGAAGTATTGATTACCTTGTATGATTTCAAATTGTTAGAATTAAGGAGATGATGAAGACGTGACTGAGATGGATAAAACTCTGATTGGCCAATGATGATGTGACTTGATTATTATTCTGAAAACACTTGATGATTCACGAGGAACGAAAGCCCCATCGTTGTCACACCCCCAAATCCACTAACGGAGTTTTACCGTTAGAGGCGTGACAAACCAGGATCTAGTCATTAATTACACCGAACGACTCTATATGAGTTTTGAAAAACCAAACGTTAAACCATTAAATGTGGTTGTTTAAGTGACAATCAGAGTATTTAGTTTTTCAGTTATGCGGAACCGTAATAAATAAGTAAGTTTAAGTAAACCCAAACCATGCAGAAAGTAAATGCGCAAACACACGCGCCCGACACAAACCACGCAGTTTAAATAGTTTACAAATCCCAAAAAGAAGTTTTTAATGCAAGAAATGTTTTAAATGTTTGCGAGGACGCCATGCCATGCCCTACGTGCATTGTACCTCAGTGACCTGAAACAGTGAAAGACTAAAAAGTGTCAACACGACGGTTGGTGAGTTCACATAGTAGTATAAAACAAGCAGTTCAGTTGTAAGCAGATTATTAAATTAAGTATGTCATTGTAGGTAGCTAATCTACAGCACATGTCCTTAGAGGCGTAATGTATCTGACCGAAGCTGACGTATGTACACATTTGATAGGTTCAATTGGATCGATGATATCGCTCAATGATCAGAATGATTCATACACAAACACAGTTCAATCACAAACACAATTCATTACTAAATAATTCTCTTGTATTTGATGATCAAAGCAAATCTGCAGTACAAATGTAGGAGAAAATAAATCACACACACTTAGTTCTCTCTCTAAAGTGAATATGTGAATCAGACTCTCTCCTCACACTCTCTCACTACATGCTTTAAGCAACAAAATACATTTTAGGGAAAATAACAAAATAAACCCTAAACTATACATAAATGTATAAAACAAGTACAAAGTAAATCTTAACAAGAAATAGCCCTAACAGTACTCCCCCTAAGATTTATCTTTGGACTTCAGCAAAATCTTCAAACAGTTTTCATCTTGTTCAGCTTCAATCTCTCTCACCAATCTTCAGATTCTTCTTTGACATCCAGCAACTCTTTTCCTTTGTATTCTTCTTGTTCTTTCAATGCTTCCTCTATGCACGACTTGAACTTTTCTGCTATCTTTGCTTGTCTTGGCTTTGACTCGTTAGTAAGGATTGGGCAGGCATTCATACGTCTCAGAGAATCAAGAGTTAAACCTGCAAAATCAATATTAGCATAAAATTCATAGGGCATTTCTTTCCCTTTGACTTGCACTTCCAATGTTCCCTTTGCAGTTACTCTCATAAACTCTATCTCCGGAATGTCGACCTTCGCAAGGTTAGCATTAAGTAATGCCTTCCATACACGTATCTTCTCTGATGCAGCTGCTATCACCTCGATCATCACCACAAACAAGTTTCGATCAGCTTCAGCAACTTTGTCTTTACATCTTTCCATTCTGTAACTTCTCAGATAATCAATGTAGGATGGATGCAACAATTTCAGCTCAAATGTACTGAATAAGGTAATCATGTCCTTATCCCAATCATCCATATTTCGTACAATTTTCAACTCAAAAGTTTCCTGATTGTAGAAAACTTTAAGAATTGGCTTAGTCGCTTGAGAACCATCAAACACTTTTAACCCCGGATCAGTCACCTTATCAAAATATTCGTCAGAAAATTCTTCCAAATACATATCCTCACTCACCACCAACTTCTTCTGTTTCCTTGTTTTCTTCGATTGAACATAAGCACTGTCCTCCTGTTGACCTCTAAATTCCAAATACTTCGGTAATCGGCTTATCCCAGCATCAAGCAGCATTGCGCATTTATCACCACGCTCAGCATGCGTGTGATTTATCAGTCTTAGCTTGTGCAACTCTTTCAAATCTTGCACCTCTAACTTGAAAATACTAGAGTAATAATGGTATACATCGCATAAACCATTAACTCTTTTAATCATGAAAGCATCAAACACTTCGTCATATTTCCACGCTATGATTTTTACCTTCTTGGACTTTTCCGGTACGATCATTGAATCAAGAAGTTCAGCAATCGACTGACCCTTGCTCAGCAGTGATCTTACAACATCACCTGCTGTGGCTGATTTATGCCATGATTCACGTACATCCATAGGTATATTGTATGACTTGACCTCACTAGGAAACATATTTATCAACTCCTTCCTCTTTTTGTGCGCATCTTCTGGTAAAGCCATTACCGGTATCTCTTTTGGTCCGAGAACTTTGTATCTCTTGGTCAGCTCATAGTATTGAGGATTGTTATAATCCAGATAAAACATACGATTGTACATCTTCTCCGTCTTCATAAAACTTACAACAATTTTCCTCAGTGACTCTTGTTTCAATCTTTTCAACGTCCGATATGGATAATTTCTTGAGCTCAGCCAGTCTCGCATAGATCTACTTGACATTTC
Organism: Tagetes erecta; assembly: GCA_030867185.1. NCBI lineage: Eukaryota > Viridiplantae > Streptophyta > Magnoliopsida > Asterales > Asteraceae > Tagetes > Tagetes erecta. The sequence continues at coordinate 11,507,939 of CM061493.1, forward strand.
TTCAGGGTTTTGATGATAAAGCTCAGTTGGAGGTAAATCATCAATGTTTAAACTCTCTTGAAGTGGTGTCCATTCTCCCATCTCAACAACAAACTCTTTCTCATCAGCAGCGGCTTTATCTTGAGCTATCAAACATTTTTCATACTCTTCGTTGATTTGACTCACAGTCAGCCCATTCAGATACACTGGATTATACTTCATCTTCTCAAGATACGCAAAGCGTTCAGGCAAATCAGCTGGAATCTCATGATCAGGATTGGCTTCAGGCTCAGCTTCTGGTTCAGATTCTGTAAAGTCAATATCATCTAAGTCATCTAGTGCCTCTACCATTGGTGCATTGTCAGTTTGAACCGGCTCAAACTGACTTACTTCTTCTGTCATAGTTTCAGTCACATCTTCAACCATTTCAACTACTTCAGGCACTCTTTCAACCAATACAGTTTCAGATTGAATCGGCCCAATCTGAACTGTTTTATCAACTTCAGCTTCTATCACAATTTCATCAACCTTTGCCATTTCTACCTCCTCAGTTTCAGCTACAGTCACATATTAAATCGGCTCAATCTGCACTGTCTCATCAGTTTTTGCTTTCTTCGAAACAGATGCTTCTTCAGTAATCTCCGGCACAGCATCTAACTTTCGTTTTCCCTCAGCCTTGTCAAAATTGACAGTTTCAGTAGCTTCATCGGGAATGACTATAGGAGATTCAACCCTTATGCCCACATTCGTTGTACCACGTGCTCTAGTATAGTAAACTTTTGCTTCTTGAGTAGCTTCAGTCACTTCCATCACCTCATCTGAAAAATCTTTGTCTGATGTGGACCCTGACTTCTTTGATCGAGTTTCTTCCAACCATTTTTCCAACATTTCTTTCTCAGCATCAAGAGTATTGCATTCAGCCTTCAACTCTTTATAATCATACTTCAAGTTTTCATGTTCCTCCTTCAACTTATCATACTCAGCCTTCAACTCTTTATGTTCAGCTTTCAACTTAACATGATCAGCATCCAACTCTTTGAAAGTTTTCAAATTCTGATTATGAATACTCCAAAACTCTTCAAATCTTTTCTTCTTTCTATCATTTGATGCTTTCAACTGTTCATTAGCATCTAATAGCTTTGCCACCATCTCTTCTAGCTCAGCAATCCTCTTTTTATCCTCATTCTCATCAACACTTGAACCAATTTTTGGCGAAGACTCCAAAACTTGTTCAATGTTTTCAGCACCTGGAGATGATGTGGTGGGTATATCAACAGGAACAGAAGCAGTAATGCCAGCATCAGTGTCATCAACTATCTGTGCAATAGTCTCAACATCGGCCATTACTTCTTTAGCAATCTGAACAACATCTATCTGCTCAGGCATATTCACATCTTCTATCACATTTGGTTCCTTTACAATCACAGACTTAGATCTTCGAGATCTAATATACTGAATAGTAATATTTCTTGGAGCTTCAATGTCAACCTCTTCAGCCACACTAACAACCTCAACAGGTTCTTTTATCATAACTGGTTCAGCAACTTCGACATTTTCTATTTCCAACTCCATTGGTTCAGCAATATCACTATTCTCTGCCTCCTCTGAAACAGATTCAGCATCATCACCACCATCATTTCCACTATCATCACTTTCTTCACCTTCACTGTCATTATCATCATTTTCATCATCCTCAGATTCATCTTCTTCATCTTCTGCATGACGAGCCGCATACTCATCATCATCCAGCAGATTGTCAGGCACCTCATCAACAAGGTCCTGTGGATTTACTATCTCTCCATGTGAAATATGATGATAAACTATCTCAACATCTTCCTCATTATTTGCTATATCCCTCATATAGTCAAATAAATCAACACTTGGCACATTCCCGATACTCATCTTTCTATAAGATAGATCATTCATGTCCTCAGTATACAGTATCCCTCCAACAACACCTTTGATAGTCACTATGTATAGGTTGGACTCACCGGCTTGTCGGTGTTACTTTTGTATGTAATAGTTTGACTTGTAATTGTATTAGTGCTAGCGAACCTACGGGCGAATCTATGATTCGCCCGCAGGCCAACATGTCTTTTGTATTAGGTATCGACTGGGCGAACCTATGTTCCCAGCGAACCTGTGTTGGTTCGCTGGATAGATTCGCTAGAGCGAATCTATCAGCGAACCTAACATCACTATATATTGTAACCTTATCTTCACATCAATGTAACTTTTGCACATCTTTTACTCAAGCGATTTCTTACTGATTTGTGTTGTGTAATTGTTCCATTGAGGTGCTAGGAGCATATATCTTTCATCATTGTAGCTTATATACCTCGATTGTGTGTTAAATCTTGTTATTGGGTTATTTGGACTTTTACACTTTGTTCTACAAGTATTTGACATATTTGGGTTAAACAAGTCAACAAAGCACTGAAATCACGATCATTATGGACCAACAATATGGTATCAGAGCCTTAGTGCTCTTGATTGTTTGATTCAAGTGATTTTTGTGTTGATTTTTAAAGTTTTTGGGTCAAAACACTTTTGATTCTGTTGGAAGCTTGTTTCTTGTGTTTTGGAGTTGTATTTTGCTCAGGGTTTGTGTTATTTGGACGTAGAAAGCTTTTAAAACAAACCTGTAACCAAATGGTGAAGTTTTGAGGGTTTTCGAGCTGTTTCCGTACTATTTCAGAGTGGTTGAGCTACCAGCGAAACTGTTTGTTCAACCAGCGAAACTGCAGTTCTTCCAGCGAATCTAAATTCAAATTTTGTCCTGTTTGGGTTGTGTTGTGGCCAGCGAATCTAACATATCATCGAACGAAAGTTCATCTATTTGACTGACTGTGCAAGCGAAACTGCTGCCAAAATCAGGCCAGCGAATCTGTGCTTGCTCGTCAGCGAATCTGTTTGACTGTCTAGCGAATCTGTCACCAGCGAATCTGCCAGCGAATCTGCTGTGTTCTTCCAGCGAATTTATCCAGCGAATCTGTTATTTTTCAGCGAATCTGTAATCTGTTCAAGTTATGACTTCTTCAACACTTAATATGAATGATCTAGACAGCGTTCAACCTAACAGGCCACCGAGGCTTGTTAGTGGTGAAAACTTTGAAGATTGGAAAAGATGTTTGAAAGCGTTCTTCTACTACACGGACTACAACCAATGGGAATCTATAGTGAATGGTCCGCATGTGCCCACAACTGTTGAAGGAACTGTCACTTCAGTAAACACAGATCCAACTACTTTTACTGAAACTGATATCAAGTTACTGGATCGTGACAAGAAAGCATTAGGGGCACTGATACTTTGCTTACACCAAGACATCTTCAACCGTTTTGCAGAACACACAACTGCAAAAAGTCTGTATGATGCATTGTGTGAATTTTATGATGGCAATGAGGACCTGAAACTGGATAGAAAAGCTCAGGCCGAAAAGGAATTCAACTCTTTTGTTGGATATTCACAAGAGAACTTGACTGATATTACAAATAGATTCATGTCTGTGTCAAGTAATTTGAAGAAATATGATGAAAAGCTGGGCAATCACGAACAAGTTGCAAAATTGTTAGATTCACTTCCTCCCCAATGGAGCCTTCAAATCAAGCTACTGAAACAAGAGAGGAATTTTCCTGACTACAAGCTGATGGACGTCATCAACAAGCTGAAGTCTTTTGACCTTGATGTAAAAAGAAGAGAGTATAATCAGTCAATGATGGTTCCAAACATTCCCTCTCAAAATGCTGCACTAATCTCATCCGCTGCAAACTCTTATGTTTACAGTGCAGCATCTAGAGGATCTTCAGGTCATGTGTCTGCTAAGTCTGCTGGTGTATCTTCAAACGCTGGTTCAAGCTCAAGTGCATCCGTCACCACACAGATTCCGTCAGATACTATGGCCTTATTTGGAATGTTTGTTCACAGTTATGAAGCTCTTGTTGCAGGTGAGTTAAAAGGAAAGGGTATGACTGTAGAAGATATGTATCAGGTGGATCCTGATGATTTGGAGGAAACAGATATTCAATGGCAGATGGCTATGCTCACTCTTCGTGCCAGACGATTCATGGAAAGAACTGGTAGAAGAAACTTTGGAAATCAAGGACAGAATGCTAAGCTGGGTTATGACAAAGGAAAGTTACGATGCTATAACTGCAAACAACTGGGCCACTTCAAAAGAGAATGCCCATTACCAATCGTTACTGAGTCAGTTAACTCTGCAACTCCAAGATCTGCTCCAATTCAAGAAAAGGTTGAAGAAGTTAAGTCAAAGAATGAAACTGCACTACTCACCAACTTTGACTGGAGTGCAGAAATCGAAGAAACCAAGGAGGAAATCAACCATGCCCTTGTTGCTGAAATTACTGAGTTTGATGACAATGATATAAATCTCTTTGATCCGTTCAAAGAGTTTTATGGAAAAGAAGAGGAGGAGAAGGTTGAGAATGTTGATAAAGTTCAATCAGATGTTATTGCTCAAGGACATCTGAATCATTCAGGGTTAGTTTGTGAAGCCACTATTAATGAAGTAAAGCTTGAGGAAGAGTCAAAGGTTAGTCTGGAAGAAGTGATCGAGAAGGCAAGGCTAGATGCAGTTGATGAATTCAAAAGAAGCACTCCCTACTGTCAATGTGATCGTGCTCTGGCCGCTGAAAAACTGGTAATCGGTCTTCCTTACGATGTTATTGAAGATATGTGTTCATCTGCTTGCAAAATTCGTTTAATTGGCATATACAAAGCAAATAAATTGTTAATGTCAAACGAAAACGAATTAAAAAGAACCATCAAAGAGCTTAAATTAAGTGAATCAAAATATTTTGTTAAGTTAAGAGAAGCCTTAAAGGAAAACGAACACTTAAAAAGAACTCTTTTAGAAAAGAACTGTGAGATTAATTACTTGACTGAGCAAGTTACACTTGCTGAATTTGAAGCAAGAAAACTTAAAAACAAATTGCAGCAGTGGACCATATCTGGCATGAAAAGAGAGGAACTGTGCAAGAATCAAAGGGGGGCCAGGGTCAAGACAGGTTTGGGTTTTAGTAAAAATGAAACATATGCATATCCTCCACCCAGTACTTTCTGTTATTCTCCTACACCTATTCCTCATCCCTCAAATGAGTTAATTCAAGAGATTATGCAGAAAGATACTGACAGTTCCATTGCAGGTTTAAGTGAAGTAAACCTTAAGGAAGTTAGAGAGGAGTACGCATATGGTGGGAGTGTTGGGCTCGGTTGTTCTGGCAGTAGTGATTGCAGTAGTTCTGATTCCAAGAAGTCTTTTGAAGACATTTGTTTAGATAATCCTGTTTGTAGTAATATGTCATATTCAGACAATTGCATGTTTAATAGTAATCTAGGGTGTTTCACTTCAAACCCTAATGTGTTGAATGATGCTGATTTGATTAATAATGTGTGTGTGAATGACAAAGACAAACTTTCAGGTCAAGTCTCTGAAAGTCAAACTAAAACAAACTGTTTTCAAAAGTTCTTCACTCACCAAATTCCATCTTTCACACCTGTGAGAATTTCAAAACCAAAAGAGAAGGAATCATCTTTTTCATACATTCTTAAACCAAAACCTGAATCTGATACAGTTAAAGTCACAACAAGTAAGTTAAAAGAACTCTATGACACTTACAGTGACTGTGACTCACAACTGTCTGAATGTGATGAGGAAATTGTAATGGACAAAATTCCTGTCAACAGAATTCCCAAAAACAATTTGAAGTCTCACTGTTTTAAATGTGGAAATATTGGTCACACTGTCAAGCAATGCCCTAAATTAATCCAAAAGAACACAAAGCAAAAATCTTTGGAAAAAAGATTAAACACTTTTGTAAATAATTTCTTTTGTAGTACTTCATCAACTTCACCACCCAGGTACACAAAGACTTGGGTGCCTATTGCAAAGGTCTAACTTTTCTTTTCTTTTAATAAATGTCAGGAACATTCAAATGCCGTTGTAAATAGTCATTGGCATATTGACAGCGGATGTTCCAGACATATGACAGGATTGAAGGATCTTCTTACTAACTATAGGATCATAAACGGAGGCTATGTTGCTTTTGCGGGAGATAAGAAAGGCGGGAAGATGATTGGTCAAGGAGAAGTCTCAAATGGCTCACTTACTTTGGAAGATGTCAACTATGTTCCTGAACTGGCGTTCAATCTTCTGAGTGTATCACAAATCTGTGATAAAAATATTCCTGTGATGTTTCTTCAAAACGAATGCCTGTTCTTGAAGCCAGAGTTCACTATTCCTGAAGATATGGTGATCATGCGAGCTCCGAGACGAAATGATACCTATATGCTGAATATGGGATCTACAGAATCAAACTCCACCGTGACATGTCTTCTGTCTAAAGCATCATCCTTTGAATCATTTTTGTGGCATAAACGCCTTGGACACATTAATTTTAAAATTCTGAATAAATTGGTTAAGAACAATTTGGTCAGGGGTTTACCACAAAAGGATTTTTCTGTGGTCGAGAAATGCATGGCTTGTGCTAGAGGAAAACAGCACAAAAAGCCACATAAACTCAAAATTACAAATACTATCTCAGAACCCCTCGAATTGTTACATACTGATTTATTCGGTCCAATAAGTGTCAAATCAATTGCTAAAAAGTCTTATTGCTTGGTTGTCACAGATGATTACTCTAGGTACACCTGGGTAAGATTCATGGCGAACAAGAGTGAGACTGCCGAAGAATTGATGAAGCTGATTCCTCTAATAGAGGTTCTTGGAAAGAAGAAGGTTCAAGCCATAAGAAGCGATAATGGAACTGAATTCAGAAACCACATCTTCAACTCCTTCTGTGAACAAAGGGGTATTCTCAGACAGTTTAGCGCTGCCCGAACACCACAACAAAATGGTGTTGCTGAAAGAAAGAACCGAACTCTTGTGGAGGCCGCTAGAACTATGCTGATCGAGTCAAAACTTCCAATTATCTTCTGGGCTGAAGCGGTTAATTGTGCAACTTATGTTCTTAACAGGGTGCTGATAGTCAAAGAAAAGATGAAGACTTCATACCAACTGTTTCGAGGGATTAAGCCGCTGATTGACTTTCTACGCCCCTTTGGATGTTCTTGCACTCTTTTGAATACTCAAGATCAGAAGACGAAGTTTGGGGCTGTCTCTGATGAATGCTTCTTTGTGGGATACTCGACCACACAAAAGGCGTATCGTGTTTACAATAAGCGAACGCGGATTGTGCAAGAGTCCTACTATGTCGACTGGCAAGAATCTAACACTACCAGTATTGGTAGTGAACCAGCTTGGTTTTATGATGCCACCACCATTTTCAAATCATTTAATCTTCCTGACTCTGACGATGACGACATCATTCCACACACATCGGTTTCTATTTTCAATCATACACCTACACCATCACAATCACAACCTTCCACATCAGCTACACAACTACCTCCCACTTCATTTGACATTCCATCACCTCCACCAAATATTCCATCACCTCAAACTGTTCAAACTTCCACATCAGATATTCCATCCACATCCAACACCATTCCATCACCTACACCTACACCTCCACAACCATCAAATCAAACACCCACAACCGACCAAAATCCTTTACTACTCAACACTGACTTCAAAACCCTGAAAAACCATCCTCACGATTATATCATTGGATCTATTACCGATGGTGTGCGAACCCGGAGTCAGAGCGGTTTGATTAATGAATGTCTTTATGCTGCCTTTCTGTCTCAAGTCGTTCCAAAGAATTATAAACAGGCACTTGAAGATCCGAGTTGGGTGGATGCCATGCAAATGGAACTGCAACAATTCAGGAAGCTCAAAGTTTGGGAATTGGTTGATCTTCCTCCTAACAAGTGTCCAATCGGCACCAAATGGGTTTTTCGGAACAAGCCAGATGATCGTGGTGTGGTAATTAGAAATAAAGCGAGACTGGTTGTTCAGGGATTTGCTCAGGAGGAGGGAATTGACTACACCGAAGTTTTTGCTCCAGTTGCTCGCCTGGAAGCCATCAGAATCTTTCTTGCTCATGCCGCAAACAAAAACTTTAAGGTTTATCAGATGGATGTGAAATGTGCATTTCTATACGGAGACATTGATGAGGAGATCTACGTATGTCAACCACCAGGCTTCGAGGATCCTGATTTCCCGTCAAAGGTTTACAAGCTTGATAAATCATTGTATGGGTTGCATCAAGCTCCAAGGATCTGGTATGAAACTCTGACACAGTATCTCCTCAGTAAAGGTTTCTCTCGTGGCAGTATAGATATGACATTATTCAAGAAGGAGGTGGATGGCGAGCTGCTGATCGTTCAAGTGTACGTTGATGATATCATTTTTGGTTCGACTAATGAAGGGTTGTGTAGAGAATTTGAGAAGGTGATGATGGATCGTTTTGAGATGACCATAATGGGGGAGATGTGTTTCTTCTTGGGGCTGCAAGTGGAGCAAAAGCCGGATGGAATTCTAATCCACCAAGAGAAATACATCAAAGAAATCCTCACGAAGTTTGGCATGGACGACTCTTCTCCAGAATTGATTCCTTTTACTGCTCAAACATGCCTTACTTCTGATGATAATGGGAATCCTGTGGATGCTCATCGGTACCGCTCGATGATCGGATCTCTCATGTATCTGACAGCAAGTCGTCCAGATATTACATTCGCCGTGTGTTACTGTGCACGTTTCCAAGCCAATCCAAAAGAATCGCATGAAAAAGCTGTTAAACGAATTTTCCGTTACCTTAAGGGTTCCTCTCGTTTGGGACTTTGGTACCCAAAAGGTGGGAACTTTGATTTACATGCTTTCTCTGATAGTGATCATGCAGGTTGCAGGATTAACAGGAAATCAGTCACTGGTGGATGTCAATACCTGGGAGAATGCCTTGTTTCATGGCAAAGCAAAAAGCAAACAACAGTCTCTCTGTCCACAGGAGAAGCAGAATACATTGCTGCTTCAAGTTGCTGTTGCCAAGTGCTGTGGATTCAACATCAGATGATGGATTACGGCATCAACTTTCTTCATACGCCACTCTTTTGTGACAATGAAGCTGCTGTTGGAATCGCCAAGAATCCCATTCATCACACTCGCACCAAGCACATTGAAACAAGAATTCATGCAATCAGGGATGCTCAGGAAAAGGGTTTTATAGATATTATTCCTATCGAAACTAGGAAGCAAAAAGCGGATCTTTTCACAAAAACTTTTGATAAACCACGTTTTTATGAACTGATCTCCATGCTTGGACTTATATCCTTTTGAAAACCTTTTCTGTGAGAATCCTTTTGTAAATACGTAACTAACTTTTTCTTTTGCTTTATCTTCTTTGAAAAATCCGTGGGTCACTCGATTCATTGCTCCGTCACTTTATTTTATTTTATCTTCTTTTACTTTTCTTTTATTTATATATATATATCTTAAGAAAATCTGAAAAACAAAAATTTCTTATTAGACGGCTATTATATAGAAATTTTGGGGGAGATATAAAAGATTAACTATTTATAGTTTTTCAAATTTTGCTATCTCAGGATCTCCGTTTTGATTGGTGTTGAAAAGTCGTTGAAGGAGGTCAGAAGCATTGCGTTTGGGATATGTCAGATAGGCTCAGCCCGAAAACGAAGTAAACAGTGATTGTGCAGCCAAACATAACGCTCAAGATCTCGACTACAAGGATTATCTCCTTGACGTGATTGGATTGCACAAAGATAATGGTTCTGTCAAAAATGGGTTGAGAGTGTCAAATCTTTGTCTTGATTTCCCAAAACATCCCAAATCACCCTCGCCCTATCCCCGAATCGAGTTTCTAGTATGCAAAACAAATAAAAATAAAAAGCTGCTAGGGATGCTCTTCGGAAAAGCCTCTGAGTGAGTTACTCGTTAACTCCTCAGAACGTTTTGAGTCAAGTGCTTAACTCCTCTGCTATATGAAAGTATTGACCTGGAGTTGGTGGATCTTCTCTACTATACGGAAGTATTGACCTGAAGATTCACCGAGCATGCTCAAATGTTTATCTCCTCTGTTATACGTCAGTATAGACCTGGAGCTCTAGACTATTTGAGTTTCCCAAATAATAAGTCGCATTGTATTCAAAAGAATCAATTGCTGACAAAGCTCCACTCACAAAAGAAAAGATGCAGAAACTGCACAAGTGTCAAATGCATCGGTCAACATTCAAAAGTTGATCTTTGAAACTCAAGCAAAGTAAATCGTATTGCTCAGATATACCCTGATGACAGAACTTGTTCTTTTTACCTAGACGTCTGTGGGGACCAAGTTGTCAGAGACTCTTCAATCAAACCGAAAACATGATAAAAGAAGCTGCTGATCTCTTGTTGAAAGGACTAAGGCATGGGTTTAAATGGACAAACATATCTGCAATCCCGCCAATCGATGATTCTCCGGATTCTACTCAAAACATCATGAAGAATATATATCCTTTCTAGCGTTTAAAATCGTCTCCTGTTATACTAATTTTATTTTATTTTATTTTAATTTTAATTTTGGGATCTTATGTATATATTTTTTTTTGGAGCGTTGATGTCGTGGGACGTATTCACGGATTTACAAAGATTTTAAATTTTAAGAAAATCCAAAAATATTTTTTTTATTTTTGTTTGTCTAGCGAATCTATGGCGAATCTACAAATTCGCTCGGTCTCTAAGGTTCGCCCGGAATCTCTTTGTTTCGCTGACATGAAACAGCCTTGTTTATGTGTCAGCGAACCTGCTAGCGAACCAGTCGGAGACTTTGTCTTTTGGTCTTCCGGCGAACCTAAGGTTCGCTGGTCTGTCTGCCAGCGAATCTATGTATGTATATATATACAGTGACAGCGGATATTTCATATATTCGCTGTACAATCCACTGTAGCACTTTTTCAAAAATCTTCCACCAACGTTCGATTCTCACCTATTTACGGCTTTTTCATACATTAAACAACTTCTTAGTGTTTGGTATGTCATCGTTTTCATCTTAATCTGTGTTTTATACCCTTAATCGTTCATTTGACATGTTAAATCTGTCTATTCTTGATTATGTCGTGTTTAAAAGGCTGATTGTATGTTAGATGTTAGGGTTTTACTTCATAATAGCCTTGTTTAGTGTTTCTTCTACCTGTTCGTTGCCTTAAATACCTGAAAATAGTTGACTGTATGTGATTTCGGCCGTCTTTGAAAAACTAGGGTTTCCAGCGAATCTAAGTGTTCATCTGGCGAACCTGAACGAAAGTTCAAGACATCGAGCGAACCTATGTCGTTATGCTGCCCGCGCAACAACATAGATTCGCCCGACTGTTTCTAGCGAACCTATACATTCGCTCGACTACAATGACTGATCTTTCATGTCAGCGAATCTATAGGTTCTGGTGCCAAAATCTCAGGTTCGCTATACCAGCGAACCTAAAATCCAGCGAATCTATTTTCTGTTTTTCAAATCTTCATTTCTAATAAATCTCCGTTTATTTTTCAGGCAAAATGTCGACCTTATTCTTCGAGAAAAAGCACAACATGTGTGCTTTACTTGATGAAAATTTTGAAAAAGCCAGCAGCTACAGAGACGCAATCAAATGGCTGAAGTCATCACACATACACTATGCCATCTCTCACTCACCTACCATATATGAGACGCACGTTCGGGATTTCTGGCGAACTGCTGTCATGAACGTGTCGGTACAGCCGTCACGTATCTGTGCAAATGTCTGTGGCCAAGACTTGGCGTTTACTGAAGCCGATCTGGCTAGAATTTTGAGGCTGGAGGATGATGTGGGTGAGGAGGTACATATGTCTGCTGAAGAAGTTTACGGGGCATTCCGGACAGCGGGGTATGAGGGACCGATGCCCGGAGAAAAGAAGATGGAATTTGTGAAGTCGTACCTGATCCAGGAATGGAGGTATATAGCACATGTATTTATTATGTGCCTGGATCACAGAAAAGGGGGTACGGACGGACTGAACCTGGATTGGGCTCGAGCCATGGTGCTGTTCTGCCGAGGGCAGAAAGCAAATCTGGCGAAGCTGATATTCAACTACATGCTCGAGAACATCCATGCCTCAAAAGGAGCCAAATGGTTAATGTATCCCAGATTCATTCAGATGATTCTGAATGATAAACTACCAAATCTGCCGGTGGAGGGTGCAGAATTGAAGGTCTGGGATATGCATTCAAGGATTTTCAAAGACTGTAAATCAGTGCGACCGGAATGTGTGGGAAGGACAACGTATTTGTGGGAGAATATGTATCCGGCGGATAGGTGGGTGTATATTCAGAGGTTAATTGAGACTGAAAGGAAACGGGGCGGTGAAAACATTGAGGAGGTTGAGAAGAAGATTCGAAAGAGAAAGGCGTATGCAAAAGATAAAGATTATTCATTCGATAGAGAGGTAGATGAGATTCAAGCTGAAATAGATGCGGGCAGAGAACTGAGAACGAAAAGAAGATCTGATATACACGCTGAGGCATCAAAGAAAGCAAAGCATGATATAGGGGGTACATCTGCTGGGCCGGGAACTGAGTTGAAGGATGAGGTTGAGAGATTGAAGGCTGATCTGGTTGAGTTGAAAGGGAAGCACGAAGAGTTGGAGAAACAAGATGCTGAGAAATCTACTGTGATATATGAGATGGGCCGAATGATGAGGGACCAGCAATGTTTGATAGTAAGGATCTTCAAAGAGTTGAACAGCTTGAAGGAAAGTGCTGGGACTGAACCGGCGATGACTGAAGCGGAACTGAACTCCTTGACGGATATTACAAAATATCCGTTAATGGATGTTGACTTTGGAGATAAAGGTAAAGCTGATGAGGAGGTATTTGATGAGGAAATGGGGATCAATTTGGATGTGTTTGAAGGAGAGGAAGTGGTAGGTGGAACTGGTATGGATTATACATTGGTTGATGAACCGGAAGTTGACAGTGATGCTGAAAGTGAGGAGGATATTGAGGATGAGCCGGAGATATACAAGGTGGAAGAAAAGGGAATGAGCTACCAGTTTGAACACGCTGAGTTAGACAAAGCCGAATGGTTCAGGAAAGAGGAAGCAGTGGTGCCTGAGGTACCGATATTTCAACATCTAGACGAACCCACCACCAAACAGCAAGATAGACAGATCATTGCATGGAAATACAACTGTTTGGTGGAGGCGTACATGATCAAAAGGAGGGGTGGGGACATCACGTACGTCAAGAACCGAAAACACTTTGCCACCTTTCCTCGCTGGGACTTGCGTAGGCTTGCAGAGCTACCACTATTAGGGAAAGAGGATAGCGGGAGGGCGTGCGCATTTGAGGCTGCGATCAGGGAAGCTGCTAAGTCTGATTTTGTAGAGTTTGGATACCAAAAACCGAGGAGAATGAGACAGAAAAAGGATAAACACTGGGTGTCATGGAAAGGGAAAATTGTTTTGAAGATTGCTGCACCAAAAGTGATGACTAGGGTCAGGGTCCCAGACACTCAGCCGCCGAGACTGAAGGATTTTGTCAAGTGGTTCTATGATAATAGCACTGGGGAGGCCATTATTAGACTGTTTGGAGATGACCGTCCAGAAATTCGACTATTTGATCCGATGGAGGTCTTCTCCTTCTGTGATGAAGATTTAAAAGTTTTGTGTGAGAACAGAATTAAGCACGGGGCTGGAGATGACACTGCTGCCGAAGCAAACCTGTTTGTGAAGGTTGCTAACAAAGCCCGGGGAATTCGTGCAGAACTGAAAGCTGTAAATGAAAGATTGAGGAGGTCGGATGATCTGCAACTGGAAATGGACGATCTAACTAGACAGCTAGATCGATCAATTGAGCAGAGGTTTGAGAAACCTGTTGAGGTGATTGACTTGGAGGTGGCAAGCGAGGAGCCTACTGCAGAAATTCAGGCGGAATCGACAGCACAACTTGAGCCTGATACAGAGGTCGCAGAAACAGAGTTTGTGGATTCAATGCTAAATCTAAGTGAAGATGAGGCCGGAACTGAAGACTATACAAACCCAATGGCCGGGATCAAAGAAAGGGCAGGAGCTTTTATCGAACAACTTTGAAGCCATGAAGACGGAGCTAATTAGAAGACTTCCCCAGGTGAGGTCCAACCTAGGGGGAGTATTGATAGTCACTATGTATAGGTTGGACTCACCGGCTTGTCGGTGTTACTTTTGTATGTAATAGTTTGACTTGTAATTGTATTAGTGCTAGCGAACCTACGGGCGAATCTATGATTCGCCCGCAGGCCAACATGTCTTTTGTATTAGGTATCGACTGGGCGAACCTATGTGCCCAGCGAACCTGTGTTGGTTCGCTGGATAGATTCGCTAGAGCGAATCTATCAGCGAACCTAACATCACTATATATTGTAACCTTATCTTCACATCAATGTAACTTTTGCACATCTTTTACTCAAGCGATTTCTTACTGATTTGTGTTGTGTAATTGTTCCATTGAGGTGCTAGGAGCATATATCTTTCATCATTGTAGCTTATATACCTCGATTGTGTGTTAAATCTTGTTATTGGGTTATTTGGACTTTTACACTTTGTTCTACAAGTATTTGACATATTTGGGTTAAACAAGTCAACAAAGCACTGAAATCACGATCATTATGAACCAACAACCTTCTTCTCTGATGATTGGATATGCAACATTAATCATCAGTTGCAAGAATCTCGGATACATGAGAAACTTGAACCTTTTACCCTTCACCAGATTGAATACAAACCCATTCATAATCCACTTCGACATATTGAATGGTTTGTTTTCAGCAATTGCTACAATGGGGGATGCTATATCAGATGGGAAGTTGTCAAAACCTGCACTCCTTCTTGACATGCACTGTTGAATGACATAACATAATAACTTCCATTTCTTCCCCAACCTTGCTCGATAAAATTGTGACTTTGGAAATGCAGGAGGATGTCCCATATTCACAAAGCACGCTTGACATTCAGCATTGGTCAACTCATCATTTGCTCCTACCTCATCATCATCTATCCTCAAAGCTGTTCTGATGGCTTCTTCAGAAACAGTCAATACTAACTCTCTTGTAATGTTTCCTCTGACAACAGTCACTCCAGCATCATTTCTAATCACCTCAGCTGTCCTCCAAAAACTTTTTATCAATCTTGCATATATGACCGGCTTGGCACACATAGCATAAACATACTTTGTCCTTTTGATGAATCTCATCATGTCTCTATATCCTTCAGTCTCAGGAATAGATTCATCCAAACAAGCAACTAAATTGTGCTTGGGCTCAAACTTCAAATTCTCCATCTGTTAAAACAAAAACAAACCACAAACAAGACAAATGTGTTAGATTCTTCATTAATAAATTTCAAATTTTCATAAGTGTTTGAACTAAAAGTTATAAAAGTAAAACATTCACATAATCATTTTAACTCCTAAATTGATTTAACAAACTGATTTTCATCATTTGAATCAAAACAACTTTGAATTTAATTGATCATGAAACATTTTGCATTTTAACAGTTTAACACTTAAGAACACAAATTTGACATTCATAAGATGAAGTTGTTTAACATGTTTTAGTTCAGTTTTAACAAGGATTTGTCACTTTTAACATATATTTCATCATTTTAAAGTTAACATTTAAGAGCAGGTAACAGGTCATCAATGGCGATTGACAGTTATGAGCTAATTTGATTGATTCAGTTGATTTTAAAGAATTTTGGTGCAAATGAGTGATTGATTGTTAATGATCGACAGTTTTTACACCTAAACCAACATTCGATTTCAGTTTTAACAAGTAAAATCAAAGTGTCGATTCAGTGATAAAAAACACTGTTCATCATCGTTTTTCAATTTATCGGTTGATTTGCAAGTTTATCATAATCAAATCTCTTAAACAATACCTTATTCAATCGATCAGACTTGTTACAGAACAAACGATTGAATATGATAATCAAACGATTTAAGTGCAGAGGATTTGCTTGAAATTGTGTGTGAAAAATGATAAGTGTTTGTGAAGAGGCGGGTTTTTATATGGTTAAAAATTAGGTCAAACATGAGGTGCCGGGTCAACACTTTTGGACGGGTAAGCATAAAAGCCCAATAAGCCTTGACGGGTCAAGCACTGTTGAGCCGTGTCAGTCACTGTTGGGACGGGTCAAGTACTTAGAACGGGTCGCAACATGAGACGGGTCAACACAACACCATGTAAAAACACTTGACGGGTCAATAACTGTAGAGACGGGTAAGTTACTGTAGAGACGGGTAAAGGTTAGGAACAACTACACCTGTTTGGTTTTACTCATCACCCGGCAGCATAGTAGTTTTTATAACATCACCCGGCTTGCACAATAACTTGTTTTGTTCATTATCCGACTGTATAGTGATACCTTCATCACCCGGCTTACTTTTCTTCATTACCCGGCATTCTTTCCTTCATAACCCGGCAACACAGTTGCTTCCACTATTACCTGGCAATAGTGTTATACACTTACAAGGCAAGATAAGACTTCTTTCTTTCACCCGGCTTGCACAATAACTTGTTTTGTTCATTACCCGGCTGAACAGTGTCTTCATTACCCGGCTAAACAGTTGTTTCTGATATCTTTGCCCGGCTATAACACTTGAGCAATTCTTCTCAAATTTTCTCGTCTGTTGACTTTTTCAACTGCATTTACTGCACCTACAAACATTCTCGACATATTAATTAGACAAGATATCCTTAATAGAATTTGTCACATTAATTATCAACAACATAAGACAAGTCAATAAAAATTAATTTCAATTAAATTCCTTTTTCTTTTTCAAAAATGTTTTTGTTTTTGCACAACCAACATTTTTATATCCCGAAGCAATTTCTGAAAATCACATCACAAGACCTTGAGTTTGTTTTTAACACATCCAATACCTTTGCTTTTCATACCACATAATCTTGTTCATTCAAAACACACTTATTCAAAATAAAATATTTTTGGAGTTTTGCAAACATATTTCTTCTTCAATTTATTCTCCCCCTAAACTTGAAATTTTCTTGAAATTTTTAAGTTTAACAAGGATGTCGATGTGTCTATAATGATTCCAAATGCCTGCACTCACAAAGCACACACATTAAAATAAAGACATATGCAATGAATCAAAATATCGCAGTGAGATCATACCACACATTATCTGAACATGTTTTGCAAGTTTTGAATAGACATTTGACTTTTGTTTGATTGAGTGATGATATGAAAACATACCAATTAGCTCGAGTTGACACACTTACTTTTTCAGTATCATGATGATAATTAAGGTTCGATTAAAATGACTTATGTGACCCACATGTATACATATGTCAACATATTTCCTTATCAATCACTACTTGAATGCGTATTGCACAAAAATCTGGTCACTTACAGTCATAAACAATGTGGAATATGGGTTCTATTCGGATTTGGTCCACTTTGGGACTTCTTTTTATTTCATTTTGGAATTTTTCATTTCCTATTGTTCCCCTTGGGAATCTTCTGAATTCCTTTTTGGAATTTTTGTTTGGTGACGGTCCACATTTGAGACTCTTTTTGTTCCAACTTTGGGAATCTTTTGCTGCACCTTGAAGCTCAAAAGAGACTTCGTGTGAGACTTCAGGTCTGTGGGTACCACAACAAAGAAGCTCACGATGCGGTTCATCACACTGAATAGACTGCATCATTACCCGATCATGTACAACTATCATCACAAGCAATGTATCAAAAGATATATATCTAGACATGTATAACAATGGAACTTAACACAAAGATCATTAAGTTTATGTTTGTCAACAATCAACTTACTTTTTCAGTCTAAATGCCTGAGCCGTCTCGCACAACAATTAACATTCATCAGTCTTTATTAAAAATGATGAAACAAATAATGTCTAGTGTACTATCATTTCTCACTTTTGCAATATGATTCTTATGGCATGATGTTTTCTTTTCTTTTTGCTTTTATATATTGTTTTTGCTTTTCTTTTTCATGCACACACACAATGCAAAACATAAAATAAAAGACAAAGGAATCAATATGTGACAACGACTTATTATATTTTTGGCTTTATATTTTTCTGATTTTTGTTTGGTTTTTGAAAAATAGAATCAATCATGATTGATTAATCCTATGGATTGAATTAAGAATTCAAACCGGCTTGACAAGAAAGATTTTGTGAAAAGATCTGCCAGTTGTTTGTCGGTATGAACTTTAATCAAAATTATTAAACCTTTTTCAGAGTTGTCTCTTAAAAAGTGATATCGAATTTCGATATGTTTGGTTTTTGAGTGTTGAACAGGATTAGCAGTAATGAACATAGCAGCAGTATTGTCTATGTAAATAGGAGTTTTGAGAAAGTTAAACCCGTAGTCAAGCAATTGGTTTTGTAGCCACAAAACTTGAGAACATCCTGCAGATGCAGCGATATACTCTGCTTCAGCTGTGGATACAGAAACGTTGGTCTGCTTCTTGCATTGCCAAGAAACAAGTCTAGGACCCAGAAATTGACATCCACCAGTAGTCGATTTCCTGTCAAGAGCACACCCACCAAAGTCACTATCAGAATAACTATATAATTCAAAATTGCCTTCATAAGGATACCATAACCTAAGATTCGGATTCCCTTTAAGGTATCTGAAAATACATTTAACAGCAACCAGGTGCGACTCTTTCGGATCAGACTGATATCTTGCGCATACACATACAGCATACATAATGTCTGGCCTTGATGCAGTAAGATACATCAGTGAACCAATCATCGATCTGTATAGTGTTTGATCCACGGATTTGTCTTTTGTATCCGGCTGTATCTTGCAGTTTACATCAGATGGAGTTCGAATAGTCTGAAAATCTTGCATCTTGAACTTTGTCAGCAACTTCTCAACAAATTTTGATTGATTGATGAAAATTCCGTCAGCTGATTGTTTCACTTGTAATCCAAGAAAGAAGTTAATCTCCCCCATTGAACTCATCTGGAATCTAGACTTCATGATTTCCTCAAATTCTTTGCACATTGACGCACTGGTCGATCCGAAGATAATATCGTCCACGTATACTTGAACACATAACAGATCTTCATTCTCCCTCTTCATAAACAAAGTTGGATCAATCTGACCTCTTGTAAATCCATGTTCTAGTAAATGCTTAGATAGCGTTTCGTACCAGATCCTTGGAGCTTGATGTAGACCATATAGAGCTTTACTCAACTTGTATACACGATGAGGATAGTCAGGATCTTCAAAACCCGGAGGTTGTCCGACATATACATCATCTGTAATCGGTCCATACTATAAAGCGCCTTTAACG
This sequence comes from Tagetes erecta, assembly GCA_030867185.1. Taxonomy (NCBI): domain Eukaryota; kingdom Viridiplantae; phylum Streptophyta; class Magnoliopsida; order Asterales; family Asteraceae; genus Tagetes; species Tagetes erecta. The sequence goes on from CM061493.1 coordinate 11,527,160, forward strand.
TCCATTTGGAATACTTTAAACTTCATGAAGGAGGCATATGCAAGAAAGACGCGTATTGCTTCAAGTCGTGCAACCGGAGCAAATACCTCTTCATAATCAATGCCTTCTTCCTGAGTATATCCCTGTGCAATAAGTCTGGCTTTGTTTCTCACAACAATACCACGTTCGTCTGGCTTGTTCTTGTACAACCATCTTGTACCAATCGCATTTTCTCCTTCAGGTAAGTCCACTAATTTCCAAACCTCTTGTTTGCGAAATTGAAGTAACTCCTCTTGCATGGCTTCAATCCAACTATTATCTTGCAACGCCTCTGAAATATTCTTTGGCACCACTTGAGAAAGAAAACATGAATAAAGACAAACGTTTGCTTGCTCAGTTTGACTTCTTGTAGTTCTCTGATTCAACGGCCCAATAATTTGAGAGACAGGATGTTTCTTGTGAATTCGATGAGTTGGTATGATATCTCCTTGCACTTGACTCTCCAGATTAGACTGATTCAGATTCGGTAGATCTTGTAGAATGGTAGAAGTATGCGGAGTGAAATTAGGAACTTGATCCGGTGAATTGATGAAGTAATCAAATGATTCTGGAATAACTTCAACATTCGGATCTGATGATGGTTGATTCTGAACAGATCCACCATCATTAGGAGAATTTTGAGGATTCAAATCATCTTCAAGATTATTTGATTCTTGATCTTCTTGAGAACCAGAAGGACCCGGAGCTTGATTAGATTTGACATGATCAGGATTATGAAATGACATGAACGGATACTCAGAATTGAGATTGCTATCATCGTCATTATCAGAATCATCGCTAAAGCATCCCAAGTCACCTGATTCTTTTGTCGCTTTTCCTGAAAAATCAAACAAGTTAGAATTGAAAGATTTTGATAACGAATCTAAATCAAACAACCATTCGGGACCATGCGCCACTGATGGAAACGAATTTTCTAAGAACTTTACGTTAATAGTTTCAATAACAGTATTTGATTTGCTATTAAAAACCCGATAAGCTTTAGAAACAGACGAGTAACCAAGGAAAAATCCATCGTCAGATTTTGACTCAAATTTCCCGAGATGATCACTTAAATTTAGAATCGATACAGGACAACCAAATGCTTTCAAGTAAGAAATATTTGGTTTTCTTCCAAACAATAACTCATAAGATGTTTTATTTTTATCCTGAACCAATAATGTTTTGTTCTGTACAAAACACGCAGTAGCAATAGCTTCGTCCCAGAATGTGATAGGGATTTTGGCATCTGCAAGCATGGATCTTGCTGCTTCAATCAGTGTTCGATTTTTCCGTTCCGCAACCCCATTTTGTTGAGGCGTTCTTGGAGCACTAAATTGTCTAGCAATTCCTTTTTCTGCACAAAACAAATCAACATTAGCGTTCTTAAATTCAGTTCCATTATCACTTCTTAAAGTTTTCACTTTACAATCCAACTGATTTTCAACTTTGACAATAAATTCTTTTAACAACTCAGCAGTTTCAGATTTAACATGCAGAAAATAAACCCAAGAAAATCTAGTGAAATCGTCAATAATGACAAAACAATAAGACTTCTTTCCGATGCTTTGAACATTTGTTGGTCCGAAAAGATCCATATGTAACATCTGCAGGGGTTTAGAAATGGAGTTTTCTTGCTTGGACTTAAAAGACATGCGATGCTGTTTTCCTTTCAAACATGCTGGACAGAGATCAGTTGTAGAGAACTTCTTTGATGGTATTCCTACAACATGATTTCCAGTCACCAGTCGATTCATGTTTCTGAAGTTTGAATGGCCCAGCCGTCTATGCCAAAGCTGACTCTCATCATTTGAAGCATGTGCAATGAGACAAGTAGTTTCAGTTTCAGCATCAATCTGTGACATATCAAGCTTGTATACATCAAGATCTCTTGGAGCTTTAACCACCACCCACTCATTGTCAATCTTGAAACCTGGTTTGAGTATATAACAGAAAGAATCATCAAATAAAGTTGAATAAGATTTATCACAAATTTGAGATACACTTAGTAAGTTAAAGTTCAACTGTGCACAGTAGTTGACTTTATCAAAACTAATGACCCCATTTGATACTGTTCCCTCTCCTGTTATTTTACCACCGGCATCTCCTCCAAATGCAACGTGTGTACCATTCTTCAGCTTAAAGTCTTGAAGCAAGGCATGGTTGCCTGTCATATGCCGGCTACACCCACTATCAACGAACCATGAGTTGATAGGTCTTCTTGGGCGTACCTGCATATCAACAATCACTTAGTTAGTTTGGTCAACCCAGGCCCACATGGTCTTGGGTTTTCCGAATCTATCTGTAACAGTAACTTGTTGATAATGAAGATTTTGAAAATTTGTTTCATTTGAGAGATTTTGCAAACTGTTTCGCCCATTGGCGTGAATTGATTGCTTTCTTCTCAAAGCAATAAACCTTTCCTCTAACTTAGGATCAAGGTTATTTTCAAACTTTTGATTTCTTACTATCAAAGCTCTTGGTTTAAAACTGTTAACCTGCAAATTAGAAACTGAATTGTTTCGATTGAACTTTCTCAAGACAGGAAAATGACTTTGATTAACATTTTGAAAACCAAATGATTGATTTCTTTGAAAGTTTGGAATTGATGTCATTTCTCTTGATGAGTTTGTTCGAAAGAAACAATCCTTTGTGTCATGATTTCTCCTTTCACAAATTTCACAAAATTTGTTATAAAAACATTCTTCTGAAGAATGATTTCTTTTGTCACAGTAACTGCAGTACCTGTTAAAGAAACATTCAGCAGTTGCATGGTTATAACGATCACATATCTCACAATGTTTCTTGCTAATCCTAAAGAGCCGATTGTTAACTTTTGATGTCGAACCCACTCGTGATTCATTATCAGTTTTGCTCGGTTTTAGATTAACTTGATTCTTTTGTGGAGATTTTGATTGTGAATTTGGTTCGATTTTAACACACCTTGTTTGGTTAACCTTTTTGATTCAATTCTATTATCATTGACAGCGGAAGACTTAGGACCTGAACCTGTTTTCAGACCAGAGTTAGATTTGATTGGAGAATTGATTGGTTTACCATAAGATCCGTTTAAATCAAAAGTTCCTGCAGACACAAACTTAATTGTTTTTCCTTTTGACACTTTCTTTTTGACAGGTTTAACCTTGTCAGTTTTAACAATTTGAGCTTTGGTGTTGTCATTCGATTTTATGACACTTTTACCTTTTGACTGTTTTGTTTCAGATTGATTGACTTTCGATTTTAATTTCTGCATTTTTGCATTCGAAACTTCAGCCTTTTTCACTTCTTGCTTCTCGATCAGTTGATCAGCAACTTGCGCCTTCTGTTCCTTCTTCCACTTGATGTATTCAGGATCATTGTATCCTGAAAATTCACCTTCATCCTTCACATTTTCTTCCGACTTTGGATTCAGTTCCGGATACTCAACAAGTTGAATCAGAACAGGCTCTGATTTGTTGCTAGCTTCATCATCAGCTTAAGTGGTCACTCCATCTTCTTCTTTCAAACTTTCAATCAACTCTTCAGATCCTTCGGATTCAGATTTACTTCTTTGAATTTCTTTGAATTTTCGTTCATTTTCAGGTGAATGATCAAATTCATTGAAGTTTTCAGGTAAAGTTTGTGTGATTGAATTAGGCATTGGTTCATGAGTGAAACCCAACCCTGTTTTGGTTTTGTTACCTCTTTCACTTATAAGTTGTTTAACCATTGTTTTACAACTTTTCACTTTTGTTAATTCAACTTGTGTGACAGCATGAGCAACTTTTTCTTGTTCAAAGTTCTTTGTCATTTCTTCAAGTTGTTTTGTTACCAGTTCCAGTTCCTTTAAGGTCTTGTTCCATGATTCTTTAAGTGACAAAATCTTCTCATCAGAAATTTTGTGATCAATTTTAAGTTGTTCATGAATTTTCTCATGTTTGCTTAATTTATCACCAATTTTAAATGAATGAGTTCGATAATGTTCTACTTGTTGAATGCATTGTTCTGAACATAACCTTTCTTTCACATCAGCAGGCAATGGAACATAATTAGGGGGTAAATCAGTACTAACCTTTGGTTGTTCAGTAGATGATGAAGACTCACTGGATGTAGCCATCAGCGCAATTTCTGACTCAGATTCTTCAACAGGATCAGACTTTGCACTCCAGTCATATTCCTCTGAATCTTCACTAACAGTATCAATCACCTTGATATCTCCTTCTTCTGACCAATCCTCTTCGATTTCACATACCAGTGCCAGACTCGATGTAAGATCAGATGTGAATTGTTCTGCATATGCACTCCAATCATATCCGTCTTTTACACTGACCACCAGTGCCTTAGTTTGATCTTCTGGTTTCTTGCCTTTATCCTTCAGTTCTGGCATGGGAAGACTTTGATATGGTTTCTGAAAGAAACGTTGATTTCTTTGTTGATAACTTGAAGACTGTTGCGAGCTTTGACCTTGACCTTGATTCTGTCCACTTGAACTCGCTTGATCATTGTAGTTCTGATTCTTAGGAGCTTTGCATTCTCTTGAAAAATGACCATAGCAGTTACAATTGAAACATCTGGCCTTTGATTTGTCAAATCCAACCGTCTTGTTTGCATGTGGCTTGAAACTTCGGTTAACATATGCATGCTTCTGCGTTCTATATGCAACCATCACCATCTGCCAGTTCAGATCCATTTCCTCAACGTCATCAGGATCCATCTCAAATAAATCTTGAAGGACAACGTCCATTTGACTCAAGTGACTTCCTTGGTATGCTTGAAAACTTGCCATAAAAGCTGTAAAGGCAGTTTTGGTCTCGCCAACAAATAAATCACCCTCATCTTCAAACTTCGTTGCATCTTGTGCATGAAAGGAATTCTCCACAGTATTAGCAGGATTCACAATATATTTGTATTGTGCATGTGAACTAGTTCTATCAGTGTTTCTAGAACCTTCATCAATCTCTACTTCTTCAATTTTTGCAATGAGCAAATCCAGATCCATCGGAAACTTTTCATTATGTTTCAGTAGAGTCACAGTCTGTTTCCATGATGATGGAAGTGCACATAACAATCTGTCATTTAGATCCTGGAGATCTGTTTTTGCACCCGCATTGGTAATTTCAGTAGTCAGATGAACAAACCTATTCATCATTTGGTGCATTGATTCTCCACCAATGTGTTCAAATAACTCCAACTGTCTCTTTAACTTTTGTTTCTTGAGACTTCTGAGTTGTTCACCTCCTTCACAAATGGACTTCAAGGCTTTGAACAATGTATATCCTGTTTGATAGGTATCCAACCTTGACAGTACTTGTAGTGGCAATCCCTTACACATCAAAGAATATGCTTTGCTATCATTCTTCACTTTCCTCAAATCTTCTGCTGACAAATTATCCTCTGGATAAGGTTCAGTAGAGTCCTTGGTGTAGGTACTTGCACTATCTGGAGTTGTCTGTGTAGGTATGTGAGGACCCTTGTCAATTGACTTCCAAAGATCATTGTCTATTGAGCAGAGATGATGCTTCAGTCTAATCGTCCAATTCTTGAAATCTGCACGATTGACAAGTCTAGGAACACGGTTATCAGAATCATCATTAGGTGCCATTTTAACAATTTAAATGAAAATATTTTTGTGTTTTTTAAAGATTTTTGAAAAGAAACAGTTAAAAGACTAAAATAAAGACAAGTAATTAAAGATAAGATAAGAAAACAAATATTAAAACAACTAAAAATGAGTCACACGGCTGAACAGTGAAAAATCCTTCTTCACCCGGCTGAACAGTAGCTTTTGTTCTTCACCCGGCAAAGAGAAAGTCTTCACCCGTCTAAACAGTCACACGGCTCAACAGTTGTAAGTCTTGGATTCTTTACCCGGCAGAACAGTTACCCGGCAGAATAGTATCAACTTCACACGGCAATAACTTGACCCGGCTTGAATCTTGACACGGCAAAAAACTTTACCCGGCTGAACAGTTGATGATCACACGGCAACAAAGTTGTTTATCCGGCTACACAGTTGTTGATCACCCGACTGAAATTGTTAATCACCCGGCGTAACAGTGTATTACCCGGCACAACAGTACTTGATCCGGCTGAACAGTAACACTTTTTCCTCGTCAAATTATTTACCCGTCTAGCACAAATTCCTTTACACGGCTGCACAGGACCTAATGGTTCTTCAATCTAAGTCCAAAGGAAATTGTCTAAGTCAAATTTTATCACCCGGCAAGTTAATCTTCAACCAAGTTCTTACTGTTCATCATCTTCATCATGAGAATTTTTTCTGGGTTTATCAAAAACTTGTCCAATTCGTTCAAAATTCACACACAAGCAGTGAAATAGTCCGATTATCAATCCCTAATCTCAATCAATCCAAAACGTGATCAAATTTTGATGAATTTGAGCAAAATTCGATCGAACAGTAACTTTTTCAATCTTCTTAATTCCTCAGATCTGATGATAATCTGATGGAATTTGCACAATCGTTGTGAATTAGGAGTGATTGCGATGAAAAATCACAACTAAAAACAGCAACAATTCATTCATATCATGATTTTTGAGCAATATTGTAGTGTTTTTGCTTGATGAATAGCGAAGAACACAATACCAACAGCTCTGATACCAATTGATAGGTTCAATTGGATCGATGATATCGCTCAATGATCAGAATGATTCATACACAAACACAGTTCAATCACAAACACAATTCATTACTAAATAATTCTCTTGTATTTGATGATCAAAGCAAATCTGCAGTACAAATTTAGGAGAAAATAAATCACACACACTTAGTTCTCTCTCTAAAGTGAATATGTGAATCAGACTCTCTCCTCACACTCTCTCACTACATGCTTTAAGCAACAAAATACATTTTAGGGAAAATAACAAAATAAACCCTAAACTATACATAAATGTATAAAACAAGTACAAAGTAAATCTTAACAAGAAATAGCCCTAACAACATTAAGTGCAGTTTGCCTGTTCGTACATCCCAGCAGGATGCACTGTAAGTATGTTAGGTCATTCAACACCCGTTCGACAGGTCCTTCTGTCGTGCTAGCGCGACTAGCCCGGGTGGGGTTTGTCAAACCCAGTAGTACTACTCAAAATTCCCCCGCTATTTCACAAATACTAACGGTCAACTAGGTATTCATGAGGTCTTTCATGAACAAAAATAAAAGTGCTCTAATCCAGACATGCGACATACAGAATTCGTAAATCCGTAAAAGTAATCGTCCGAGTTCAGCCCATAAAAGGGTAAAATAGTAAAAGTGCAGTTTAGTGAAACTCACCTTAAGTTGCACAGCAAAATAGTTAACAGCACACAGTATATAATATGGCAACCTAAATAACAATAGGTCGATTAATGTGCGTTCATGTAGGGTCATAGTACCCTATGCATCCAAATGGTCAACAGTTTATGCGCGTGTGGTTTAGTTTCACTTTTTGACCACGTTTGACTTTTTGTCCAAGTTTGACCAAGTTTGACTTTCAGTTGACTTTTGGTCTAAGTTTGACTTTTAGGTCCAAGTTTGACTTTTAAGTCCAAGTTTGACTTTCAGTTGACTTTTGGTCCAAGTTTGACTTTTAAGTCCAAGTTTGACTTTTAGGTCCAAGTTTGACTTTTAGTTGACCCGAGTTGACCCACGACCCGTTGGTGATTTGTTAAGTGTAAACACGTTACATTTGGTGTGTTTGACTAACTCATATTTGCACATCACATCATATTTCACGTATTCAACAAATAGAAGTTTCAATTCCACAAAAGTTTCCATTATAGGAAAGTCGAACATTTAGAGCATGCGTGAACAATTCGACATCCTAAGCATATCAATTATTATACAAATACTATGGCACGTTATACAAGTCATCAACACTTATCATTACTTTGTAGTCGTTAACATACAACACATTAGCAAGCATGGTCACTTCTAAGCATAATATAGTATTTACATGTTTTGTGCAACTAGCAAAGTAGCAATCTTCATCATGGCATCTTAACTAATAGCACACACCATTTAGACTTCAACAAACATACTTTTAAGCAATCGTTCTACTAACCCACTAGCATCTACCAAAGTCCTCTCATGACCAAAACATGTTTTCTAAGTACCACATGCTTACAAATATTCAAATGCAAGTCCAAACCATGTTTACATATCCGAAATTACTAAACATGTTTCCTAGTCAATTTTTATGTCAAAAAGTTTCTACATTTAGTAAGTGTTCCAAAACAAGTCGAATTCACACGTCCAATTGCTCAAACTTCATCTAACATATTTTCTAAACATGCTAGCAAGTCCATAATGATCATTATATGTTCGTAACATGCGGTTTCACCCAACCTCTAACACAAAAGTTACTATTTTTAGTAATCTAACGAAACGTTCACGAAATTGCAAAACTAAATAAACAATCTTCATCTAATTCATCATTTAACACTATAATCGATCATATTTCACACAAATCATGCATAATCATCAAGTTTAAATGACACCATACTAAACCCTAGTTTCATGATCATACTTTTTGTACCAATTTCATCATCTAGTCACCAAACTAACCATTTACATATAATCACTAAACCATTTCCACATCACAACATCAATTTGGTCAATTTGGATGAACTAGGGTGTCTAAAGCCTCAATTTTTCGAAACATATAATGACAATTAACACAAAAACTTACTAGTATAGCGTGTATTACTTCAATCAACACCCGAAATCACCAAATATTGAACCAATCAAGCCAAAATCCGATTTGTATATGTGTGTGCAAGATGCGGCAGCAGCAAGAAGGGAAGAAGGCAGCAAAAACGTTTTTTTTTTGTAATTAGGTTTAGGGTTTTGCTTAATTTTGTTAATTATTGTTAAATGTTGAATTGGGTTGGGCCTTGGGCCATCCATGGGTCACATGGATGATCCATGGGCTCCGATTTGTTTCGGTTTTGCAATCACAATAAAAATCTTTCCCGTCCATTCATTTTGTTTCATAATAGTTACCGAAATCCGTAAACGGTTAAAAACCGGTAAAATACGCGGTTACATGAAAATTCAACAATTAAGCACACTTAACAGTTAAAATGTATTATTGTCGTATTTGTATTCATTTAAGATCACCAACGCCCGGGTATTGATTCGTGTGGTCGTTTCGTATGTATATTTGCGTAACAGTTTGCACATTTAATTTGTCAAATTAAATGAAAGATATAATTGCATTAACGTGACTAACAGAGTTTAACTAACAAAGTTAACCTGAATTTGTCGGGTGTCACAATCGTAATTGCAGATGATAATACCCAGATGATGATGAACGACTATGAAGCAGAAACTGAAGAACCGAAGATCGAATGACGAGTGTGTGTGTGCGCGCAAGTGAGCATACTGTTGTAAAAAGGCTTAGTGAAGTCGTATGATCGCTGTGAATGATTTAAATAAGTTTGAATCGCATTCAAAGTGTGCAACCGGGTTTCAAGTTGGTTTCAGATGTTTTGGAACTTGATGGTGTAGGGCCCAGTAACCCTACAATTAACATATTAATTACCAAACAGTCAATGAAGCTAAGAAGCTAAAGCTTAGAAGCTCCAGAAGAGCATCTCGCTACAGTAATACTACAGTACTCGTCAGCCACATTTTCTGATGGACCAGATGCCAAGTTAAACCTTGAGCATAAAAGTTATCCTCATGGATATCTCCAAGCATATGAGAAAGAGAAAAGTAAACCCCTTTCACTAAAGGGGAAACTGTCCCTGCACTTAGGTAGCCAAGAAGCTGCAAGCTTCCCAAAATAGTCACCTCTAGCTGGGAAGCCTTGGTTACTTAACCAAGACTTCTTCACAACTCTTTCAACTCAATCTAGACGACTCTTACACTTATTCAACACTCTCCTCACTTCTCTAGAACCTGCTACTTCATAGATTAATCCCTAAAACACATGTGTATTCTTCATCCATCTCCACTACAGCTTCTTGCTATTGGACGATCATCCGTTGAGGAAGCAACTCTCAAGTTGCTGAAGCATCACATAACTCTAGTTGCTGAAACATCATACAACCACATATGGTTGCCATGATATCATGACAAGCTCTCATTTACTGATCGAGCAAAGCATCTCCATGCTGCTACACCACACGAGCTGCTTGCAGCTAACCGTTGGGTTTCTACCACCACTTCCTCTTAAAATCTCTATCTCTTATTTACATATATACATTCTCATAAGATAGATTACTAATGTTGAGCGTCGGACGGTGGTCCAGAGACCCCGGTCTCTGGCCCATTCTAGCAAGTTCGTTTGTCATTATAGGAACGAGAGAAGAAGGTCACGAAGTAAGAAGATCAACACCCCCGAAGCGTTAAATCCTTCTCGTATCTTTTTGTCTCCAAAGAACTCAATGAAAATATATTCACAGGATTTGTATCAATTAGGTATGTTTATCATGTTTTAAATGGTTTAGAGATCGGGTACGTTAGATTAGTTGGACTTTTATCTACGGTTAAGGTGGATTTCAATCTCAAGTCGCCGAAAATGATGGGTTTAGTTGGATTGATGATAATATCCTGAATAACATAATTGAACATAATTGATAGAGGTATTTGAGTTTGAATTTGTAGATATATGGGTAGAATGGTTCAAATGGGTTAAAATTGATTGATTTTTTTTGTGCTTTGGTGACTAGCCGGAGGCGCTGGGCGTTTGTCGGAGGTCTGGGCGGAAATGGCTGGTCAAATAAGGGAGGGGAAGTTTAAAAGGAATTTACATTATAAGTCCCTATATTTTTTAATGCTATTATTTATTGAATATACTTTTGAATTAAAATTTTCATAATTGTCACCAAAAGGCCCCTTTAAGTTAGTATTATTATTAGATATCTAACTTAACTAAATTTATAAATTGTTATAAATTTTATAAGATTAGTGTTTGTATATAAATTAAGTTCCCTTAAATTTAACTTATTGATAATAACTTTTCTAAATTTGTAAAAGTCATTTTATAAGTTCTAAATTATGTAATTTAAGATTACTTAACAGACATTTTGATGTACTGGTTATAGTTTAGGTAGAACACATGTGGCTACATAGAAATGGGTATCAAATCATGTATGGGTTCGACTCCAAGATTTGAGTCGGGTTTGGTTCGGGGCAAATGTTACAGTCACCCCCTCCTTTAGGAAATTTTGTCCCGAAATTTGATTAGGGTTAGTTTTTATAAAGGTTCTGATGGATTGAATAGATACTTGGTTATAAAAGCATAGGTGTATTCTAATTGTGTCCGTAGACAGAATCATGACCCATATGTTGCCTTGGATAAGGAATAATGATCAATGAAATATGTAAAAGAGGACATTGTTAAGGTTAAATTGTAATAGGTCACGATCAAGAAGTCAACTAAATTTACTAGACATAGGCAACACTTCATTTGATGATGTGACAAGTACACTTTTATATAGGATCTACTAGCGGCGTATCCACCATGTCCTTATCACACCCCATTTTTTGTTGCCCCAAAGCACATGACAAAACTTATTATGGCTTCCATGCACCAACTCTTGTAATTCCGTGTGCACCCATATTTTCACTAGCCCTTGCATGGTCCGCATAATTCATACTGTCACACGCGGGTCTAAGGGACAAAAAAACTACTAGAAAGGTAGATAATGACACAGGTAGGTTCTGATTTCATACACGAGTAATTTAATATATTAATAATCAAGTTCATGGGAAATCTAGTTTGTAATTATCATGAATAATGACCATGTTGCACAGCTAAGATTACCACACGTAGATCAAATACATGTAAAATCATCTTCCATAGAATCATAGAAAATTAAATGCGTAAGTTACCAAGTTCTTAAAGGATTAGGTTTATGGATAGTTTGGTTTACAAGAAGTCAAGCTATATGAACATGCACAATTATAGACTATAGAGGTAATCATGTAAATAGTCAAGTTTATATAAATGCATGTTATAAATAGTATATATTATTTTAGTCTATAGACAAATTATAAGGAATCAAGTTTGTAGAAAATTAGAATCATAGGAAACCGAGTTTGTGATTAAAGAATTGGTTAATAGGTTTATGATGAGTTAATTGAATTATATGTGAATTTGATATAAGTTTGTAAGTTATCTGATTGGATGATTAGGTTATGATTAAATAGATTATATGGAAGTGGATGATAAGTTTGAGATTAATAATTTATAGATGAGTTTGATGGTAATTTATGTATGAGTGATAAATATTGAATTTATGATATTGAGTTTATGAAAATATAAGTAACTTTCAACTAAGTTTATAAATAACTTGATAAACTATTGGAAACACGAGGTACTGAAATCACGCTGAGATATTCCGAGTGTAGACGTTTAGTTCGCAAACCACACGAATACGTTAACTTGTCAAACTAATAGGGCCACAATAACTTTAATGAAGACATGCGTACCTATAAGTGGACACTCACCCCAAGGGTTCCCAGGTAAGGTAACGGATACATCAGATGATTTGGATTTATATGAAGACCTTTCTTAGAAAGAACACACGAGGTACATGCACCCATTCTTCCGGCATTGCACGTATCCGGTTACAGAATTTAGGCTTTGATGAGATTTGAAAACCATGAATTAAAATGTTGAATTTGAAATTTGAGGAATTAATTTGAAAATAATTAATAAAATAATTAATAAAATAATTAATTAAAATTTAAAAATCGATTAGGGAATTGATTCGGATTTGGTATAAGTTTTGGGTTTTAATATTCATATAATTGATAATGAGAGTTGTATTAGTGTAATGAAAGGCAAATAAAGTTTAACACATTTGTAAAACATTTAAGTAATTAGCAAGAATAACATCTAGTGACCTGAGATGACTCATTTTTTGGGTGCTTAGTTATAGACTATGTCATTCTATTTCTAATAATCTAATTCCCTATAACCAGGGCTCTGATACCAATCTGTCACCCCCGACCGATGGCGGAAACATCGGGGCAGACGTAAGTGAATAGATTGCTCGTAGCTCATGGTACTGATATGTATAGAAATATACATATTTATTCTTCACATTTAATCCGAAATTGGTTATTAATTGGTTGTAAATTCATTAGATTAAGTACTAAATTGTGGTTTTTATGAGATTCCAGCCAAGACAACCCACTGAAGAAAAGAACGAAGAAAAGACGCGTTTTCATGAGGAATCGAAGAAGAACAGATAAGAGAACAACCGTGCTCAAACCAAGCATGATCGTGCTCGTGTCTTTCACTCGGGTGCACAGGCTGTGCACAAGGTCGTGCTCGTGATTTTCACTTGAGCACGCCCTTGTGCCAACCTAGCACGACCGTGCGCAGATCGTTTCCAAGATCGTTAGAAGCCAGTGCCGCTCACTTCCTGGTTGTGCTCATGATCTTGACTCAAGCACAACCGTGCTTGGTCTAAGCACGGTCGTGCTCCTCTACCTCGAGACGGGAATCAAGATTTTGCTGAAAATGGAAACTGCAAAGTGCCTGAGCGAAAAAGAAAACACTGTAGCTGCCAGCACTACCTCAAGCATGACTGTGCTCCAGGTAGTGCACATCTACAGATTGTTATAAAAATCCTTATTCTCATTCATTTCGGGTTGTTGAGTTTTTAGAGAAATTTTACACTAAGAACTACTGATTTTGAGTGTTTTTGAACCCCTTGGAAGCCATTGGAAGCCATCGGGAAACATAGAATACTCGAGAATCATTAACCAACAATCTTACCTTCTCCTTGCTTGTTTTCAGTTTGAATTTCTAGTTAGTTTAATCATGTTTTTAGCTAGTTTAATCATGTTTGTTGTAGTTTTTGTAAGCCTTATGGGCTAAATACTCATATTATCTAGATTATGGTGATACTTATGCCTTGATGATGAATGAAACTTGAATATTTTGGTGATGTTTTTATGTCAAGATCAGTGATGAATTTATGGTGATGTTTCAATGATGTTGTATGCTTGTCTACATTTTATTGCCATGTGATGTTGATGAATATTAGGAAGTTGACATGTTCAAAAATCCATCTTCTTGATATTTGTTTGTAAATCTTATAAATGAATTTTGTAGGATTTATGCCATGATATGAGAAATGATAATTGGAATGTTAGATGACATGAAATTAATCAAGTATGCTTTCCTTCACAAGATGTTTGAAAAGATAATTGTGATGTTGTAATTTCTTAAACATGTTAGATGTGTAGGTTTGGAATTATGGCCATAATATCTAGATTTGCATGACTTAGTTTAAGAATTATAAGTTGGAATATTTCATAATTTTGTCTACTTTATGTAATTATTGGTTATTAGGATGTGATTATCGTTCTAGTTTTCCTTTAATTATGAAACTAGGACATTTTAGCGGATGACTAGTTTATCTTTAGTTCTTGACATAAAAGACATCAATTGGACTTAATTGCATGATTTTAGGTGATTAGGATGTGTTTATCGTTCTAGTTTTCCAAAGAATCATTTTAGTTAGATATCCTGAATCGGAGTCTAGTTATTCTCATAAGAAAATTGACTTCACCATTAATAGTATTCATCATCAAGGTTAAGTGGATTCTTAGTCTAGATAATATCTTATTTCCATAGTTTTATTCCGTTAGTTAAAAATTCTCTTAGTTTAATATTTTCATTACTTGTTAGTTTAATTCAAAGAAAAAACCCAAATTGACTATTTGATCGGACAAACATTAACAAACGTTTAGTAGCGAGAGCTACCGTGTCCACGGATTGATATCCGGTTCTTACCATTTGTACTATATTACTAACCGAGAGGTACACTTGCCTTTCTGTGTGTGATTTAGTAATATTAGGTGAAAACCCCCTTTTTAAAACTAAATTTGTGTGAAAAAATCTTTATTGAAAAAATATATATACTTTCACGCACATCAGTACCAAAATGATTAAAATAATATTAAAATCCCAAATTCAAATAAGCAATACAACACAGATAAATAGTTTATTATTTAACTAGGTCCAAGCATATCATATATGTGATGCATCTTGAACAACGACTAAGCTGCATTTCCTGAAAAACATGTGAAAATAGTATTTATTCAGTTAACGAATTAGCTGGTGAGTAAACACAGGTTTGCATACACATAGATAATGATTAAAATGATTAAAATGATTAAAATGATTAAAATGAATAAATGATTCAATTCCATGTTATGTTAATACTATAAATGCGAAGTGTATCATACAAGTAAACATAGGCACAATCAAAACTCATGACTAGCATCCACTTAATCACACGGACTAAGTGTCGTTAATAAACACGATTAAATGAAAAGTAGGTTACAATCACCATAGGATAAAGTATTAAGTGATTAAACCAAAATGATTAAATAAGCGGTTACAATTATTCTCGGATAAAATATAAGGTAATTAAACCAAAATAATGAAAACCGGTTACAATCACCCTTTGATAAATTATTGGGTGGGCTTATCAGACAAAATAAATCTATTATTGATAACCGTTGGTTTGAATAAATTAATTATTGTGCGAGAATAAATTTTTATCAACCTATGAAACACATAACTGCAAGTAATAACACAAAATATGAATTGAATTGAATATAATAAATCAAATGCATCAAATGAGTAAAAATGAACAAAAATGATAATACATGATTTAATAGGTCACGTGATTTCACCCAAAAGTAAAAAAGTAAAAAGGGGCTATGAATACTCACATGATAATTGATCGATGGAATGAAATACAATAAGACTTGAATAAGGCATCGTGAAACTCCTTAAGGATCACCTAAGGAAGGGCGTCCTATGTTAGAATAATAACTAAGGTGATTCGGGAAACTGTGGTTCTATTAGGAAATTGAGGTTTTAAATTAATAATTGATTTAGGTAAAAGTACCAAATAGTTAATTTGAACAAATGCGTCCATGTTCAGAATACACATGCGTCTAAGGTTATTTGTTCAAAATGCATATGTCCATGTTCAAAATACATTTGAATGAGATATTTTTTTGTAAATGTCAATTCAATCTAGTTACAAAATTATAATTTAATACATATATTTTTGTTAATATTTTTATCTAAAACTAAAGTTACTAATTTTAATTGAAAAACAAGTTAAATCATTCTTCAAGCACTATCATTTGCTTAATTTATATTTCAAAAAAACAAATCCACTTCAAAAACATATATCTTTTCGTAAAAATCATCATCAAAATATACTTCAACCAAATACAACACTCAACATAAACTTTCATAGAAATTATCTAATGCAAAACCAAGATTAAAGATTAAATCTATATACAAATTAGCACACACATTCACCATTTCAACAGTAAATCCAATCACTTCAAACTGAAACATACTTGGTTCACCCAATGCTTCAAATAAGTTCTCACCAAAGACGAAATGGAGATCTTAAACCCAAATCTAAAACCTGAACCCATATGCGGCTTTAGATCTTAAACCCAGATCAAACCCGAAACCATGTGCAACCATCAGAACCAAGCATTATCGCCACTCTCTCGCAACCCAGAACCATCCAAACGACCCAATCATCATCAATGCTGGAACCAGATCTGAAAATTTTGAAACCCATCTTGAAGGATCTATGAATCTTAATTTGTTTATGTAATGGAGATAATAGAAAGTTGGATGAAATTATAAAAAGATAATGTAGATTTTTTAAAAAGAACAAAATAATGGAAAATGAGATATAGATAAGATACATGTGGTCAACAATTAAGTAAGTAAAAAAACAAAAACACCCCTCAAGTAATAAAATAAATCAAAATGTTTGAAATAAAATATGTGGATGAGAATTGCTTTTTTGGTTAATATTTGAAGGGTTGTTTATACTTGACATCGATACTAATTTTAAAGATGGAGGTAAAATTGTAACTTTAAATATATAAATCTTTAAACATTTCTATCTTTTGCATACGTTAATATTTTTTAAAAAACAATTGCACCATTAGATCAAGAATTTATTTATCTTTCATTTGAGTATAATTAATGTTATAAAAATATTTTTTTTCTTGTTTTTTTAAATTTAATACTACATATATGTAGTATTGTGATATTGTATTTGATTATTTTTTTCTTTAAACGCCAATAACTTTCCGTACGTTATTTATATTAAAAAATTTTAAAAATCACGTCTTAGTTTTTTCGATACTACGTATATGTAATATCATGGTACTTGATGCATTTTTTGAAGCGGCCAAATGAGTCAAGAGTTTAATAATTATTTAAAGTTTACATACGATCTCAAATTAGCAATAACAAAGTTCATAATATTTCATATTAAAAAAACTTATTACAAATGAAAGCAAAACCAAACTTATACTATGTCTAAACATAAAGATAATAATAACCTAATAAACAAATGATAAATATCAAAACGAAAAAAAATAACCGTAAAATTCAAACTATAAGATAACAATGCATCAGTACTGTATATATATGCATTACAATAAAATTTAAAAGGGGATAGTCAATATAGTGTTGTTATGCACCTAAGTTACACGCAAAACCATTAAAACTACGTAGCTTTGACAAAATAACTTAAAACATTTTTATTGGAAAACTTAACTCATTGATCTTTATTCAATTTTAATGGATTAATCAGTCTTCTCCTCTTAGATGTTAATTTTCTCTCTCCCATTTACTCAATAATTGTCACTCATTTTAGTAGAAGATTATCAACCCTTTAAAAATCGACTGTACCTCAATTTAGCTTATCAATTCCAACTAACATATTAAGATAACATGGCTCATATAATTGGTATTGGATATACCCCTGCTGCACATATTCATACCATATCACATAACTTGGACCAAGTAATTGATAGCAATGTCAATACGATCATATGAGAAACTCCAAATTTGGAATTGAGGCATGACGGTTTGTTTTTGTAATGACATCATCGAATCATTGTCAGGGAACTTTTGTTATTTTATCAAAATACATAGTTTTTGTGGTTTCTCGGGTAATTTAGGTGCATAACAACACCGTATTCATTTTTCATAATTTAAAAACATACAGTATCGTATGCTGCATATATGCAGTATTGAAAGTAAAAAAAGGAGAAAATTTTATTTTTTTATAACGTTACTAATACTCAAATGAAAGATAATGAATTTCTTGGTCTAATGGTGCCAAAAAATTTTTAAAAAGTTAATATATGCAAACGATAGAAATGTTTAAAGATTTGTATATTTAAAGTTCCAATTTTACCACTTCTTTTAAAAGTTCCATCCATAACTTTTTCTTTGTTAGTTCTTTAGTTCTCAACTTAATATGAAGCTCTCTCTTGATCCCTCCCCTATATATATATGATGAAGTTCATTTGAGAAGACTCATACATTGCAAGAAGAAAAAAAAAGAAACCTAAATCACAAAAAAACTAGGTAATGGTTTATTTTTTTTAAAAGTTCACTTTCTACACACAAATGTGTAAGGTATACACTAAAAAAATTATTAAAATATTTTTTTCGTATGTATTTTTAGCGTTTTCAGTTTACGTACACATATGTAGGTTATGTGTATGCATCATAAAATATTTATGACTTCAACATATGTAGGTCTAACAAATAAACGATATTTAGCAAACTTTACTTTTTGAATTTCAAAATTGATGA
This sequence comes from Tagetes erecta, assembly GCA_030867185.1. Taxonomy (NCBI): domain Eukaryota; kingdom Viridiplantae; phylum Streptophyta; class Magnoliopsida; order Asterales; family Asteraceae; genus Tagetes; species Tagetes erecta. The sequence goes on from CM061493.1 coordinate 11,545,781, forward strand.
TTAAATATTGTATTTGAATCATTTTTCTATATGCTTAAAAAAAATTTGGTTGAAAAAATGAAGAATTTAGTAACTTCTTTTTCTTCTAGTAATATTTAGTCTTCTCACATGAGTCCTCCCTTATTGAGAAGTCTTCCCACTTATATATATATACATATATATATATATATATATAGAGAGAGAGAGAGAGAGAGAGAGAGATAATTGGGATATATTGAGAAGTCTTCCCACTTTTAAGAACATGAGAATTATATTTGTGGTTCATATTGTTACACATCATTGTTTTCTTCAACCCATCTAAGGGTATCATCGTCATTTCATCACCCACCATTCTGTACATCTGCGTTTTTTCCTGCCAAGTTTCTTTGTTAACCCAAGTCTCTATATAATACTCATATTTCTCCTCCTTTCTCTTTTTCATTTCTCTCTCTTCTATATATTTCTTACTCTTAGAAATTAATGATTTGTCATATTTTCACAAAATTTGACCAATTTAAGATATAAACAAATGTATCTTATATCGCTAAGCACGAAACATTTCCAAAATATTTTTCAATCAACATTTTAGATATTTTCAACACTTTTCCTATATTTTCACACTTATTCTAACATTTGTGCTAGATCATTTCAGCAAATTCCGATTCATACGTTCACCTTACATCGATCATATCAATCATTTCTCAAGACATCTGAAATACTTATTCGAAATCTTTTATTTTTAAATGTTTTTGATATTTTCTTATAATTTTTCCCCCTAAACTTATGACCTCGAAGAAGTTATAAGTTTCAAAAGAGTAAGAAAATCATCAATGAATTCACATGCCTGCACACACAAGAACACACAGATAAGTATAGATATTTTAGTATATATGATATGCATAGAATCAATGATAATGCACTGGGATCATACTAGAAATCATTTCAACACATGTTTTGCAAGTTTTGAATAGGCATATGAATTGTGAAGGAATTGAGTGATGAATTGTTGAACAAATCAACTAGCTCGAAATGACACACTTACTTTTTCTATTCTTGATGATCAATTAGGTAGATTAGAAATAAGTTTTGAGGGACCCATACCTTGCACATTAGAAAGTTATACACTTCATCTAAATATCCTTAGAATAACTCAACACGTCAGGTCACTTACAATCATACTCAGTGTGAATAGGGTTCTATCTATTTGGATTTGGTCCACTTTGGGACTTCTTTTGGAATTACTTTTTGGAATTATCTTTTGCTTGTGCTCCCTTTGGGAATCTACTGAATCCCTTTTTGGAATTTGATTGGGGATGGTCCACTTTGGGACTCTTTTCAGTTCCACTTTGGGAATCTTTTGCTGCACCTTGAACTCTTAAAGAGACTTCATGTAAGACTTCAGGTCTGTGGATACCACAATAAAGAAGCTCACAGATGCAGTTCATCACACTGAATAGATTGCATCGTTACCCGATGTAAATTGGATGCTTCACGAGATATCTATTGATTTGTATAGACAATACATATGCACTTGATATGTTTCAACCACAATAACTCATTAGAATTTAGTTAAATCATCATAGAATATACTTGTTCAATATACTTGTCTGGGCTGTCACACACATCAATTTTCACGCTTCAGTCTTTATTGATTAAAATGATGCATTGAATAAACATAGTGTACTATCATTTCCCATTTTGTGCAGATTAGATTCATTATTCTATTTTTGAATATTTAATGATGATGCGCACACACATGTAGTAGTATATATAAGTAAGGCATGCAAATCATATAATGATTTAGCTTATTCTAATAAAACTCATTAATATCCTCAAAATCTTAGTCACGTGGAGTTGATTATTGAAAAAGATTTTTTTTATTATGAATGACATGATTTAATCATGGTTGATTAAACCAATTGATTGAATTAAAAATTCAAACCGACCAGGTAGGAAAGATTTGGTAAACAAATCTGCCAATTGATTGTTAGTGTGAAATTTTATCAATATAATTAATCCCTTTTTCAGAATTGTCTCGGAGAAAATGATATCGAATCTCGATATATTTGGTTTTAGAATTTTGAACGGGATTAGCAGTGTTGTCGATGTAGATAGGTGTTTATAGAAAATTAAAACCATAGTCCAAAAGCTGATTTTGCAACCACAGGACTTGAGAACATCCTGCTGAAGCTGCAATGTACTCAGCTTCTACTGTTGATACCAATACATTCGTTTGTTTCTTTCATTGCCACGAGACATGACGTGGTCCTAAAAACTGACCACCACCAGTTGTTGATTTACTATCAAGAGCGCATCCACCATACTCGCTATCGGAATAACCATGTAGCTTAAAATTTCCTTGGTATGGATACCAAAGACCAATAGCTGGTTTGCCTTTCAGAGAAGGAAAGATTCGTTTTACAGCGACTAAGTGAGATTCTCTAGGATCAGCTTGATAGCAAGCACAAACACATACTGCGTACATGATGCCTAGCCTTGACGCTATGAGATACATCAACGAACCAATCATTGAACGGAATAAAGTTTGATCCACAGATTTTCCTTTCGGATCTGGCTCTATCTTTGAGTTTGCATCAGATGGAGTTCTGACTGTTTGACAATCTTTCATTTTTTAACTTCTTGAGTAATTTGTCAACAAACTTTTCTTGGTTGATGAAGATACCATCACCAAATTGCTTGACTTGAAGACCAAGAAAGAAGGTTATTTCACCCATCGAACTCATCTGAAATCTTGCCTTCATGATTTCTTCAAAATCTTTGCACATGCTCGAGCTTGTGGAACCGAAGATAATGTCATCAACATACACTTGTACACATAACAGATCATTTTTCTCTCTTTTGATAAACAGTGTAGGATCAATATGACCTCTAGTGTAACCATGATTAGTGAGATGTTTCGACAATGTTTCGTACAAAATCCTTAGAGCTTGATGTAATCCATAAAGAACTTTATTTAGCTTATACACGTGATGTGGAAACTCTGGTTCTTCGAAACCCGAAGGTTGTTTAATGTAAACATCATCAGTGACAGCTCCATATAAAAATGCTCCTTTTACATCCGTTTGATACACCTTAAATTTCATGAAAGATGCATAGGCTAAGAAGACGTGTATTGCTTCTAATCGAGCGACCGGAGCGAATACTTTTTCGTAATCAATGCCTCCTCCCGTGTGTATCCTTGTGCAACAAGACAAGCTTTGTTTCTGATAACAATGCCTCTTTCATTAGGTTTATTTTTGAAAAGCCATTTTGTTCCTATTGCAGATTCTCCTTCAGGTAGCGCCACCAACTTCCATACTTCCTGTTTACGAAATTGTAACAATTCTTCTTGCATTGCCTCGATCCAACTGTTATCTTTAAGTGCTTCTAAGACATTCTTTTGAACGACTTGAGATTAGAAACAGGAATATAAGCAGAAGTTGGCTTGAGATTTGCTTCTAGTCATGCGTTCATCCAAAGATCCAATAATTTGAGAAATGGGATGATTCCTATGAATGCGACGAGTAGGAATGTCATCTCCCTGAATATTGACATACAGATTTGAATGATTCATGTCCATTTGATCATCTAACAATGAAGATGTATGCGGTTGAAAGTTTGGAACTTGTGAAGGTGAGTTGATGAAGTAATCCAAACGATCATTAATCCTTTCAATATCAGAATTTGACGAAGAGTCTGATTGAATAACTTTTGATCCATCATTAGGAGAATGATTTAATGCTTCAGGAATATGACCTTGTTTAAAATTTTCTAGAGTCTGAGATTGATCTTGATGTTGATCATGATCTTCATTAACATCTTCGAATGATAGAACGGATAGAATTGATTTGAGTCATTCGAGTCATCATCTGAATCATCACTGAATGATCCAAGATCACCTGATGGCTTTGATTTTGTACCTGTATGAGAAAACAATTTATCATTTAGTGAATCTGATAATGAATCAATGTCAAATAGCCATTCAGGACCTTGTGCAACAGATGGGAAAGAATGTTCAAGAAATTTAACATTGGTTGTTCAATCACAGTATTGGTTTTTGAATTATAGACTCGAAAAGCTTTTGACTGTGATGAATAACCAAGAAAAAATCCTTCATCTATTTTAGCATCAAATTTTCCTAAATAATCACTTAGATTCAAGATTGATACAGGACAGCCAAATGATTTTAAGAATTCAATATTAGGTTTTCGTCCAAAAAGCAACTCATAAGGAGTTTTGTTTTTGTCAGATACAATCAAGGTTCTATTTTGTACAAAACACGCCGTTGAGACTGGTTCATCCCAAAAAGTAATTGGAAGTTTTGCATCGGCAAGCATTGATCTGGCAGCTTCGATTAAAGTGCGATTTTTCCTTTCAGCTACTCCGTTCTGTTCTAGAGTTCTGGCCGAACTGAATTGCCTTGAAATGCCTTTGTCTGCATAAAATGAATCAACATTAGTATTCTTAAACTCAGTTCCATTATCACTTCGGATAATTTTTACTTTACAATTCAATAGATTTTCAATTCTAATGATAAACTCTTTTAAGATTTCACAGGTTTCAGATTTAAAGTGTAGAAAGAAAACCCAAGTGAATCTTGTATAATCATCAGTGATGACCAAACAATATGATTTCTTCCCTATACTTTGCATATTGGTTGGACCAAACAAGTCAATATGCAACATTTGTAAACGCTTGAAATTTGAGTTTATCAGTTTGGACATATAAGACGCTCGATGTTGTTACCCTTTCAAACATGCTGGGCAGTAATCAATTTTAGCAAATTTCTTGTTTGGAATCCTAATCACATGATTTCCTGCTGCAAGTTTGTTCATGTTACTGAAGTTTGTATGTCCGAGAAACCGAATGAAGCAAGTTTATGTTGCAAAAGGCTATCAAGAAATTTCTGAAGAATTTTCAAACAATGAAGAACGACCAAGGTCTGACAAGTCATCAAATGATCACTCTTCATCAGATTATGGATTCAAAAATCCTAAGTTTATCAAGTGGCAAAATGATGAGAGGAAGAAGCAGATTGTTGGTGATCGTCAATGACAAATCAAGAGTTTCAGTCCTTCAAAGAAATCTTCAAGAAGTTTCAAATCAGAATCTAAATTAAAAATGAACAATCAAGACAACAAGTTTTTAAAACCTGTTAATTTTGTTTCTGCTGGAAAATTTGATTTAAACAACTTTGAAATTAACATATCAAACTCAAAGATCAAACAAATTTCTGATATTAAAGCAGGTTTGGGATCAAAGTCTTCCGCTACACACAAAAAGTTTGAATCAATGAAGGTTAATCCAAATCTGTCAAAATCAAAAACCAATAGTAAACATCACTCACCAAAACAACACGTTAACCAAAAAGTCTCTCACCATGAATCAAATTCTAAAGCAAAGGTTAATCGTGAATTGTTCAGAGAACATAAAAAATATTGCGATATTTGTGATATGTACAATCACAGTACGAATGAATGTTGTTTCAACAAATACTGTCGTATCTGTTATATGAGAAATCATTCTAGTGAGGATTGCTACTTCAACAAATATTGTGCTATTTGTGATGAAAAGAATCACAACACATCAGATTGTTACTTCCGATACAATTCTCCTCAATTCGGTAAATTACAAAGGAATCAACAAATAGGTTTTCACAATTCACAAAAACTACCGTCATTAGGAACAAAAAGTGTCAGAAATTGAAAATCTATTGTTGCAAATTAATGCGATGTTCCAAAGAAGGTTCATCACAAGAATCCTTTTGTACGAAGGTCTATTAAAATAAATAAATCTGAGAAAGCTTTAAGAGGAACCAAGGAGAAGAATACTCTGTAGTAGCAGCAGCAGTGGCCGAGCATCAGTCATCAAGTGAATCAGTAGATGCTCGCGCACGTGAGCAGCAATCACTCCATTGCAGCATGACAAAAGTAGCATATGTCACATGGTAGATCATATCCAAGCAAAGGTGCACAAGAACGAGCACAACTTCACTCAGAACTTGTGACAAAGACTTGGTGTGCATCAGAACAAATTCTCAGAACCTCCTTCGAATGAAAGAACTTGAGAGGGTCTCACAGGCATCTCTCTTCGAGCGGCAGTGCAAGCTCGGATGGTGTTAGCGCTGGCAGAAAGGACCTTAAAAAGAACGAAGCAAATTATTATGTAAAATTAAATGAGTCTTTGCAAGAAATAGATCATTTAAATAGAAAACTTCTTGAAAGGAATGTTGAGGTTAATCTGTTAGAGGAACGTGTCAAACTGGCTGAATTTGAAAGTAGTAAACTCCAATCTAAACTCGATAGATAGACCATTGCCGGGATGAAAAGAGAGGAATTAAACCGTAGACAAAGAGGAGCCAGAATCAAAACTGGTATAGGATATGATGAGTCTTCTCATATTTATCCTCCTCCGAGTACTTTTTGTTACTCTCCCATACCCAAACCCCATCACACTAATGATTTAATTCCAGAAAATGCTAATAGTTTATTTGCAGGTTTAGAAGGGATAAATCATCAGGAGGTTCGTGAGGAGTACGAATATGGTGCATCCATTGGTCTGGGGTGTTCTAGTTCAAGCAGTAGTTTTAATTCCAAGAAGTCTAGTTTAGACATGAGTGTTAATTCAGATGTTTTGTTGAATGATTCTAGTAGTTCAAACTTTTAATCGTCTGTATTAAACACTAATTATGTTATGTCTGTTTCAAATGAGTGTAATGATGAACATGTTTCTGATGTTAAACCTATTGATGCATTGCATGAAAAGAATTGTTTTGAAAAGTTTGTCTCAACACCTATACCGACATTTGTACCCATTCGTATATCCAAACCTGTTGAGACAACCAATCCTATGATTGATACAGGTATCAAAGCTAGCACTTCAAAGGGTAAGACTAAAGAAATGTACGTTTCTTTTAGTGATTCAGACACTAACACGTCTGATTGTGATGAGGAAATTGTATGTGATCCCATTCCTCCAGTTAAAACCGGAATGAAATGTTTGAAATCACATTGCTTTCGTTGTGGAAAAGATACTCATGTTGTCAAAAATTGTCCGGAACTGGGTCGAAAGGGAGTAACTAAGTCTAGTTTTTCAAATAGATTAAATAACTTTGTATATAATCATTTTTTTGTTTCTTTTTCTTTGTTTAAGCCCACGTCTAACAAGGCATGGGTTCCTGTTTCTAATTAATTCTATTCTGTGTTTTTGTCAGGAACGTCCGAGGAAGCCAAACAGTCTATGGCATGTAGATAGTGGATGTTCTCGACACATGACCGGTCTGAAATATCTTCTTACTAATTTTCGCATAATAAATGGTGGTTATGTGGCATTCGCGGGTGACAAGAAAGGTGGTAAAATGATTGGACAAGGAGAGGTATCAAACGGTTCGCTGACTTTGGAAAAAGTCAACTATGTCCCCGAGTTACATTTCAATTTGCTGAGCGTATCACAAATTTATGACAAGAATATTCCGGTCCTTTTCAAAGCTGATGAATGCCTTTTCCTGAAACCGGATTTCTCTATTCCAAAAGATTTGATCATGATGCGAGCTCCTAGAAAGAATGACACCTATCTACTCGACATGAATTCAAGGGAGTCTTCTTCAACTGTCACTTGTTTATTATCTAAGGCTTCATCTTCTAAAGCGTTTTTATGGCATCGAAAACTGGGTCATGTTAATTTTAACAATATTAACAAATTGGTGAAACATAATCTTGTTCGTGGTTTACCTATCAAAGATTTTTCTGTAATCGAGAAATGTATGGCTTGTGCTAAAGGCAAACAACATAAAAAATCACATAAGTCTAAATTGATAAATTCTATTTCTGATCCCCTTGAACTGCTTCATGCAGATCTGTTTGGACCTATTAGTGTTAAAAGCATTGCTAAAAAATCTTATTGTTTGGTTGTGACTGATGATTTTTCCAGGTACTCATGGGTGAGCTTTCTAACAAACAAAGGAGAAACCGCAGGAGCTTTCAAGAGTTTGATACTGAAGATTGAAACCATCAGCGGAAAGAAAGTGAAGGCGATCAGGAGCGATAATGGAACAGAATTCAGAAATCACATCTTTGACTCATTCTGTGAAGAGAAAGGGATCTTGAGGCAATACAGTGATGCTCGAACACCTCAGCAAAATGGTGTGGCAGAACGAAAGAACCGAACTTTGATTGAAGCAGCAAGGACTATGTTGATTGAGTCAAAACTTCCAATAATCTTCTGGGCTGAAGCTGTTAACTGTGCATCTTATGTGTTGAATAGGGTGTTAATCGTTAAAGACAAAATGAAGACATCATATGAACTGTTTCACAAAAGGAAACCTTTGATCGATTTCTTTCGACCGTTTGGGTGCTCCTGTACTTTGCTGAATACACAAGCTCAAACATCAAAATTTGGTGCTGTCTCTGATGAGTGCTTCTTTGTTGGATACTCTTCTTCTCAGATAGCTTATAGGGTTTACAATAGGCGCACCAAGATCGTTCAAGAGTCATTTTATGTTGATTGGCAGGAATCAAATATGTGTGATTCTGAACCCACCTGGTTTTATGATGCCACAACTGTATTTAACTCATTCAATTTACCATTGTTCCTTGAAGAAGATGAGATCATTCCCATTCACCTTGATCCCATACCTAATTCCATCATCCTCCCATCATATCCTATATCCCCACAACAACCATCACCTTTACCTGATGTTGTTGGTACTGCCCATTCTTTGCCATCATCATCAACTCCACCATCACCTATCATTCATCCTCCAAGTTCTTCTGTTACTAATTCCATAAATGATTCAACTTCATCACCGTCAAATGTCGTTACCCCGAATTCTCTCTATAAGGAGCTAAAGGATCATCCACATGATTTAGTCATTGGATCTATTCTAGATGGAGTTCGCACGCATCACCAATCAGGTTTAATCAATGAGTGTTTGTTTTCATGCTTTCTGTCTCAGACGGTTCCAAAAAATATTAATATGGCATTGCAAGATCCAAGCTGGGTGGAATCAATGCAGCTAGAACTTCAACAGTTCGGAAAGCTCAAAGTTTGGGAGTTGGTCGATCTTCCACCAAACAAATATCCAATCGGGACGAAGTGGGTGTATAAAAACAAACCTGATGACAGAGGAGTTGTGGTTCGTAATAAATCTCGATTAGTTGTTCAGGGTTTCGCACAAGAAGAAGGCATCGATTATACTGACGTTTTTGCTCTTGTTGCTCGCATCGAAGCCATACGAATCTTCCTTGCACATGCCGCACCCAAAAATTTCAAAGTTTATCAAATGGATGTAAAGTGCGCATTCTTATATGGTGATATCGACGAAGAAATATATGTTTGCCAACCTCCTGGTTTTGAGGATCCGGATTTCCCTGACAAAGTCTACAAGTTGGAAAAATCACTGTATGGTTTACACCAAGCTCCACGAATCTGGTATGAGACGCTGACACAATACTTGTTGAGCAAAGGATTTACAAGAGGAATGATTGATATGACACTGTTCAAGAAAGTGATTGATGATGATATTCTTTTACTTCAAGTGTATGTAGATGATATCATTTCCGGTTCGTCAAATGACGAATTGTGCAGAGAATTTAAGGAGGTTATGAAGGAAAGATTTAAGATGAGCATGATGGGGGAGATGTGCTTCTTTCTCGGTTTACAGGTTGTACAAAAACCCGATGGCATTCTTATTCACCAGGAGAAATATATTCAGGAGATTTTGGCCAAATACAAGATGGACGACAGTTCTTCTGAACTATCTCCATTTACTGCACAGACATGTCTTACTCCTGACGAATCCGGGAAGTCTGTTGATGCTCACCGTTACAGGTCGATGATTGGATCGTTAATGTACTTAACTGCAATTCGTCCAGACATAGCTTTTGCTGTTGGATATTGTTCGAGGTATCAATCTAATCTAAAGGAGTCACATGAAAAAGCTGTGAAGCGTATCTTTCGTTATCTAAAAGGAACTCCACGTCTCGGTCTGTGGTATCCAAAAAGGGGGAGCTTTGATCTTCATGCGTTTACTGATAGTGACTATGGGGGATGTAAACTTGATCGAAAATCGGTTTCTGGTGGCTGTCAGTATCTGGGGGAGTGTCTTGTTTCGTGGCAGAGAAAGAAACAGACCACCGTTTCTCTATCCACAGGCGAGGCTGAATACACTGCTGCATCCAGTTGCTGTTGTCAAGTCCTGTGGATACAACATCAAATGATGGATTATGGCTTCAATTTCTTGCATACCCCGATATTCTGCGATAATGAGGCCGCCATTGGAATTACCAAGAATCCGGTTCATCATACCCGAACAAAGCACATTGAAACACGCATTCATGCCATCCGGGATGCACAAGAAAAAGGGTTTATCAATATCATATCGATCGATACCAAAAATCAAAAGGCTGATTTATTCACTAAAACGTTTGATAAACCTCGTTTTTATGAATTAATCAACATGCTTGGTCTAATTTATTTCTAATTTCTTTATTAAAAAAAATAATAATAATAAATATGTTTTTTAAACAAATCTGCTTGCCTTACTTATATTTTCTGATAATGTCGACCTCTTTTTTGTGCCTAATATAATTTGTCTTAAATCTGTAAAAAAAGATAAAAAAAAAATCAGTTTTACGAAACTGAAAATTTTGGGGGAGTAAATACTACAATTTACAATTGATCCATTGATCCATCTCACGTTATATTATTTGTTTCTTGTAGGAATTCCGATATGAGTTGATGGTGTCAAAAGGAGGAAAGTGATTTGCTCTGATATGTCAGTATGCTCAGCCTGAATACAATTAGACAACAATTTTGTGATCAAACTAAATTCAATAAGAGCTCGGCAATAAGGATTATCTTCTTGACATGTTTGGCCTGCATAAAGTTACAAGTCCTTGTCAGATATGGGTTGAGAGTGTCAAATCTTTGCTTTGATTTTCCCAAAACATTTCAAAATCACCCACACCCTAGCCCTGAATTGAGTTTCTAGTTAGCAAAACAAAATAAAAAGTTGCTAGTGTTGCTCTTCAGAAAAGCCTCTGAGTGAGTTACTTGTTAATTCCTCAAATTGTATTGTGTCAAAGTGCTTAACTCCTCTGCTATACGGAAGTATTGACCTGGAGTTGGTGGATCTTCTCTGCTATACGGAAGTATTGACCTGAAGATTCGCCGAGCATGCTCAAATGTTTATCTCCTCTGTTATACGTCGGTATAGACCTGGAGCTCTAATCATTTGAGTTTCCCAAATAATAAGTCGCAATGTGTTCAAAAGAATCATTGTTGACAAGCTCCACTCCCAAAAAATGCAAAATGCAGAATGTCAAAAGAGGCTCATAACTTGATCAATATTCAAAATTTGATTCATGAAATTCAAGCAAAGTCAATCATATTGCTCTATAAACCCTGATGATAGGACAAGTATCTTTACCAAGATGTTTGTGGGGACCAAGTTGCACGAGTTTCTTCAAAACGAACCTAAAACATGATAAGACCGTCACAGATTGTCTGTTGAAAGGAACAAGGCATGGGTTTAAATGGACAAACATACTGACAATCTCTGCAGATCCTTTTTCTCTTGATGATTGCCAGTAACTCGTTTCGGTTTTTCCTCTTGATTCACGTAGTTATAATGTGTTGATTCTTTCTGATGTTGCGTTATTTAAATGAGTGGTTACATTTGCTCACTCACATCTGTTTTGGTCTGACATTATTTTAAAATATTCGTAATTCTAAATAGATTTGTCTTTTATTTTTATTTTATTTTATTTTATTTTCCTTTTCTTTTTCTTAAATTTCTTTTGAAAATTTTGATTTATGCGACACTATAGTGTCGTGGCTGCGACACTATACTCTTTGCGACACTATGGTGTCGGACATGCGACACTGCCTGTTGTTTTATATCCATCTGATATGGATCAAATGGTTCATTTTTCAAATTTATTCTTCACACGACACTAAAGGCGACTCTAAACCCTAAAACACACATTAACTTCAAATCCATCATTTTTGGGTGTTTTTGCTGATTCCAACCGGTAAGATTTCATCTACTATATGTTTCGAACCTTCGTCTGCCTTGTATTGATTTTTGGTTTTGATCTGATATGGTTTTGATGTTGTTGATTGTTGGGTTTTTACGTTTTATGCGACACTAGTGTTCTTCTTGCGACATTGAACGAAAGTTCAAACCCTAGTTGCGACACTACCAAGGTTATTCTGACCATACTGTGTTGGTAGTGTCGGAAGTTTGGGATGCTGCGACATTGTAGTGTCGATGCACATGACCTGCTGTTGCGACACTACAATGTCGATGAACCTGCGACACTGTGGCGACACTACTGTGTCGCATCTTTGCGACACTGCATTATTTTTTATTATTATTATTATTTATTTTTTATTATTATTTATTTTTTTTAATTTTATCTTTATTTTTCGTTATAATTAACTAATCTTCGTTGTGTGTTTCAGAGTCAATCATGGAGCCAGAGCCTCCGCAGCCGTTGAAGTTCGACAAGCGGTCGAACGTGGTCGCTTATCTCAATGATAAAGACCCAAAGTCTGTTGGGTTTCGAGACGCTATATCCTGGTTGAAGGCGTCTCCTATTTCTTATGCTGTCACGAAGGATGTGACTATTTATCAACAGCACGTCCGAGACTTTTGGGAATCTGCTACATATAATCTCAATGCTAAACCAGCTGAGATTAGAGCAAGGGTTATGGGGGAGGATATTTTGCTCACTGCAAAGTCCATTGCTCGCATGCTGAGAATGGAACGTGACGTTGGATCTCCAATGTTACTGAGCTTGGAGGATGTACATGCTGGATTTTTAGAGATGGGATACGAAGGGACTGATTATCTGGAGCGTCGGGAGATAAAGAAGACTTTTTTGTCGAAGGAATGGAGGTTCATAGCCCACGTCATTATCGTTTGCTTAGACCATCGGAAGGGGGGAACAGATGGTCTAAATTTTGAGTGGGCCCGGGCGATGCTGAACCTATGCAGGGGAGACAAAGCAAATATCCCACAAATGATATTCGAGTATATGTTAGAGAATATCTATGTTGAGAAGAAGGATAAATGGTTGTTGTACCCGAGATTTATTCAGATTTTTATTGATGAGTTGAAACCGGGTTTACAAAAGTTGGGAGATCCTTTGATACTAACAAAGATGAATGTTAGAATTTTTGCTGATTGCTCCTCAACCAGACATGACGTTTCGGGAAAGATAACTTATCTTTTCCGAAATATGTATACAGACGAAAGGTGGGATTATGTAGAAAAACTGAAGATTTCTGAGGAGAAGAGATTTGAGGAGCTTAGAGATAAAATAAAAGAAGATATCAAGAAAAGAAAAAAATTGTTGGAAAAAGGGCTGTTCCATTTGAAGAAGAACTGGATGAGATCGAAGCAGAGATATTTAAACCAAAAGGAAAGAAGAGGAGAAAGGCAGGGGATAAAGCACAAATTGATTCCGATACTGATGTCAGAACCAAAAAAAGGTAAAGGTAAGGAGCCTGAAGTGTCTGAATCTGTACCTAAAACGTTTAAAAAGAAGCCGGAGAAGAAAGGGTTTGCTGGGCTTGACGAGGACGTGATTCGAGGGGTGAATACGTCGCTCGCAAATGAGCTAAGTATGATAAAAACAAAATTGATAAATGCTGAAGAAAGGGAGAGGCATAGGGAGTCTGAAATGGATGATTTAAGGAGGATCGTTTTGGATCAACAAGTTCTTATCAAGAAATTGTTAACAAAATTGAATGAGGTAAAGAAGGAGGTAAAAGTTGGGAATGTAGAGACCGAAAATGAGATTAATAAGATGGTAAATGTTGGAAAATACTCAACTTTGAAGGAGATGGTACAAGTTGCCAAAAGTCGTAAAGATTTTGCTGGTTTTAGTGGTGAAGGAGGGAGTTCTACTGGAAAAGAAGCAGAAATTACTGATGATTTCTGTTTCGATGTTGATGCTGACTTAGTGGGTGATGAGGTGGTAGCGGAAGATTTAAAGAAGAAAGAAATGAAAATAGTTGATGAAGAAGAGGAAGGGGTTCAATTGATTGATAATGATTCAGAACCCGAGTTCTATGAGGTGGACGAGAAAGAAATGATTTATGTGGCTCAGAGGAGTGGAGCCGAGGGTGACGTATTCGAATTAGACAAATCATATTGGTTCAAGAAGGTTGATGAACCTGAATACGTCACGCCTCTATTTCAAAACCTAGATGCCCCTGCCCCCAAAGACACTGACAACAAGATTTTCAGCTGGAAATACAGTATGGAGCTTCAAAAGTTTATGATAAAGAGAAGAGGGGGAGGGATCAGCTATGTGAGTAACCGCAAACATTTCAAAACTTTCCCAAAATGGGATTTGAGGCGTTTGGCGGTTCTACCTTTGATTAATGTAGATCAAAATGATCGTGCAAAACTGTTGGAAGAAGAGATTCAGGCAGGGTCATTCAAATCTTTCATATCATTCTTGATTCCAGCAGTTGACATTTCTTGAGTTAATTGCATGAATCTATTCATCATTTGATATACAGATTCTCCAAATATGTGTTCAAACAGTTCAAGTTGTCTCTTCAACTGTTGCATCTTCTGTGATTGCAATTCTTCCCCTCTATCACAGATAACCTTGAGTGCCTTGTATACTGTGTATCCAGTTTGATAATTTTCAAGAAGAGTAAGAACTTGAAGTGGTAAGCCTTTGCACATAAGTGAGTATGCTTTGATATCATTCTTGATTTTCTTCAAATCTTCTCCTTTTAGATCATCTTCTGGATATGGTGTTGTTGTGTCTTTTGTATAGGAAACACCATTTGTATCTGGACCAACGGATTGTGTAGGAATGAATGGACCTTTTTCTATAGATTTCCATAGATCGGAATCTATTGAATTCAAATGAAGCTTTAGTCGAATTGTCCAATTCTTGAAATCTGATCGATTTTCAGCTTTGGAACACTTTTATCAGAATCATCAAGTGCCATGATGTATGAATGAAACAAATATTTTTGGTATTTTTTTTAAATATAAGGAATGTGAAACGGACAAAAACTTAGAATCATTTGTAAAACGGATGAAATTGAAACCGACAGAAAAGACTTAGAATATTTTTGTGTTTTTGAGAATTGAGTGAAACGGACAGAATACTTAGAAAATTTTTTTTTACTTGAAACGGATGAAATATGAAATGGATGGAAATGACTTAGAATATTTTTGTGGTTTGAGAATAGAGTGAAATGGACGGAAAAGACATAGAATAATTTTGAACTTGAAACGGAAGAAATAGTGCTAAAACGGATGAACACTACCGTTAAAATCACTATTTTTGACTAAGTCCTGACCAATACGCGTGCATAGTACTCAAACAGATGAAAAGTTATCAAACGGATGAACAATTGTCAAACGGATGAACACTTGGACAAATTTTCTGCAATTTTCCAACACACACTTAGATCCAAAACAGAAATTCATAGACATTCTGATTTCTAATTTCATGATTTTGATTTTTTTTTGATGAATTTTCTTCTGAATAGTTGAACAATGATTAGATCAATGATCCTTAATCACAATTTTCACCAATTCTCATCATACTTGAAGTAGATCTGAGAATTTTTTGTTCGATAACTTTATGAACACAAAAACTTTTAGATCTGATGATTTTTCTTCTGTTTGGTTCTAATTATTCACAGTTGAACCTCGATCTGTGTTTAGATTAATATAACACAGCTTCGATTCAATAGATCTTATCGAAATTGTCAATTTGATGCAAACTTTCAATGGAATAATGTTCATAGATGATGTACACGATCCAAATTTGAGCCAACTGCTATGATACCAATTGATAAAGCAGGATTTAAGATCTACAAATCTGCAATAATTGATCACGATCACACGAGAAAATTCCACACAATATGCAATCAATCAACAATGATAGCGAATACTCATAAACTTCAATTGTATTAATCAATAGCACTTTTACAATAGATGAAATGGAAAAGCTCTCTCACAATGAGATACAATGTGCTATTTATAGACCAACACAAAATATCTAGAAAGTATTTATATAATAAGTCCCTAGACTAATACAAAATACAAATTACAAAGTTAATCTAAATGCTAATCTATTATATCTAACAGTTACCATTGTACCGGTGGGATTATCAAGCAATAAACTACTTTAAACTGTCACATAAGGTTGCATCAAGCTACGAACTAGATGAATATATTTGTATGAGCTTTTTTGGAAAATTTAACACAAATTTCAACCCCAAAACATAAAAGTAAAAAAGAGGAGTGAGTTTACTCATCTTTAATATGATTACGTAATATTAGCAATCACTTAGATGGAACCAATGATTGTCCAAATACTAGAATCACCTAAGTAAAAGACAATCCTAACTTAGCAAACACATAGTATAGAAAACTAGAATATAAACAATATGAATATAAGGAAATTGGAATTCTAAGGTTTTAGATTGGTATTTGGAGGTTTCTCGTTAAGCGACTAAAATATATAAACTCATTTATTCGTAACGGTAGCAATGGTAATAATAATTTTTTTGCTAAACGATAGAAACTTTAATAATATAGTTTTAACAACAACTTATATAATGCCAAAAATATGTTACTTTATATAGTAAAAAGAGGAGTGAGTTTACTCATCTTCAATACGATTCCGTAATATTATAGCAAACACTTAGATGGAACCAATGATTGCCCAAATACTAGAATCACCTAAGTAAAAGACAATCCTAACTTAGCAAACACATAGTATAGAAAACTAGAATAGAAACAATATGAATATAAGGAAATTGGAATTCTAAGGTTTCAGATTGGTATTTGGGGGTGTCTCGTTAAGCGACTAAAATATATAAACTCATTTATACGTAACGGTAGCAATGGTAATAATAATTTTTTTGCTAAACGATAGAAACTTTAATAATATAGTTTTAACAACAAGTTATATAATGTCAAAAGTATGTTAAATTTATTAGAAATACTTTAAAATATTTAACAAAGTTTTAAAGTACACAAAAATCCATATAAAAGTCTTCTTTGTATAACTTATTATTTATAAAACTTTGTATATGCTTAATAAGTATTAAAATACATTTTTAAAGTATTAAAATATTTGTAACAACTAGTTTTATAAAACTAAGTTATATAAAATCATGGTTTTACTATAATTTATAAGGTTTTAGTATTTTTTTTAATATAAATGGTTTAGTATTAGTATTTGGATTTAAGGTATTTGATAAAAATGATTAGTAATATGATTAAACAAAAACAATGACAATATATAGGCCCTTGGTTTCAAACCTGGGTCCTTTGGCTTATCACCCAAACAATAAACCAGCAGACCAGGGACTTTATATTGATCAGATTTCAACAACAAAATGTTTTAACCTATTTTCCAAAAAAACCCAAATCCTCACATAAACCCTAGATTACTAATTCGCAAATTACTTTGGATTGGAACAATGTAACCAGGAATTCATTGAGGGATTTTAATCTTGACACAATAAGGATCATTTTATTTAGAATCACTTACTTAATTTCGCACGAATTGGATTGATGAAGACGAAGATCAAAGAGGTGATGCGTTTAATATCAAAATGGTAGCTAGAGATCTTTAAAATTCAATTACTTTTGCATAATCAATCCTTAGAATGTATCAATGAAAGCCCTAAACCAATTGTAGATGAAAATGATGTTTAGATGTCAGATAGATGATGAACAAGATAGATAAAAATGAGACTCACTTACGAAGTTTTGGTATTTTCACTTGAAATTGAGATTGCAAGGAGTGAATACGAGTTGGAGAGAGTGAATTGACCAAATGAATTTGATTAATTTGAGCAGTAAGTTGCCGAATGGTTTCGAGTATGGTTACGAGTTAATTGATTAATTAGGTGTTTAATTGTTTGAGTAAAACTCGATTAATTACCAATTACATATACCTATCATTGTAGGGGTCTTTTCAAACAGTTTTAGTTCAATTAAAACCAACGTTTTGGTTTATTTAAGTTTTGGGTTTCAAGGTTCGCTTTTAGAAACCGAGTAGAATGCGAATTGGATTAATTAAACGAGGTTTAAGAGGTGGTAATAGGTTCGAAACTCAACCACGGACATTTTATATAGGTTTAATTGGATTTAAAAAGACCAAAATTTAGTTTATCGACGTTGCCGGAAGTTCAGCCGGCGCCTGCAAGAGGCCTTGCCGGAAATGCGGGGTGACGGAGGGGTAGGTTTGGTTTAAATAAAATGTTACAGTTTTGGCCCTTATGGTTTGTTTTTTATTTAAATTAGGTTATAAACTTTAATATAACTTTAAAACTTGGCAAAATTAACTTTATTTTAACTAACTAACATAACCGAGTTAACTCGTAGCGTTTATATAATGGATGCTTTCATATGTTTACGTTGTTTTTTACGTTAAATGATTATTTTAAGACTTAATAGTACTTTATATTTATAATATGTCCTTTATAAAATATAAATTATATATTTTTGAGATTTATCTATTATTGCATTTAGTAATTTATTAGTAAACGTTAGGTAATACTTTTAATAATTTCGATCGATTATTTAAGATGGAAAAACCATAAAGTCCGACCTATTTATTTATATTAATAATAACAAAATGTTACATTTAACGAAGGATAAATACAAATGCAATAAAGATGGTTAACTTCGGGTTCGAGTCGGGCGTTCGGGTTCGTCCCGAAATTTGCTCAAATCGAAATAGAAGATGACGCAAAGAGATGCGGATACTTAGCTTTCACTTGGTCCTCGCGTTCCCAAGTAAATTCAGGTCCGCTCTTTGATTACCAACGAACTTTAACGATCGGTATTCGACTACGCTTGAGTACTTAACTTCACGATCCATAATTTCCATTGGTCATTCAATAAATTGCGTGGATAAATTTGCACCTCGTTGAGAGGGCACATGGAGATTTTTATCGGCTAGAAACCTCTTGAGATTTTAGGAACATTGAAGACTGGATGAGCACGAACCAATTCCTCAGGAAATTAATGGTCATGAAAAAACTTTCTAAATCTTTTTAAGAACTTTGAACGGTCCATCTCAATAATGGCATGATATTTGTTATTATGAGAGAATTCAATGGAAGATGAGCCTTTCAATTGAAACATAATTTTAAATAATCGAGATTAAGAAGTTATTTATTTTTAATTTGATTTAAATAATCGAGAGTCGTCTATTTAACTCTTTTCGGTTTATAAG